>SJYG01000202.1:2727632-2747200 GCA_006410535.1 Litocranius walleri | reverse complement strand
GGCTGCATGTCAGCTGCATCTTCAGCTTTGCCTCTGAATGGATGAACTTCCTAGGGCCTCAAATCCGCTGCTCTGGGCTGCAGGAAGATTTACGGGGGATTGGAGAGCAGCTTAAAGACGGAAGGATCCCTTCTCCTACAAAGGGCTTTTCAGCCATCACCGCCTGCCCCAGATTACACGTCCCCTCTTAACACATGGAGGGGGCAAAGGGGAGAGTGGAGGGGGCAAAGGGGAGAGTGCAGGGGGCCTGTAATATCACAGGGCCCAGCCTCCTGGGGGAGGTGTCCCATTCACCCCCAGGGCTCCCATCCAGAGCCCCCTTTGGGTACAGCCTCTAGAAATCTCCCCCACCGAGGACCACCCTTCGGGCTTTAAGGACATGTCGAGTCATGTCCCCGTACGGTTTGAAAGCTGTGATTCTTGGTCCCTGAAGCAGTGTTTACAGATGAAATTGGCCTGGTGCAAGTGAATCCCCCTCTCTAAGCTCCGTTTCCTCATCTATGAAATTGGGATAATAGTGACAATAATAAGAACAAAAGTGCTAGGATAGTGGACAGACAGCTCCTGTGGGAGAAAGTCCGCTGTGGAGCTTCTGCCGTGTCCCTGGCCTGTGCTGGGTGCCCAGGACACGCAGGCTTGGAGTTTCCTATCAGATCATCCCCTTCAGCACCCAGGAAGGGCCTGGAGGTGACTGTGCCCAGACAGGGCATGAGCTTTGCTCACGGTCACTAGCCTTTTGTGTCTGAGCTGGGGTGCAAGCCCCTGACCTCCAACCAGAGCTGTGCTGAGGACACCCGAGGGCTGGGAACCAGGATTGCCGCCGTTTTTCTTCAATTCTGATGAGCGAGCATGGGCAGAGGGAGGGAGCGATAAGCCCCCAGTTTCCCATTCTGAGTGTGCAGGCTGGTGCCGAGCATGGAGGAGGCGGGAGGGGGAAGTTTGTATTCAGAGGACCGACTGGTCCATCTGGGAGCTTCATCATTACTGTTCTTGATAATGGTTATACGAAAGCTGAGGATAGAATTAACAGCTTGGGTAAAACCATTTCAAATGAGGGTCCTTGGTAGCTCGGCTGACTAAATTTGATTGCAAAATTATTCATCAACACCGTCAAAGCTTTCCCCCAAAAGAAACAAGTTCGCCCATCACCATGGGGCGGCTGTTTTCCTGTCCTCCTGGCCGCTCCTGGCCTGTGAGCGAATGCGCTGGTCTGGGGCTCTGCCGTTGGAGCGCTCCAGGACCTTCTCCTGTGTCTGCAATTGCTCACCGCACCCTGTGCGGCTCCGCGTCATGCCCAGCTGAAGTGCGTTTCTCAGGCCGAATCCACAGTTTTCCATTTGCCTGGCACCTTCTGGCTGCAGCCTGGAGTTGCTTTCATGCTGCGCTTTGTCCCAGCTGAGCCCCGGCCTCGGTGCACACGGCCCATCCCCACCTTGGTGTCCGTCTCCGTGCACTTTGTTCCTCCTTCCTGAGGTCTACCTGCCGGAGCATCCACACCTCATCCCCAGGCAACTCTGCTGTGGCAGCATACCTCTCCTGGGTGTCTCCACCCCAGGAACCTGCCCCAGGCCTTGGTCCGACTCAGGGGTCTCTCCCTGCTCTGGGGAGCTCCTGGAGGCAGAGAGGGGCGTCCTTAGCACCAAGCAGAACCGGCCTTTTACTGAACAATCTGGGGGCCTTCTGCACAGAGCCAGGCTGTTTATCCCGAGTCCCTCCTGCTGCGTTTCTGCGGAGGTTCGCAAGGGCTATGCCCACCATGTACTGGCTGCAGACTCTGAGGGCACAGAGGACCCTGGCCCTGGTCTGAGAGGCCGCCCATTCTCACCCTGCAAGACCAGGGAGGCCCCACCCCACGGTCTGCTTGCTCACTCCTTCCAGCCCCGGAGCGCCAGCTGAAGGGCCCGCCTCGTCCTCCCGGAGAACCTCATGACACCTCCCTGGTTTCCATGGTGACGTCAGTTTCCATCCTGACTGCTCCGGAGAGGGATTATAAATTCATTATTTCATTCTTGGGTCTGGTGCTCCGCCTTCCTCAGCCTCCAGGTTTCGGTGTCTTGGTGGGACTTTATTCATTCATTATCTGATGGGGAAAAAAAATGAATAAGTTGCAGCCAGAGGTATTTCCTTCTCCCTGGGGCCTGAGGATCATCATGTTGGAAGATGAACTGGGACACTTGAGAGGCTGGCCGGGCAGCCTGGAACTCCTGGTGTGCCCCACGGGTGCGGGAATTGCAGGTTTTAATCACTGTTGGATGAACTGAGTTGTCATGGGCTTGCCTACACCTGCATCCAGGGAGCCGTAGGGGTGGGGGACGTCTGCTCACCACAGATCCTGACCCTGCTGGTCACTGGGTCACTTGATGTTGCTGAGTTTTCCCCGTGGAAATTGGTTGCAGCAGCAAGGGGACACCCCCTCCCCACCCCCTCACTCCCCCCACTCCCCTCACGCTCAGGCCCCCTGGGTGTGGGATTTTTGGATGATATGGCCTTACTCACCCATTTGCTATCTTTCTATTCACACTCTCTAGCTGAGTTAGCCTCTGACCCTGCATGGCCTAGAGCCTGCTGAGCCCAAGGCTGGCATCTTGGTGGCCTTGGCCTGAGGCCTTGTCTCTGAGCAGACCTCGCCTGCAGGTGGTGTCCCGAGGGGGCCCGAGTCCTGTGCTCTCCCCCTGACTCTGCAGTGGCCGTCTGCCCCTGCCGCCTCTCTGCTCAGGTGGACGATGGCTGGGAGGAAGGGCCTTGAGCAGGGACACCCCAGCCAAATCACGCCTTCCTGTGGGCCTCTGAGCTTTGGTTGGGGTTCAGTTGCCAACAAATCGACAGATAGCTGATCTGGGTTGCAGGAAGTGTCTGACCAAGTCCATCCATCACCGGGCTCCTGGCGTGTGATGAGATAGACCCAGGGCAGGATGGGGGCATGGGACTAGGAGATGGCCTGTGAGTCTGTCTGGTCCAGCACTGGCTTGGGTGAGTCCCCCTGGACACCTCGTTCATGTCCTCACCAGGTGTGTGCTTGCTTGCCCCTGGTGATGGGGAGCTCACTGCCACGATGAGGGGAAACTCAGCCTCAGATGGGAAGCTGTGTCTTTTCCCACCTCTGGGTCAAGCGTAGGGGTGAGGGACATCCAGCGGGGGTGCTGGGGTCTGTATCAGCGTCTCATTCAGAGGATAAACAGAGAAATCCAAGAAGCATCTGGGCCAGCTCCACAGACCTCCCAGGACACGAAAACTCCCACGTTCCCATGGCCTGGGCTTGGTGAGCACTGTTTCTGGGCCTGGCGGCGTCCCGGGGCCGGCGGTAGTGTGTGCCGTACGTAGCGCTTCTGGAGAGAGGACTCGCCAGCGCCAGCAGGTGGGCATGCTTGTCTCATGTGTCCAGTTCTTGTGAACAGTGCTGATGAGCATGAGGGGGCTCGTCTACGCTACCTCAGTTTGCGTGGAGGAGCATCTCATTTCGGGCTGGACCACCCAGAACCAGCCTGGGCCAGACCAGCGAAAGCGGTAATAACAGCTAAGCAACAGCACAAAGGAAGGAGATGGCAACCTTTGGAGAAGGGAATGGCAACCTACTCCAGTATCCTTGCCTGGAGAATCCCACAGACAGATGAACCCTGTGGGCTATACAGTCCATGGGGTCGCAAAGAGTCAGACACAACTGAGCAAGTTCCACCTCACTTCAACAGCCCAAACAGAGCAATACACACATTCTCACATTTCAGCCGCACTGAAATAAACATCCGCCTGCCCAAGCGTCCTTAGAAAGTGTCCGCGGGGTGGAGGAGAGGTGGGAACAAATGTGGCTGACTTCTTGTCGGGTAGACCTGGCAGGGCTCTCCATCTCATTCAAAACCCTTTCTCTCCCATTGGCTGCATGAGATCTAAGTGTGAGTTACTTAACTGCTCTGCACATCGGCAGTCACGGGGATAATAGGAGGACCTATTATAGTCATGGGGTTGTTATGAAGATTAATTTGGGTGAATGCTTACAGCTTAGAAAGTTCCAGATTAGCGCCTGCCATATAAACACAAGAGCTGGATGAATTCAACGCACGGTGATGTGCGGGCAACTCTCAACACCTAATAGGAGAGCAGTGGGTAGCGGTCTCTGCCCTCCTGGCCGCCCCAAAACTCATCTGGACAGAGCTCTGTAACCATGCACAGCTGTACCCACCTCTTCTGTCACAGGATGCGCCCCCACTGGGTTGTAAATCATACAATACACGCCTATCACAGACAAACCTGCAAGCATGCAAAAGAGAAAAAAAGCAATCCGCTAATAACCTGTTCTTACACTCAGATGTGTTTCTATCTGGTCTGTTTTCCTCGTGCACATGTCTTGGTGCATTCACACGTAGGTGTGCGTGAATGTAGTTGTTAGCAGTTACAAGGAGCTTCCCAGTTAAACAGGAGTCTCCTCCTCAGGGTACCGGCCCTGAACCAGGGCTGAGATCCGAACACAGTGTGGGTCATGCTGGTTGCCTCCCAGGAGTTTATAGTCTCCTGGCAGAAACTGACACACGCAGAGATTTTCCACGTACTTGTGGAAGTGCAGGAAGGACCTGCTGTGGATCGAATCTCAAATAACTCCCGTAACATCGTGTGTGAGTATTTTCTGATCGCGTTTGACTCTGTTCCTGTGTTTGCTGATTGAGTTAAATGGTAGCACTACAGTTGATTCACCCAACAGACGCTGCTCCTGGCTTGCTAGTCTAAGTCAAGAATGCCGAGGTGACACGCAGACACAGCTTCGGGTGTTGACAAGCGGGTGTGTTAGCCCAGCCCCAGAGCTGGGGGCAGCGTTGGGCTGACAGAGCAGATGGTCCGCCAAGGGTCTGATGCTGGCGGAAGGAAGGCACTCACAGAGCCACATGGTCGCGGTCTCAGCTGGAGCTCCCACGACATTTACCACTGGGGCCTCCCGTCTGAAAGCTGAGACCATCTCTTGATGCGTGTCGAGATCGTTCTGCCAAATTTGCCCCATCATTAACTTTCAATCACTGTTAATTTTAGACAGGGCTCTTAATTCAAGTTTTCTGTCTTTGTCAAGTTGATGGAGATGGGTCTGTTTTTAGCTCTGGTGGGAGGTGGTGGGGTGGTGCTCCTTCACCCGGGACTGTCGAACACTCTCCGCTGCAGCTGGTGATGAAATGCCAGGCTTGTGATTTAGGGAAATCGGCTCAGGAAGTTTATGTGTGGAGCTGGATCTGACAGTTCTGCTTTATAACAAGTCACTCCTGTGTAGGCAGCGTTCTGCCTGAGATACATGAGGTGCGATTCAGCCAGATGTTTGGGTCTCAAACAGAATTGTTCCCAACCTTGTCCTCTGGAGGAAGATAAAGTAACTTCACCCCGAGGAGAGCTTGTAAATTAGATTTCAAACATAAAGATCTTTTTGTGTTCAGGAACCCAACCATTCCACCATTTTCTTCTCTTCAAACAAGTTACCAATATATGCCAGCTTTCACGATGAAAGACATGTAGATGTATTTCTCCCCCTCTGCTTTTAGCTAGAATTCCTTAGACTAACCTGAAGTATGAAGGGAAGCAGGGCCGACTTTATTTACTACAGATAATATGTATATGGGGAGATGGTGGCTGTTCTTGGCTATGAAAATGAAACCAGTTTGCTGATGAAAGTGACCTTGAATGAAAGGGACATCCCTGTTGAAATTTACTCGACCGCTTCTTCTGATGGTTGATGGTTATTATTAGGGATCCATTCAGAGGACATAAAGCTCTTGTCTGATGCCTTCCCTTCCTGCTGTTCAGGGGACCCCTGGGCCAGGCTTTGCCCACGGCATCCCCAGGTTGCTGCCCATTTCCACCACTCCCCTCCAGGCCCACTGCCCGCTGCTGCTGCCACTGACAGCTGAGAATAAGCCCAGGTCTGCCCCACCCAAGCCTGGGTTCCAGCTGTGACGGTCTTCATCAGAGGAGAGGGCAGGTTTCTCTTCTGGCCCCATTGTGCCACATGACACAGATGAATTCTTGGCATTTGTAATTGACCTTGGCTGAGAAGGCAGCAAGAGAGCCTTTTATCAGATCCCGCTCCATTTTTCAGTATCATGCAGAACCCATCTTTGTTTGACCTGGTATAATCAGCAGGTCGATCCCACATCGGAAACGCAAGCTATCTTGGAATTCTGTGGCCCAGGACTCTGTGCTGGGAGGGTGGCTGAGGATGCCTGGGATGGAGGGAGGCACACTGGCGGCAGGTCACCTCTCCATGTGGACTTGCTTTGAAAAGAAGGACTCGTTTAGAAATTGCAGGTGGTCTCCAGTTTACTCCCGAGTTCACTGGTTTGTGGCAAGTTCAGTGGGCGCTGGGAGACTTGAGCCTCGGGGTAGGGAGGGAGGTCAGGACTGCTGTTCAGGGGTCAGATGCAGCCTGTGCTATCCAGAGGCAGAGCTGGGGCTGATGGGTAGACCCTCAGGGAGACAGGTTCAGCTAAACACAAGGAGGAGCTTTGGGAAGTAGGGAGCCTCCCGTCATATGATGTATGCAAGCTGAACGGCCACTTGGCTGGGGTGCTGCAGTTACAACAGTGTGTAAGTGAGGCTTTACCATCCACAGGTGAGATTTATGTGGTATTCACCTCCCCACTAAACATTCTTCTCGTGCAGATACTGGTGAAGGTGAAGTTGCTCAGTTGTGTCCAACTCTGCGACCCCGTGGACTGTAACCTACTAGGCTTCTCTGTCCATAGGATTCTCCAGGCAAGAATACTGGAGTGGACTGCCATTTCCTTCTCCACGTGCAGATATTATTGGAGTCTCATTTTACACATAGGATGTCCAAGGCTGGGAGCGATGGGCGACCTGCCCAAGCTGCTTAGCTAGAATGGGGCAGAATTTTATAGACCCTGAGGTTTTCTGGACTCTTTTTCTCAGCAGAGACAAGGGACTCACCAGCAATATGTTGCTTTGTTTGGAAGATTTATACTAAGGCCACTCTGAAAGTCTACATTCTTTCAGGTTGTGGCATGCTTAGCAAACATGGTGAAGAGAGCTGCAGGCATTTGCTTTTTAGAAACCACCCAATGTTATTTTTAAAATTCTTTTCTTAAAATACTTAGTCTCAGACGTTCAAAGCATCCACTGGGATGGTTTGCTTCTTCCTGGAGCTGGTCCTGCCCCCACCCATCCCTCAAGTCTGCCAGCTCCATTCTGCCTCCCCAGCCACCCGGTGCCAGCTGGTAGCCGGGTTAGGAGAGGTGAGACATCTGTGATCACGGACCTCCAAAGTAGCAGCCACTTCCAGAAAAGGTGTGAACATCTGATGGTTGTTTCTGGGAGGGTCACTGGGAGAACCTTCTCCTGGGGCCAGAGTCTTGCAAAGAGGCTGCCTCGGTGAGAATGTTTGTGTGGCAGAAGTTGAGATAACAGCCAACAGAGGTGGGGGGTGGGTCACTGTTCTCAAAGACACGCTCAACATCAGCCTGGGATTCCGGGCTTAGCCTGAGCCTCTGTGTACTCTGTTCAGACACTGAGTCCTGTGCGACTCTTTGAGACCTCACAGACGGTAGCCCTCTAGGCTCCTCTGTCCATGGGATTTTTTCAGGCAAGAATACTGGAGTGGGTTGCCGTTTTCTCCTCCAGGGGATCTTCCCGACCCAGGGATGGAACCCGTGTCTCTGGCGTCTCACGCACTGCAGGCAGACTCTTTTCCACTGAGGCACTGGGGAAGCCCTGTGTGCAAGCCCGGCTCTACCTGAAGGGAGCCGCTGCTCACAGATAGGCATCTGGCCTGCATGTCGCCCAGCTTTTTGGCTCTACAGAAAGAGCGCTCGCAGAGGCTGAGCTTCCGTGGGCAGCCTGGTCTCACAGAAACCGAAGCTGCTGAGGCTTGTCAGCGATCTCACTGGCACTTCTGGTCCTGCTGGAGCGCTCTTGGCGAGGTGGTGAGCTCCCCATCCCTGGATTTCCAGGTTGCTGGAGCCATGGCAGGGAAGCTGGGCGTGTCAGGGATTCTGTAATCAGAGAAGCTGGGTGTTTTCTCAAGAGTGGAACCTCTGCCACCGTGGAGGGGCCGGGACAGGAGCATCCAATGACCCTGGAGGCCTGGCAGGGGTCACACTCTTGTGTCCATCGTCCTAGGTCCTGGCCCGGGTGAGCATGCCTCTGACCGCGCTCTGCTTTCCTTCTCATAAGTTGCGGGCAGCCCCAGGCCCTGGGCTCGTCTTGGGTAAACCACACAGAGCAGGAGAGGACGCTTTGTTCTCGCTGAGTTTGTTTTGTGGGTGCTTTCCATTGACTTCCTTGTCGGGGTTGCTCTCTTCCATTTTTAGAAATGGTGTAAAAATTTCCCATTTAAGTAAAAGAAATGAAGTGTTATTGGGTCAGTGGTGTCCAACTCTTTGCTACCCCATGGACTGTAGCCCACCAGGCTCCTCTCTCCATGGAATTCTCCAGGCCAGAACACTGGAGTGGGTAGTCATTCCCTTCTCCAGGGGATCTTCCCAACACAGGGATCCAACCCGGGTCTCCTGTACTGCAGGTGGACTCTTCACCATGTCTAAAATAACTTCCGAAGGTGCCCTCCTGGTGGGTGATTCTGGTGTAGATGTTGAAGGTGATCCCCGTATGATCAGACACAGGTTTTTCTGAGGTGTTTGGCTGAGCAATGCCGACAAGGATTCCTGGCCCTGTTTGAAGGGGACTGGGATGGCCCCGTAACCTGCAGTCCAGTTGAGAGAGTGTTCAGGCCGGGGCTGTGAGAGAGACGGGGACCCCAGAGCCAGGAGATGAGCCCTGGATGGGGCAGGCTGTGCTCAAGGCTGACTCACATTAAGGACAGCTTTCCCCAGGATGTGACATCAAAGACCTGCCTTCCCCACCAGCCCTTGCCCTTAAAATGTCCCCTTTCAGAAGAAAGCCCTCCTCCTTCTTCTCCCCGGGGAAGGCTGAGTTCCCCCAAGGTGACTGAGCAAGGGGCCTCTGGGCAGAAGGAAATGCCCCTCCAGCTGCCCCCGTACCCCTACCATTCTTTTTCTAATTCAAAGTACGATTTAAACCTTCTTTGAAGCAATGTCCCGGAATAGTGGATAGCAGACACGGCTAATCTCCAACCTCCCGAGACGTCCCAGTGAGAGCGGCGGGGTCATCCCCACCCTCCTCTGCCCTGATGGCCTGACAGCTCTGGTGTACCAGCTGTATGTAGCCTGCAGCTGCTCACAGCCAGAGGACCTACTGTGTGCCAGGTGCTGGGGAGGCAGGACGGGCAAGCCCTTGGTCCCTGTTCTCCCAGAGGGACGGACCCCAACCATGAAGTGTCAGAGGAGACGTGATGCCATGTGTTCAGTAGTAATGAAGAGGAACCAACCAGCTTCTCCAGGAGCCTCTGGGGAGAAAACGGGCTGGTGAACGAGGGTGGGATACGAGGAAGAAAGTGATGGTCAGAAGACAGGGTGTCATCGGGAAAGCCTGAGACAGGAGAGGTGCCGAGGACCGCGAGGGGTGGGTGGCATCACTCGGGGCGGGGAGGCATCTCAGGGCCAGGAGCGGGGTAAAGCTGGTGCCTGGGGCTGAGTGGGGAAGTGATGGAGGGGGGGTCTTGGCACACGGGTCTGGGCTGCAGGTGAGGGGTCCGGGCCACAGGAGACATGGGGGCACTCACGCCTGGGTGTTCAGGCCTCGCCCTCCTCGTTTACATTGATGCAGCAGCACTGGGAGTACAGCGGGTTCCCGGGCTACATCTCCAGGCCGTCCCCACACTTAATACGAGGCACAGAGTCCAGGCCCCTCTGGACGGGCCCCACGACTGGTCAAGGCCACCGAGATGAGTTTGAAATTGATTTCCTGTTTGCCCTGCGGCAGAAGTGGAAAGGGCTTATTGGCCCATAGATTGATTGGGTCCCAGCGACATTGAAAAAGTCTCTCAGCGGTGCCCGACTCTTTGTGACCCCATGGACCATAGAGTCCATGGAATTCTCTAGGCCAGAATACTGGCCTTTCCCTTCTCCAGGGGATCGTTCCATCTCAGGGATCGAACCTATGTCTCTCGCATTGCAGGCGGATTCTTTATCAGTTGAGCCACCACGGAAGACCAAGAATACTGGAGTGGGTAGCCTATCCCTTCTCCAGCGGATCTTCCCAACCCCGGAATTGAACCAGGGTTCTTTACCAACTGAGCCACAGGGAAGCCCCATACTAGGTCCCAGACTGGTCTGCAAACCCTGGAATGGAGTGGAAAATGGTGCTGATGTGCCTGGATGTTCATAGGTTTGCTGAGATTCTTAGCAGGGCCCCTTCCAGAGGAGAGGTCTGGCACTTCTGGTCCTGCTGGAGCGCTCTTGGCGAGGTGGTGAGCTCCCCATCCCTGGATTTCCAGGTTGCTGGAGCCATGGCAGGGAAGCTGGGCGTGTCAGGGATTCTGTAATCAGAGAAGCTGGGTGTTTTCTCAAGAGTGGAACCTCTGCCACCGTGGAGGGGCCGGGACAGGAGCATCCAATGACCCTGGAGGCCTGGCAGGGGTCACACTCTTGTGTCCATCGTCCTAGGTCCTGGCCCGGGTGAGCATGCCTCTGACCGCGCTCTGCTTTCCTTCTCATAAGTTGCGGGCAGCCCCAGGCCCTGGGCTCGTCTTGGGTAAACCACACAGAGCAGGAGAGGACGCTTTGTTCTCGCTGAGTTTGTTTTGTGGGTGCTTTCCATTGACTTCCTTGTCGGGGTTGCTCTCTTCCATTTTTAGAAATGGTGTAAAAATTTCCCATTTAAGTAAAAGAAATGAAGTGTTATTGGGTCAGTGGTGTCCAACTCTTTGCTACCCCATGGACTGTAGCCCACCAGGCTCCTCTCTCCATGGAATTCTCCAGGCCAGAACACTGGAGTGGGTAGTCATTCCCTTCTCCAGGGGATCTTCCCAACACAGGGATCCAACCCGGGTCTCCTGTACTGCAGGTGGACTCTTCACCATGTCTAAAATAACTTCCGAAGGTGCCCTCCTGGTGGGTGATTCTGGTGTAGATGTTGAAGGTGATCCCCGTATGATCAGACACAGGTTTTTCTGAGGTGTTTGGCTGAGCAATGCCGACAAGGATTCCTGGCCCTGTTTGAAGGGGACTGGGATGGCCCCGTAACCTGCAGTCCAGTTGAGAGAGTGTTCAGGCCGGGGCTGTGAGAGAGACGGGGACCCCAGAGCCAGGAGATGAGCCCTGGATGGGGCAGGCTGTGCTCAAGGCTGACTCACATTAAGGACAGCTTTCCCCAGGATGTGACATCAAAGACCTGCCTTCCCCACCAGCCCTTGCCCTTAAAATGTCCCCTTTCAGAAGAAAGCCCTCCTCCTTCTTCTCCCCGGGGAAGGCTGAGTTCCCCCAAGGTGACTGAGCAAGGGGCCTCTGGGCAGAAGGAAATGCCCCTCCAGCTGCCCCCGTACCCCTACCATTCTTTTTCTAATTCAAAGTACGATTTAAACCTTCTTTGAAGCAATGTCCCGGAATAGTGGATAGCAGACACGGCTAATCTCCAACCTCCCGAGACGTCCCAGTGAGAGCGGCGGGGTCATCCCCACCCTCCTCTGCCCTGATGGCCTGACAGCTCTGGTGTACCAGCTGTATGTAGCCTGCAGCTGCTCACAGCCAGAGGACCTACTGTGTGCCAGGTGCTGGGGAGGCAGGACGGGCAAGCCCTTGGTCCCTGTTCTCCCAGAGGGACGGACCCCAACCATGAAGTGTCAGAGGAGACGTGATGCCATGTGTTCAGTAGTAATGAAGAGGAACCAACCAGCTTCTCCAGGAGCCTCTGGGGAGAAAACGGGCTGGTGAACGAGGGTGGGATACGAGGAAGAAAGTGATGGTCAGAAGACAGGGTGTCATCGGGAAAGCCTGAGACAGGAGAGGTGCCGAGGACCGCGAGGGGTGGGTGGCATCACTCGGGGCGGGGAGGCATCTCAGGGCCAGGAGCGGGGTAAAGCTGGTGCCTGGGGCTGAGTGGGGAAGTGATGGAGGGGGGGTCTTGGCACACGGGTCTGGGCTGCAGGTGAGGGGTCCGGGCCACAGGAGACATGGGGGCACTCACGCCTGGGTGTTCAGGCCTCGCCCTCCTCGTTTACATTGATGCAGCAGCACTGGGAGTACAGCGGGTTCCCGGGCTACATCTCCAGGCCGTCCCCACACTTAATACGAGGCACAGAGTCCAGGCCCCTCTGGACGGGCCCCACGACTGGTCAAGGCCACCGAGATGAGTTTGAAATTGATTTCCTGTTTGCCCTGCGGCAGAAGTGGAAAGGGCTTATTGGCCCATAGATTGATTGGGTCCCAGCGACATTGAAAAAGTCTCTCAGCGGTGCCCGACTCTTTGTGACCCCATGGACCATAGAGTCCATGGAATTCTCTAGGCCAGAATACTGGCCTTTCCCTTCTCCAGGGGATCGTTCCATCTCAGGGATCGAACCTATGTCTCTCGCATTGCAGGCGGATTCTTTATCAGTTGAGCCACCACGGAAGACCAAGAATACTGGAGTGGGTAGCCTATCCCTTCTCCAGCGGATCTTCCCAACCCCGGAATTGAACCAGGGTTCTTTACCAACTGAGCCACAGGGAAGCCCCATACTAGGTCCCAGACTGGTCTGCAAACCCTGGAATGGAGTGGAAAATGGTGCTGATGTGCCTGGATGTTCATAGGTTTGCTGAGATTCTTAGCAGGGCCCCTTCCAGAGGAGAGGTGACAGCCGCTCTCCTCCCAGCTGAGGGGGCATGCATTGCCAACCCGCCTGCACTCGAGAACCCAGCAGGTGAGGGGGGCTGGGGGCGGGCTGCAGCTGGACAGCAGAGGTGGTGGGCCGGCGGGGGTCTCCTGCACATACGGGGCTCCGTACCAGGGCCCACGACCCATTTAGAGACCCACAAAAGTGTCTTACTGTTCTTTAAAATCAGAAAAAGGAGAAATAAAGTTTTAGGTCATGGAAACATTTCAATATATAATAGGAATATATTCTTTTTTTTTTTTACACCAATGCAGCTGCAAAAAAAAAGTGTTAATATCTTTTACGGAGGAAGTGGCCCACAGAGGCCCAAATGCCTGAGACCCCTAGAAGTCATTTTGCTCCCCCAGATGGCTGAGAGGAGCCGATTCTGGAAACAGGGAGAGAATCCATCGTTGGTCTCTCCCACTGGCTTTCTTGGGAGATAAATTCATCTTTGCAGGTCTCAGAGGGGCACTGGTGGATTCTTTCCAAGCTGGTAGCTGATCCACCAGCCTGAGGAACGGGTCTTTCTCGGTGACTTGCCTGTATGGACTCCATGAGGTCAAGAGACCCGTTCAGGGGCTACTGTGCCCCAAAAAATCTTAGCCTTCCCGGCTGGACGCAGCCAAAGTCTTCACTATCCCATCGCCCACACTTCCTTTGTTCTGAGCTCCTCTGTTCCGATATGACAGCATCTTCTCCAAAGAGAAATTCTTGGAAGTAAGGAACGTGCAGTTTTCTGACAGCAGACGGGTGGGGGTGGAGAGGCGGCGGGCATGGGAGCCTGGGAGGGCTTTCTGTTTTAGAATCAGTATCAGCAATTTCCACCCCCCTCCAAGAGATTCCCTGGGCGCATTTTATGTCGAGAGAAGGTGGCCCAGCAACATCACAGTTTCTCCAATTACCCTTTATTACCATAAATAGATCTGAAAAATGCCAACTCTTCCAGGTAGTAGAAACACCGAGCATCATTTTGAAGAGTGACGGCCAAAAGAGGGAAAAAAAAAACAGTCCTGTAATTTCATTAAAAATTTTACTTCGAGTGATTGTTAAAAAGGAGGGATGGGTGAAATTAAAATTCAATCAGGTCATGAGCAGTGGAGGGTAAATAATATTTTTAAAGGACAGCTGAGGTGGAAACGTCGATGAAGACCCGCCTATTAAAATACACTTTATCCCTCAAACAGATTTGATGTAAAAACACCGTTTTCCACAGATCAGTAATGTTCCTCCATTTATTTTCTGCTGACTGATTTTGATTTATAGGAATCCTTTCAAAGCTTAGTTCTCAATTCTTTTTTTTTTAAACACTGGGCTGCGTGCCTGTGAAGGCGGATGATTGATGGAGGGGTTGAGCACACGCTCACTTCCTCTCTGTTAAGGTCCAGCCCAAGGCAGGAGCCCAGCACCTCCCAAGGGGAACTGGCGGCAGGGAGTGAGCAGGGGCCCCCAGGGAGCTGGGAAGCTGTGCAGAGCCTCCCAATGGCCCCTGCTGTCTGGGGCCGGCTCTCTGTTTGAAGGGGCACCTGGAGCAGTGGGAGGGGTCCCTAACTGTGGAGTCAGGCAGCCCCGGTGGAGACCCCAGCCCTGCCCATTCACAGCCATCACCTCCTACAAGCTGAGCCTCAGTGTCTCCTTCTGGAAGATAGGCGAATGCCTGATCGGAGTCCCAGGGTGGCCATAGCAAAGCACCACAAACAGAGTGGTTAAACAGCAGAGATTTATTCTCCCAGGGTCTGGAGACTGGAAACCCAGAGTCAAGAGGTTGGCAGGGCTGGTCCCTTCCCAAGCTGTGGAGAGTCTGCCCCAGGCTCCTCCCCCAGCTTCTGGGGGCTGCTGGCCATTCTTGGGGTTCCTTGGCTGATAGATGCATCCACAGGCTCAGGGGGACATCCTTTGTGGGGGCTGTATCTAACCCACCACGTCCTGGGTCTGTGGGGGCTCAGAGCAGGAGGCGGGCAGAAGGTGCCTGAAGTCTTCCCAAACAGACGTGCCTGGGAGGAGCTCCTGGGAGGAGTTAGGATGTTCCCGGCGGGGAGAGGAGGACGGGCCAGGACAGCAAGCTGAAGGAACAGCAAGCTGAAGGCTGAGCGCAGCGGGGTGGGATCAACACAAAGGGCGAGGGGGGCGGGGCCTGTTAAGTGGGCGGAGCCTGTTCAGGTAGGCGGGGTCTCTTCCAGGTGGGCAGCTGTCTGTCCTGCCTGATTGGCACGTGCAGTCCACCTGTGTGTTCACTTGCTCATTCATTCCCGAACCCTGGCGAATGCTGCCACAAAGGCGGGGCTGGAGACCTGGCCCCCGCTCCAGATGCTCTGGGGGTCAGCCTGTCTGTGTGGTGGCTTTGAGGCATTACGAATAAATCAGCCTTAATATAGCCTTTTGTTTGGACGAGGGCTCTCAGAGGAGTGGTGAAATACTGACATGCCGCGATCTGAAATTGGAACCGTAAAACATCCAGTGCAAAGTCAGTGGAGAGCCTACTGGGGAATTGGCCAGGTCTCAGTGGGCTTGCGGTGGGCCAGGGTGGGATGGGTGCCCCGACCCTGAGCCCAGCCTGGTGCCCAGGGCCTGACTTTCCAAGGTTGAGGAAAGCCCATCAGTGTGGGGAATCTGTCAGCTGTCAGGCAGCACTGGGGTCCGTGAGCCCGGGGCTCCACTGCCAGCTAAGCTCTTTAGCTCCAGGATAGCTCTTAGCCTGCTTTACCAGGCACCTCCAGAGGCCAAAGCTCAGGGTGGGAGTTCGATTCCAGCAGGAAGCATGCTTCGGTGTCCTCCAGCCCCACACTGGTGAGTTCAACCAGGATGCACTGGCCAAAGAGCCTCCTTTCTTCCAGCCAGACTCCCAGAGGCCTCAGGGCTGTGTTCTCAAGTCAGGGCAGCCTCCCTTGGTGTGCCCCCACGTGCCTACCTGAAATGGGGACAGAGTGGTTCCTGGCAACCAGGGCTCCTGGGAGGATTAAATGAGCTGACATCTAGGAAGTGCTCAGCGTGGGGCCCAGTAGAGTAAATGCATCTGCTTTTCATGCAATGTGATGATTGGGAGGAGGTTTTCCGGGTCCGGTGCGCTTGCTGCTGCCGTGCTGGGCTCTGTGGGCTGGAAGCGAGTCTAGACCACACCTGCTGTCCAGGAGGGCCGGGCAGCTGCGTCTGGAAATGGGTTCAGGTGAACAGTGTGCCTGGCAGACGACTGCACTTCAGCTGCCAGTGTGGACACTGCGGGGCCCTGGAGAAGCCCCCCAGGGACCCTACCCTGGGGCGCCTGCCTCTTGCTGTCTCTCCCAGGGAGAAGGGGCTGTGGCCGCTGGTGGGCGGGGTCACGGGTTCAAGGCCACGGCTCCCGTGAGCTGTTCTCTTCCTCGCCTCCGACGTCCTCTTTTACTTCTTGCATCCCCGGCCCTGGCTGGTCCCCACGTGCTGGGGACCCCTGGGCCAGGCCTGCCCATCACGCGGAGGGACCCCACCATGGCTGCTGCTATGCTGGCGTTTTTATGGGCCTTGGTCTCCAACCCGGGGCTGGTTGGAGAGCGGGGATGGAGGGTGGCCACAGGCTCAGCCGTGTCTCCGGGTGCCCTCGGGGTGCGGGGAGGTGGGAGCTTGCATAGTCTCCATCTGTTTATTTCCATGTACGTCTGGCTGGTGTGTCTCCCAAGTCTCACTCTCTTTGTATTTGTTTAAAAATAACAAGAAGTTACAGAAATAGTGGCGAGACCCGCGTTCCCTTCACCTGGCTTCCTCTGATGACATTGCTCTGTGCACTTCAGTGAGCATTCAGAACCGGGAAAGTGGAACCTGAGCCTCCTTTGCAGAGAATCCTGCCTTTGGGTTGAAGCTGGTGCCCAGATCCAAACTGCCGTGTCTGCCTTGTTTGGCCAACATCCTCTGTGTACATCTGTGTCCTTCCTCCTAGGAGGGAGAGGAACAAGTGCCCTCCCACCCAGAGCCCCACGAAAACCCCCTCCCCCTCCCCAGGCCTCCAGAAGGCTGTCCTTGGATTGCCTTGTTGTCGTGGCAGAAGCTTCTGAACAAGGGGCTTCTGCAGGGTCCCCTGGCTTCTGCATCCACAGAGAGCAGCGGTCGCCCCTTCCCAGGGCCGCCCACCTCCCCTCCAGCCTCCTCTGCTCCTGGAAACACCAGCTGCTCTCTCCCTGCTTTCCCTAAGCTTGGGGGTGGGGGTAGGGAGGAGAATCGCTCAGATACCAGGGAGATGAAGTGAGGTCCTACTTGGGACTTGCTGGGTGGCCTCTGACCTCTATTCCTGTGACCAAGACAGAATGGCTGAATGGAGTCAAAGCTCTGTGACCTCAGAGAGGGATCCTATTTGGGGCTGGATGTCTTCGAGCATGGTGAGGCATCACCAAGGGCCTGGGTATCACCTTTGTTGTTGAGGAGGGAAGGCACAGTCCATTGGCCAGCCCCCCTCGGTTGAGTCAGTGGGGTGCCAGGCCCTTCACCCATGTCATCACCACGCTCTGCCATCACAGCCACTGGGAGGTGCGTGGCCTTTATCCTCCAGTGTTGGAGACTTCCTCCAAGAAGTGACATCAGAGCAGGGAGGGGCAAGGCACAGCAGCGTAGGTTCACCCACAGGCTGTGTACCTTCTGCTGCCATGGGTCTCACCCTGGTGCTGGGCTTCAGGGCAGAGCAGATGGGGAGGGGATGGGGCTCAGCCCCAAAACATTGTGCTTGAGCTCTCGCCCGCTGTCAGAAGATCTGATGTAATCAAATCGGCAGCCTAGTCCGGAGAGATCCCGGAAGGCTTCCTGGAGGAGGTGGTAGCTATGCTGGCCCAGTAGGTGAAGAGGTCAGGGGTCTGGGCCAGGGGATAAAGGAGGATGGGCGCAGAAGTGGCAGAGGAGCCTATGGTGGTGAGTAGGTGGGTCCGACTGTTCACTGATTTATTTAACAAGCTTCTCACAGATATTTCCTTCTCATCTACATTAACACGTACGATGCTTCCCTGGTGGCTCAGACGGTAAAGAATCTGCCTGCAAAACAGGAGACCCAGGTTTGATCCTTGGGTTGGGAAGGTCCCCTGGAGAAGGAAATGGCTTCCCTCTCCAGTATTCTTGCCTGGAGGATTTCACGGACAGAGGAGCTTGGTGGGCTACAGTCCAGGGGGTCTCAAAGAGTCAGATGCGACTGAGTATCTAATACTTTCACTTTCACGCCATAGCAACTCACCTGCACTGCCACACACAGTGCTTCTCAGGAGCATCACTAAACACGTGCTGCCCAGGCCGTGAGGTGCCAAACAGTGTTTCACAGAGAAGCCCCGTGCCACCTCCCGTCCCAACCCAGCCCTGAATCTGGTGCTTGCTGGAGCCCTGTTTGTCCCCAAACTTTAAACCTAACCCTCACCCTAAACCTCACACAAACTCTGACTTGAGTCCCAGCTGTAACCCTGGCCCTAACCCAGCTCTTTGTGGACTCACCAGCCTCATTCCATCTCTGCACCAGCGCTGGGAGCTGACACAGCGTGTGCGTCACAGATGAGGAAACCGAGCCCCCGGGAGCACAGGGCTCCTCAACTGTGGAACCAGGCAGGATTCAGACCAGACCCCTAGGGCTCTGAGAACTCGGTCTTCCCTTGTGAAGTCCTCCGGGCTCTGCAGAGGAGCCTGGAGCCAAGGGGCCCCAGGCACTGAATCCAGAGGGAGGGCGTGGCAGGTGGGGACCCAGGCTCTCTGTTCTGTGGAGGTTTCTGCTGGAGGAAAATATCTGGTGCCATAGGCAGCCTTGACAAGTGTGTTAATGGCCCAGTTGGGAGTGAGAACCACCAGGGAGGCTCCTGGCGCATGTAGGGAGTTCCCCAGCATGGAGAGTCCAGGAGGGCTTCATGGAGGAGGGAGAGAGGGCCGGGGGCGGGGGGTGAGCCTCCTGGGGTCGAGGCAGGGAATGAGGACACCCACGCAGTCTGGGGTGTCTATGCAAAGCGCTAGGCTCTGCCAAAGCCCAACTCCGGAGAGCTAGCACCCACCGCGTGGCTTTCTGAGCCTGACGAACCTTCACCCTTCCCCTCCGGGGCCTTTAGCAGAGAGAAACAGGATTCCTCTCCCAGGTAAATAAATGTGGAATCGATTTCTCTTAACCGGAATTGACTTCTTGGGGAGGATGCATCTGGGTGAGGGCGTCTGCTGCTGAGCCTACGGCCTTCCTGCGGGGTGGGGAGTGGGCCATCCGGCTTCCTTGTGGTCACCAGGAAGCCCCTTCCTCTTCAGCTCGGGCTGGTGAGAACTCCCCAGGAGGCTGTTCTAGAAGGAGCCACGGGCTTGGCCTCAGGCCAGCGGGTCTGGTTCTAGTTCCACAGTCTCCCGAGTGTGCCTCTGGGGGTGGCCACTGCCCCTCCCACCTCCGCTTCCCGTGTGAAGTGGGAACCAGGGGCCCGTTTACAGGGCTGTTGGGGGAAACGGTGGGAGAACATGCGTTCTCTCCTGGCCTCCTGTGTGCAAGCTTTTGGGAGAAGCCTGCTGCTGTGGGGGGCAGGGGTCCGCGCCCGCCCCAGTATCATGATTCACAGCCAGTATCGTGATTCACAGCCATGTCTGGGTTGGGGGTGGAGACCTCCTGTGGTTTTCCGTCACTTGGTCTGAGCCCCTGTCTGCCCCCGAAGGAACAGGACTGCCTCAGGGTCCAGGCAGCCCGGCTCAGTTACGAAGGAGTTTGTCAGCGTGCTTCACTGGAAGCAATTATTAAGCACCAGCTGAAAGCTTTCATCAGGGTCTAATCTTTGCCAGCCATGTATGCCAGCCCCACCAGCGTGAAAATGAGCATTTTTTTCCATGTTTTGAAGGTAAGAGGGAGAAAGACTATGACCAGATATGAGGGTTCATCAGAGGTGAGGTGCCCTGCAGTGGCCCTGCGGCACACACACACACACAC
>SJYG01000202.1:2677513-2723566 GCA_006410535.1 Litocranius walleri | reverse complement strand
CCATCTGTTGCTTTTTGGCCTTGATTTTTGGGGGGGGGGGGGGGGGGGAACTTTTGGCTGCTTACGTGTATATATTTTCATTTTTATAAACAGTCGTGTTTTCTGCACAGGCCTGTAATGAAGATGCTTTGTTAAGTTAGGGCCCAGTGTGTGTGGTGAACAGTTTAGCACCAATGACAAAAATCGTGTGTGCCTTTGATGATTCGTGCCCGCCTCCTCCCAGGCCCCCACGTCCCCCCAGGTCCCAGCTGTCCCCGCCCACCTTCCCAGCCCGCTGTCATCAGCTCTGCCGTTGGCCGCTGCGGGGAACCTTAATGACAGCATGTACTTCCAGGTTGCCCCATCCTTGCCTGCAGCCCCAGCTGCTGTTTCTGGCCGCCTTCTTGTTCTCGAAGGTGCGGGTGGGGACAAAGCCCCTCTTACAAAGCCTCACTCAATACATTCCTGCTCACTGGGACCACCTCCTCCTTGGCTCCCTGGGGCCACAGTCCAGGGCTGAGTTGGGGAGATTCCTGCTGAGTGGCAGGTACTGCTGCGTGGACCTCATGGGCATGGGATGTTCCAAGTGTCATTGGGAAGCACAGAGCGACTTTTTGGAGCGTGAGGTCTGAGTGCTCTGGGGCTTGGCGGCTGGGGCTCGTGGGAAGAGCCCCCCTCCACCCCTTCCTGGGTAGGGGCGGGTCGTCACACCCCGCCCTGTCGAGAGCCCTGAAAGCCCCTGATCTCTGCCTTTATCTCTGTTGCCATCACAGGTGATCTTGATCCTGACCAAGTATTACCACGCAGACATGGGGAAGGTTCTGGAAAGTTCTCTGTGGCGGTAAGTCAGCCCGAGGGCGGGCCTCATCTTCTCCTGTACCTGTGCATCTCCAAGGCTGGGGCTGAGATCCTGGGGCCAGGCTGGAGCAGCCCCCTCTTGCCGGCGGCCTCTAGACTTCCCTTCCGCTGGAAAATGCGTGTAAGGAGAAGGTGAAGGCCAATCAGGAGTCCCTCAGCAGCGCATGCAAGGCTACGGCACAGACAGGCATCAGAAGGCGTCTTTGCTTTCTTCCCTTTGTGTCTGTGCTCCTTTCTCCTTGCTGTCGTCCTCCCGGGGGGAGGGGGCCGCCTTGTGAATTCAGGTCAGTGCACAATTTCCTCTGCTTGTGCTCCGAGCTTCCGACACAGCTCCCGGAGTCCCCCAGACACGCCGATTAGCCTCACGGTCCGGGGGCCTTTCTTTCTCTCTGGCTCAGTCCAAGAGCTTGGAAAATAAAGAACCCACCACTGCCGATGGGCGTTATCTGTCTGTATGTGAAATGTGAATTCAGTCCAAGAGTTAGGCGGCCTCTGTGATGGTTTCAGGGAGGTGGGCGAGGAGGAGGCCTGGAGATGTCATTTGGGTTATGATCAGCTTTGTATTTGTGTCCGCGGCATGGCAAGCCACTCGAGTGTTCTTGCCTGGAGAATCCCATGGACAGAGGAGGCACAGAGTGGAACGAAGTGACTTAGCACACAAGCTCCCTGGAAGGGGAAGGAAGGGTCCCAGCGTCTTGGGCTGGGGTTTCAGTCATCTCTCAGGCGAGGACGCTGTGTCCTGGGGGCATCACTCGACATTTTCACATTCTCTGCGTGTTGAACCATTTTGCTTTCCAAGATAAGTTTCTCAAGTAATAATTAATTCTATCTTTTTTCTACTTGAAATCTGTTAAAAACACAGAAAACTGCTGATCAGGACTCCTGACATGTGCGTCGCCACCTTGAGTTGACTTCCTGTTGGCCTTTGGCTTTGCTTTTAGCGAGGGGGCCTCGTGATTGGTGCCTGGTTGGTTCTCACCGAGGGATTGTCCTGATGCTACTGCAAGTTGCTGAAATGAACCCTGAGTTGGCTGCGTCCTTTGCCAGATGAGCAGCAGGGTGGCCTTGTGCGGGCGTGGTTGTCCTAGTGTGGATGTGGGGAGGGGGCAGCCGTGCGTTTTCCTTCCCTTTTCCCGCAGAAGTACCTTTCTGAGCCTGCCCCTTTCAGCCCCAGACTTGCCTCCCAGACTCGCCAGCCTGCTTTCCAATTCCATGCCAGCCTCAAGATAAGGAGCCTGCCACAGACGCTTCATGGCCAGGACCCCCACTTTTTTATGTGTTGGGACGTTTCAATCTCGCGCCTTGAAGCACCTTATCCAGCAAGGAGCCTGCTTTCAGAAATGCTTCTCCGGGAGTAGATAAGGCTGTTTGTTCATTGCTTGGGATGAGAGCAGAGAGTGGCGTGAGCTTTAAAGCTCCAGTGACATCTCGTTCGTTGCCCTTTGAAGGTTCGCATTTGGGGACTGGTTTTGGGACCAGGCTCCTTGAGAAGGGCTGGCTCTTGGAGGGTTCCCCCCTGCCAGGTGGATGGTCCAAGGACAGGTCCCCTTGGCTGCAAAGTAGAGAGAGTCACTTGTCCTCTCTAGCTCCAAGCAGAGTCCTTCTACTAGGTTAACTCAGTCCCCAGCCCCTGCCTGCCAGCCCCATGAATGTTTTTTATTCCCCTGGAGTGTGGGAGCCAGGTTCTGTCTGGTCCTGCAGCATCTTCACAAGCCAGGGCAGAAGAGATGAGGTTATTGTGAGTGCAGCTTGAGGAGCCAGCAGTCCTGCCTGGTGTCATTGTGCTGCTTCCCACAGAGTTGCTGGGTGGAATTAAAATTTGTGGCAAGTCTTTGTAGGGGCTTGGTGGAGGGTGGAAATGACCTTAGCTAGCCCTCCAGTGTGGCCTCAAGACTCAGAATTCTTCATATACAGATAGGGAAGTCAGGTTGTTACCAAACAGGGTTCCTGGCCTCTTTTATCTTTTGAAGGACTGATGCCAAAGCTGAAGCTCCAATACTCTGGCCAGCTGATGTGAAGAACTCATTGGAAAAGACCCTGATGCTGGGAGAGACTGAAGCCAGGAGGAGAAGGGGGCAGCAGAGGATGAGATGGTTGGATGGCATCATCGACTCCATGGACATGAGTTTGAGCAGCCTCTGGGAGATAGCGAAGGGCAGGGAAGCCTGGTGTGCTGCAGTCCATGGGGATATGACTGAGCGGCTGAAGTCCAAGAGGCCAGACTACACATCAGGCAAGGCTTTACTGGGGTCCCTGCTGCTGCGAAGGGAGCAAGATTGAGTAACAGGTTTCTTTGCTCGCTCCCTGCGGGAGGCCAAGCTGGTTCCTTAAGGGGGTGAGGGCAGGGGTGTGTCCGAGGGTCGGGCAGGAGGGCTGGCTTAGGTGGTTTGCCCACCTATTGGTGATGCTGAGTGCAGAGGTCAGGCGCAGTACCCTGTTTTGCTCCTGAAAACCTCTTTTTGCTCCTGGCTCTCCAGACATGACTCCCTTGGCTGACTCAGCAGTAAAGAATCCACCTGCAATGCAGGAGACGCGAGTTCAATCCCTGGGTTGGGAAAATCCCCTGGAGAAGGAAATGGCAACCCCACTCCAGTACTCTTGCCTAGAGAATTCCAGGACAGAGGAGCCTGGCGGGCTACAGTCCATGGGGTCACGAAGAGTCTGGATAGGACTGAGCGGCTAAAGACCAACATGGCTTCAGACGTGGCAGCTGGGGGTTGGGTCCTTGTGAATCTTGTCCAGAATTTGCTCCAACGGAGCATGTACGCAGCACTTTTTAGTCCCTTATCTCTCTGTATTTTGTTGCTCGAGGAGACGTTTGTCCAGGTGAAAGCTCTGCTGCAAAGGGTTCTCAGTCCCAACCTATCTCAAGGAAGACAAACCACCCACCTCAGAGAGTCTCCCCAGGGAGCTCTTTTTCCTTTCAAGAGCTTCTGTCTCCTTGTCTGTAAAGTGGAAACACCCCTGGATGGGAAACCGTGAAGACTGAGGGAGACTGCCTACGAACCGTCCCCAGAACAGCACTCAGTCTAAATTTAGTTTTCCTCCGAAGCAAATCAACAGATTTTAATTTTCCACATTCTTTTCTCATCAGTCTCTAGACTCAGACGTTTCCTCTCCTTTATTAAAAATACATGCAGAAGCATCAGTCATTTCCAGAAAGTTCATCCACACCTCCACTTGTCAGGCCTGATTTCTGTGTTTATCTCATCTCTCTTGTGCTGAGACTGCTATACCGTGAGACGCAGACGCACCTTCTCTCTCTCACACATGCAAGGAGTTTCCCGGTTTTCCGTGCAGAATCACAGGTCACATGGTTATTTTTTATGGCTGTGCACTCATCCCTGGGATTTATTTGTTCTAACTCCTAGCCCTGCCTCCCTTGTGGCTCAGATGGTAAAGAATCGCCCTGCAGTGTAGGAGACCTGGGCTCCATCTCTTTGTTGGGAAGATCTCCTGGAGAAGGGCATGGCAACCCACTGCAGTATATTCTTGCCTGGAAAATCCTGTGGACAGAGGAGCCTGGTGGGCTGCAGTCCATGGGGTCGCAAAGAGTCGGACATGCCTGAGCGATCAACACTTTTCACACCATACACACAGCTCCTAGGCCTGCTGCGGTCATGAGATATTCCGGCATGTTGCTTTCCTCTCTGCTTAATTTCCTGGAAGCGTCCTCAGTTCAGTCGCTCAGTCATGTCCGACTCTTTGCGACCCCAATGAATTGCAGCACGCCGGGCCTCCCTGTCCATCACCAACTCCCGGAGTTCACTCAGACTCACGTCCATTGAGTCAGTGATGCCATCCAGCCATCTCATCCTCTGTCATCCCCTTCTCCTTTCGATTTCTGAGCCAGATGATCTGAGCAGATTCACGGCTGGCGTGCGGCAGCACCGAATTCTTTTCCAGGAGGAACGCAACCCTCCATGTGGGGCAGCGCCCTGCCTCCTGGCCACCTTTGGGCTGATGGCTTTTCTAGAACTTGCTAACCTACCGGCCCAGAGGGAGGCAGTGCCGTTTCCATACCCTAGTGAGGGCGAGTGGTTTCTGGGTTTAATTGCGTTTTCTTTTGCGAGCATCACCTGCTCACATCCCCCGTGTCGAGACCGTGCAAGCTTGTTTAGAAGAGGAGAGATTGCCATCAGCCTTTGGTCAGAATGTCAGCCGCCCTCTGTCTGCTGTTAAGGGCACACGTGGAGGGCGGTTCGGGGTGCTGGTGTCTGGCAAACACGTATTTAGTGCGATTATTAAAGACACATTTATTGAATGTGCACCCAGACTCCCAAGAATTCTCCTGCGTAATTGTGATAAATACATTTTTATTGACAGATGTGGTATTTACTGTCTGGAAATGACTCTCTGAAATCTAAGCTGGATGCAGTTTTAATTGTCCTGCCTTTTGTGGGCCACATGGCGGGAGTGTCTCTCCCTGTCTCCCTGGCTGGTTTTGAGGATCCAGCCCTCTGCCTTTCCTTCTGCGTGGGTACTGTTCTCTGCTCAGCCTCTCTGCCCGGGGGTGGGGGGAGGTGGGGTGGGGTGGAGCATGGGAGCCCCTCCCCCGAGAAAGCTGCTGCTGATTGGCCTCGGGGGTTGGACAGGCATAGAGCTGGTCCACCTCCCCTCCTGGACCATCCGGACGTGAATGGTAACTGGAGGAGCCGGCTGACCCTGGCCTGGCCTACGTGTCCAGTCTCTGCAAGTGTCCCCGGACTGCTGGGGCAAAGGACCAAAGTCTAGGGGCTTAAAACCAGAAGAGTGTTCTCCCATCATCATACGGCCTAGGAGTCTGAAACAGAGATGCAGGCAGGGCTGGCCTCCCCCTGGAGGCACTGGGGGAGGATCCTTCCTGCCTCTTCCAGCTCCTGGGAACTGGGGACTGGGAGCCGGGGGCCTTCCTAGCGGTCGCGTCTCTCCAGTCTCTGCTTCCGTCTTCACACGGCCTCCTCCATGTCGCTCCTCCGTGTGTTCCTTATAAGGACACTTGGATTTGGATTTGGGGCCCACCCGGGTGATCCAGGGTGAGCTCATCTCTGTAACTTCATTACATCTGCAAAGACCTCATTCCAAATCAAGTCGCACACAGCCCCAGGGGGTTTGGATGTGAACGGAAGTGCTAGCGGTAAAGAATCTGCCTGCCAGTGCAGGAGACTAAGAAATAAGTGTTCAGTCCCTGGGTGGGGAAGATGCCCTGGAGGAGGGCACGGCAGCCCACCCCTGCCCACTGCAGTGTCTTGCCTGGAGAATCCCATGGACAGAGGAGCCTGGTGGGCTACAGTTGTAGGGTGGCAAAGGGCTGGACACAACTGAAGTGCCTCAGCACACACACCTTTCTGATGCCCCCGCTCAGCCCAGGACACATCTGCCACAAAGCTGCGCGGCCGCTGCCCGGATCTGGCCTCCCCGGCAGCTCTCGCAGCAGCGCCCTCTGTCCCTGTTCCCTCGGCCACCCTCCCCTGCGGCCGCTGCATGCTTGGTAGTCTCAGCAGCCCTTCCCAGCTCGCCCCACTGCTGCCCCCCAGACCCCTCTCCTTGCAAGGCCCGAGGCACATGGCACACACACACGCCTACGTCTGGTCCTGCCCGCTCGCCCTGGCGGCCGCCACAGCCGACACTCGTGTATCCCGGCACCCTGGCTGAGCCCGGACCGGGGAGCTCTGTGGGCAGGGCCAGAAACTGTGGGGGCAGGCACAGAAGAACATAAGCGCCCACGGGGCACCTAAAGGCCTGGTGTGCAGCTTGTATTTCCTCCTCAACAGACCTGTGACGATGTTGAGGTCAGGATAGACAGTCCTGGAAACACAAATGCTAAAACAAAATGATCCGTACGTAACCTGCTGGAGAGTGCCCATGCCTGCATCTCTAGGCATCTCTGGGAAGCTACAGGGCCCACAGTCTCAAGAGCCCAGGTTGCTGCCAGCCACCCAGGCTGGGGTCCTGAGAGGCCTGTTTGGGGTCTCTGAAGCTGGATCCCAAATGGCCAGTGGGGCTCGGCAGCCTCGTAAATGCTCCCAACAAGGTGGACGCAAGCCTTCAAGAGCTGAGCGGCGGTCAATGTGTAGATGAGCAGGAGGTACATAAAAGTCACTTGAAAAGCTCTTAAAAACTACCACCCTGCCTTGGCAGACGTGGGCCCGCTTATCTCTCAGAAGTGCCCCAGGGGAGACCAGCCCCAGGAAAGGCCACTCCAGAGCAGGGGTGCTCCGGCTTCCCTGCTCTGCGTGTCAACCAGGTTTCCAGGTGCGGCCCAGGCTGCTGCTCCAGGGATCACACTTTGAGTAGCTGGGGGGTGGGCTGACAAGAGTGAGGCTCAGCATGCCGCTGGCTTCCCAGGGCACCCGGACCGGGTCCCAAGCCCCACCCACTGTGGGGACACTGTGCCCCGGCTCCCATCCCCCACCACGCCCTCCTCCACTCTCACCCTCACTCCTCAGCCTCCAGCCCTAGCCTGCTGGCTGAACCGTGACCATCGTGTACGGTCCGTCCCTTCTGCAGCACCTGCATGCTGTGCCCTTGATGCTGCCCGTCAGGTACTGGCTCCTCATGGACGTTTCATCTCAGCGTAAACCTCTTTTCCTCAAAGAAGCTGCCCCACTGCTTAGCATAACGCAGCCCCCAGGCACTCTTTACCACATCTCCCCTGCAGGGTGGGGGTGCCTGTGTATGGTTTGTCCCCTGTGTATGGTATGGTGCCCCCTTCGACCCCTGGTTGCCAGAACATACAC
The DNA here is from genome assembly GCA_006410535.1 of Litocranius walleri. NCBI lineage: Eukaryota > Metazoa > Chordata > Mammalia > Artiodactyla > Bovidae > Litocranius > Litocranius walleri. The sequence goes on along the minus strand of SJYG01000202.1, from coordinate 2,716,010 downwards.
AGATTGAGGATGGAGACCAGTAGGGTCCACTGCAATGATCTCCCAATGCCCAGAACCTAGATCAGATCTGGTACAGAAGGCGATGTTGGGCATTGGGTGTATGGGTGGATGGATGGATGGATGGATGGATATATAGATGGGTGGATGGGTGGATGGATGGGTGGCTATATAGACGGCTGGATGAGTGGATGGGTGGGTGGATATATAGATGGGTGGATGGGTGGATGGAAGGAGGGACACATGCACAGATAGACATATGCCTGGGAGGACAGAGAGACGGGTCGACAGATGGCGGATGGATGCATGCATGGACATACGGTGATGTAGTCCTTGGGAAGCACTGTTGGGGCCAGGAAGACCCTTCAGGCCTCTGAGGCCATCCCAGCAGGTAGGGTGGGAGCCAGGAGCGCGGAGCCGGCCCCGATGCCATCAGATGGCGTGAGAGGGGCTGGGGGAGTCCTGAGCCAGGGAGAAAGCGGGCCTTGGCCCACGCTCCACGCTCCGCTTCCCTCTGCTGTCATGCAGCCCCAGCCCGCGGCCCCATTCACACACTGCCTGGCGCTGTGGAGGCCGTGCCGGCCCTGCCCGTCAACCCCCACGTGTGGCCTTGGGCGGGACTTTTAGTAGGGGAACCTCGGGAATACTGGAGTGGGAGTATTGGGGTCTCGAGTTTTCTCTGACTTGGTGGAACCCCACCTTTTGTTAGGGGCTGTTGCTGTTGTTGAGTCGCTCAGTCGTGTCTGACTCTTTGCAGCCCCACGGGCTGCAGCACGCCAGGCTCCTCTGTCCTCCACTCTCTCCCTGAGTTTGCTCAAACTCATGCCCATTGAGTTGGCAATGCTATCCATCCATCTCATCCTTTGTTGCCCCCTTCTCCTCCTGCCCTCAATCTTTCTAGCATCAAGGTCTTTTCCAATGAGTCAGCTCTTTGCACCGGGTAGGGGGAGGGGGAGGGGGATTCTCTTCCTCCGTCTTCACTTTAATCCTGAAATCTTGAACAGACACAGTGGGTGTGGAATGTGGTGTGTCAGCTGCTTGAGTACCCACGTGCCAGAGACAACCCCGTGCTCACCAAATAATCCAAGAGTTTCTCCCTCCCCCGGCCTCCCGTGTGGCTATTGTGGGGTCACGTCATTTATCTGAACCAGTGATCCATGAGCACGAGTAATGAGGCTTCAGCCACTGAAGTCTGGGGCTTCAGCTGTTACTGCAGGAGAGCGCAGTCTAGCCCGGCACGGGCTCCCCATCTGTAACAGATGTTAATTTTTCTCTTCCTGGGCTCTCCGTCTCTTAAATAAACATACTCTCCCAGGTTCGGATCCAGCCCAGCTCTCCCCTCCTTCCTTCCACCTCCCCGATGCCCGCCATCCCCGACCCCAGAAGTCATCCCCATGGAGGTGTCTTGTGTTAAGTACACACGTATGTGTATATCCACAATCAGTATGTCCTAGGGTTTAGTGTGATTTACAAATTAGTGCAGATGGCATCATTCTGCCTTTAGAAACGTGACTGATGCTCGCGCCTTAGTTTCGGTCCTTTATCCCTGCAGCCCTGTAAGCCCTGTTAGCTGGCTGAGCCACTCCTTCCCCTGCTGTGGAGTGCGAGGGTTTCCGTCCCCAGGCTCCACTGTTCCCATCTGGGCTGCGGAGTGTGTCCGCCCGTGTCTCCACCTTCCCCTTTTCTTTGTTAGTCTGTCTGCAGAGTGACTCCTGCCCCGCACTTCTGGGATCATCAGACTTTGCATGTCTGCATTCAAGTGGATGTTAGAGCATAGTTCGGTGTTACCCTATCTTGCAATGGTGAGATTTTTCATGGAATCAAACATGCTTTCCTGTGCTCATCTTATTGACTGCTCGAGGCCCCTCCTCTGGGATTTAGCTGTTGCATTTTGTGCCCATCTTTTTCCTATTGCTAAATTCCTTCTTCAACCCTGCCTCTCTGCTGCAAATGGCCCAAGTCCTTTCCTGACCCTGAATGTTAAGATGGGCATCCTCTAACTGTGTCCTGAGCTCCTACAATTGTCATTTATTATTTCCCAACATTCTTTAAGAATGTGTCCTCCCGAGAGTGTTCTTCTAAGTCATATTTTGAAATATGCGATTCTTAGAAGTGCCATTCTTAGAAGAGTGTCTCTGTAGGCTGGTGTATTCCTCAGCTACAGTGACAGTGATGCTGTGTAACAAGTCACCCCAAACTCGGTGGCAGCAGCAGGCTCCTTTCTTAGGCCCTGGGGTGACTGGTTTGTAGGCTGGGGTGGCCAGACTGCTCCCCCTGAGCTGAGATTGGCAGGCTCGGCTCTGGTCCATAAGTGTGGGACCTCAGCTGACCGGCCAGAGGCCATCAGGACCCCTTCTTCCCATGCACAGACAGGGCAGCGAAAGAGGCAAGCACCCCTATAAGCACACTTAAGGCTTCTGTTCACTCACATTGGCTAAATTCCATTGGCCGACGCAAGTTAAACCCAGCACCAGTGGGGGAGGGGAGGGGAATGAAAGGACTTGTTTGCTCAATGACACTCGAAAGTACAACAGGTGCTCATCGATGCTTCCGGAAAATACATGTTGTGCGGCCGTAAGCTGGACAAGGATACTTAGATGGAAGAAAACAGATCAGGCTTCTCTGCAGGAGAACACGTTAGCCTCCAGCACAGCATCGGGCACTGCACGTCTCCAGGAGGAGGCCACGTGGCACTTCTCCAATCCCATCTGATTCCATGAGCTTTCATTAAAAAAAAAAATGTTTAATTTAAAATTTTATTTTAATTTTTACTTGCTTCATTTAACTTTACTTGTTTAAATGTCTTATGCAGTTTAAGTCTTATTTTGCTCTGGCTCCTCTGAGCATTTCCTGGGGTTGGTTTTCCAGGGAGCGAGCTTTGGGAAGCGACTGTACAAGCTTCTTTTCCAGATGAAGCCGCCTTTGAGGTTTCCAGACACATCTGCCTCCCTGCAGCGCTACTGGGTGTTGATGCCATTCCGTTTCAAACCAGATTGGGTTGTATGTTCCTAGGATAACCCCCTCTCTCTCTCCATTTTTTCATATAGAGAGTTTGGGGGTTGTGTGTTGAGGACTCAGAGTTTAGGGAATCTGAGCCATCAAGCCAGACAATAACCTCTCGATATGTACTAATGTAAACGAGCGTCAGGGTCCTTTTCTGCAGAGACAGATGATGACTGGGGACAGGGACGTCCTCCCAGCTGGACCGTCCTGAGGGTGAGGTGGGCAGAGCCAGGCCGAGTACAGAGAGTTTCGGAAGCCCACGGGCAGTCCCCGGCATCGAAGCCTGTGTCTTCGGGGCCTTGAATGTCCAGGCAGACAAAGCGCTGCTGTGCTGTTAGCCTCCTTACAGATGGATGTGCTTAGTGTCCGCGCGGATCGTTAAACAGGTGGCAAGGCTTGCTCTTTGTGGGCGGGAAGAGCAGGCCTGATTTTAGAGAGAAAATCTTAAACGGCGATGGCCTGCTCTGTGCTGACTGCAGGCGTTCCAGGCCGGGTGGTCGGTGCCCCCAGACAGATCCAGGTTTCATCTGTCTCTGCACCTTCCCTGCTTTGTGGCGCCCCCTCCCCCCAACCCTGGGCCTTGTCTATACCCTGAGTCTGACAGCGTAGACCTCGCGGTTTGGACGTGAGGCTGACAACAGCTCTTGCGTGTGCAACGCATGGCGCCTGGGAGGTGTCGGGGGCCTTCCTTCCTCCATCTCTTCCCCTGACGCGTCCGGCTGCCTTTCCACTGGCTGTGACTCCCTCCCCCCAACAGTCTCTCTCTGTGTGTTTGCTTAACATCACCATGGAGACCTGAGTTTGATTTAAACAAGACGCAGGCCTGATAGGGATCGAGGGAGGTGTTGACACAGGCGCGTGCCCGCTGTGGTTTTCTCTCTCTTTCCTGCGTCCTGCTCCTCTGACCCCGCTGCAGTAGGCCTTCCTCGGGCTCCAGAAGACTTCTCAGGGAAAGAGCAGACCAGAGGGTTCTGCAGGACGACCCCAAACGAGCTGGGTGTGGGCTCCAAATTTAGCTTTCTGAAGGCTGGCAGGGGCACCTGGCTTCCCTCGCGGGGCCGATGACGGCCCAGCCCACCAGGTGACCCTGAAACTCGGTGAGCCCACAGTGTGGCTGCCCAGCCCACACAGTCATCTCAGACGCTTTTTTGAGAGACAGGAAGGAGACAGATACCCCATGGGGAGGGCTAGCCTGTGAGCGCTGAGTGGATGCTCTGATGCTGTGGCTGGCACTGACACCAGAGCCATCCTGTGGGGGACCCTGACACCGTGGGTTCTTCTAGAGTTCTCCCCCCACCCCACCTTTGTCCATCCGGCAGGGTACCCCCCACAGGCCTTGGCACAAGCGCCCCACACCCAGGTCTCAGCAGCAGCCTCCTGTCCCTCCACCCCTCTGTGCCCAGAGGTCCCTCCCCTTTCCCGAGTCCCCCACCCCAGCCCCAACCCTGGCTGGGTCAGGCCCCTCCTCTGGGCCCTTGCAGACCCTCCCCATATCCCTCCTCATCTCTTCTTGGGATTTGAGTTTCCCGTCATCTCAGTTTCAGTGGTTTCCTGAGCTGGATGGAAACCCACAAAATACCGCTCCTGGATTCAGTGGTAACCACCTCACATTTCCTCATAACGGGCTGCTGTATAATGCCATTCAAACTTATAAAGGTTTAGTAACATATTAAAGATAGTACTGATAAGGATGTTGCTAAATTCCTCTCCAGAAGCTTCTTCTTAAAAAAATATCTTATTTTTAAAAACGATAACACATGTTCATCACAGAAATTTTAGAAACTATGGCATCAACGAACCATAAAAACAATCCCTTGTGTTAAGCCACCTTAGGAGATAACAAATGTTAATGTTTGAGATGAAAATTCCCACCAGCCTTTTTAAGATGCAAACGTATGCACGTTTTATAAACTTTGACTACCAGTATTAAACATTTTCCTATGCTCCCACATATTCTCAAAACCGCTATTCTTAGCAGCCATGTAATGTAGCCTCAGATGAAGGAGATATTATTTATTTAGCCAAATCCTCATTTTTAGACATCTGCGTCATTTTCATTTTTTGCTAACCTGAAGATGTAGAGAAAGCTGTGTTCTTGGCCTCGTATGTACATTATTCCACGTTTCTGATTATTTTCTTAGGATGTATTTTAAACAGGGACTTTCTTTCCCGTCTGTTGGATTACAGGGTATCAGGATTCTGCCATGTGCTTGGAGGGTTTGTGTCTGAGGCTGTAATTGATTGTGCTGGGGGGGCAGAGAAATGAAAGAGCTGTTTAGGTACACAAAAATAAGAAAAATATGCCTCCTTTGCTGGCGCGAGTATACTTCCAGCTAAAGTAAAGCTTTGGCAGCAAGGTGGGGCCTCCTTATGTTCAACAAATTAAATAGCTGGAGGCTTCCGACTCTGACCACCCCAAGCCCCGGCCAGGTCACTTGCAACTTGCTTCTGAGATGCTGCGATGTGTCAGGCGCCGCTTTGGCACCAAACATGCAGAATCAACCAAGCCCCGCACTTGCCGCCCACAATCTGGCCAGCTGGTGGGCGAGCAGAGAACCCAAGACGGCGCCCTTCTGCGTGTGTGTGGGGAGGCGTGGCTGAGCCTCAGGGCATGTGGTGCTCCAGCAGGCCCCAGAGCACAAGGTCCCATCAGAGGGACCTGGAAAACGGGTTCTGAAGGATAAATAGGGGTTCACTAGGCAGAAAATGGCAAGTGAAGTGGGGGAAGGCCGTCATGGGAGTGGGCCAGGGACTGCTCTGGCAGTGCAGGGGTTAAGACTTCACTTTCCAATGGAGAGGGTGCCGGTTTAATCCCTAGTTGGGGAGCTAAGATCTCACTGACTTGTGGCCAAAAAAACAAAGCATAAAACAGAAACAGTATTGTTACAAATTCAATGAAGACTTAAAAAAAAAACAGTCTGCATTAAAAAACATCTTTAAAAGGCAGGTGGCAGTAGTGCAGAGGCTGGTGGTGCCCAGGGGCTGGGAGAGCCCATGTAAACAGCCAGGCTGGTGCCCTGGGTGCCCTGGCTTTCTCTTGCTGCTGTAACCAATGACCACACAATTCGTGGCTCAAAACCAACACAGATTTATTACGGCACAGTTCTGGAGGGCAGAAGGCTGACACGGGTCTCCCTGGCTAACACGAAGGTGTGAACAGGGCTCACTTCCTTTCCTGAGACTTTAGAGAAAGTTTTGTTTTGTTTTGTTTTCTGGCCTTTCATGGTTTCTAGAGGTGCCTGCCTTCCTTGGCTTATCGCCCCTTCCTCCATCTCCAAGCCACCGGTGCTGCCTCCTCCGACTCATCTGTTTCCCCTCCTTTTCTACCCATAGCTTGGAAAGGGTCTCCCTTTTAATGACCCATGTGATTCAATGAGGTTCATGCGCATAATTCAAGATAACCTCTCCATCTCAGAGGTCTGAATGTAATCGCATCGAAGTCCGTCTGCCTCTAAGGTGACTTATCCAGAAGCTCTGGGCTTTAGGAAGTGGACGTGCTTGGGGGCTCCTTATTCTGCTGACCACACAGAGCACGAAGCCATCTAGAGCTTGTCTGTGTTTCTGATCAGCTGAGGACCTGGCTGGAGCATCAAGATTGAACATGAGACAGTAAGACCGTTTTCAGATAATTGAACCCTGTAGACTTTTCTTGAGCCTCAGGCCTTAGGATTGGTCATGAATGAGACACCAACCTTATCAGAGAGGAAGGGACTGAAGGCGGGACCAAATTCTGTCTACTGTTAAGGAACTCATGGGAGAGAATGATTGGACAATTCAGACGAGGTGATGTCCAGATAGGGTTTTGAAGGATGAATAGGAGTTTTCCAGGTAGTCAGGCAGAGGAAAAGGCATTCTAGACAGAGACAACAGTATGTGCAAAATCACAGAGGCGCCTACCAGCCTGGTGTGAGAGGAACCCTAAGACATTGGAGTGGCAAAAATGCGAGGTGGGCAGAGGAGGGTGGGAGGGTATGCTGGCGAGGCCCCGGGGGATTTGGACCAAGGCCAGTCTTGTAGGCCAGCCCAAGAGCATGGAACTGTATCCTCTAGGTGGTGGGGCTTGTGGATTAGAACAGGACACGGCAACAGCTTTCAGAGAGACAGTGAGGCTGCAGGGTGTGGAAGGCATGGTTTAGCAGAACCACTGAGGGGAAGTGGTGTTTGACAAAGTGCTGGCACCACAAAGCCTCTCATGCCCCTTGCCCTCCAGGGCCCAGCTGAGTGCAAAGTCCCGTTCCTTGTGGCTCCTGGAAGGGGCTGAACCTGCGGTGGGTGGAGCCAGAAGGCTGCATTCTTTTCACCCCCACTCTCATGCTCACTCCTCACCCCCTCACCCCAACCCTGTCCCCGCAGAAAAGCAGGCCTGCATCTCTGCCCTTTGCTGTAAAGCCACACTCTGCCCTGGAGATTTATTGCATTTTAATAAAACTCCCTGAGTAGGAAACAGATTACCAAACTACCTTTGTTTTCTATTATGTAATAAACCTCGCTTGAGTGTGTTTTGAAGGATGGAGCCATAAACCCGTTCATGGGCCGAGCAGCATCCAGGGAATGAGCGGGCGGCCGAGTGGCTTGAAGGGGCTTGGCCAGCTCTGCCATTAGCAGCAGGTTCTGGGAACAGTCAGTCCCTCTCTCTGAGCCCTGGCTTCCTCGTCTAAGAAAGGGAGCCCCTGGCATCAGTGATTGATACTCCAGGTAGAGTTTGCTCAGCACAGTGTCCAAGATGCCTGCTGTTTCTATGATGCTAGGAAGGCTACTCTGTTTTTGGGTAAAAACCTAATGTTGGTTGTATCGGGGAGAATCATGGGCACCCTAATTCTGGATGTCCCAACTCTGTCATTTATAATGGCCTCAGGCAAGTGGCTCATGTTTCAGCAGCCAACACTGGGATGAGCAGGAATAAGCCCATGGAGTTTCCAGACTGGTTTCACACAGTCAGACCTGATTCTGAAGCACCTACTGGGTGCCATCAGCCTGAAGCCACACCCAACCTAAGACACATCACACCTCCTTCCACGCCCCTTCCCTCCGTCCCTCAGCTAGATTTCCAGGGTGCTCACCCCTCCGGGTGCTCTCTTAGAGCGCTCAGAGTTGAGGGGGAGCCTTGGCCTCTGCCTTGCTGGAGCTTCTGTTCTGGAGGGAGGCGGCCACTGCTCAGCTCCGTCCCTGGTCTGCAGGGTGTTCGCAGCTGAAATTCTGCCTGTGTTCCCTGCAGGCACCTGGAGGGTCTGGGCTCTGTCAGAGGGAGAGCCTGCGCCTTGCACCCCCGTGCGAGCCATGCGTTTCCTGGGAGATACTCGTTAGTGCGGCTCCTCCACGGCTTTCTCCCTCTGGCGGAGCCTGCACAAGAGGCGCGAAAGCCTAGGCTTCCAGGCCAGAGACGAGTTCCTCTTGTCTTATTGGCTGTGTGGCCTTGGGAAGTCACCTCGCCTCTCTGAGCCCAACTTATCACATCTGTAAAATGGGTCCAACGAGGTAATGGGTGGGAAACGTGTAACCCTGTGCCTGGTTCACGGGAGACAGTGGCTGTTACGTCCTCGTTGTCTGAGCAGCGCTGTTGCTTGGCCAGCGTTGCTGGATCAGGCCTGAGTCCCTCTGTGCACTGAATGGGGTCTCCAAAGCCCCGGGCCAGCAGCATCTCTGTGCCCCCCGGCACTGGGGCCGGTGGGGTGACTATTCCACAGTCCCAGCTGAATAGGAGTTTTCCAGGTAGTCAGGCAGAGGAAAAGGCATTCTAGACAGAGACAACAGTATGTGCAAAATCACAGAGGCGCCTACCAGCCTGGTGTGAGAGGAACCCTAAGACATTGGAGTGGCAAAAATGCGAGGTGGGCAGAGGAGGGTGGGAGGGTATGCTGGCGAGGCCCCGGGGGATTTGGACCAAGGCCAGTCTTGTAGGCCAGCCCAAGAGCATGGAACTGTATCCTCTAGGTGGTGGGGCTTGTGGATTAGAACAGGACACGGCAACAGCTTTCAGAGAGACAGTGAGGCTGCAGGGTGTGGAAGGCATGGTTTAGCAGAACCACTGAGGGGAAGTGGTGTTTGACAAAGTGCTGGCACCACAAAGCCTCTCATGCCCCTTGCCCTCCAGGGCCCAGCTGAGTGCAAAGTCCCGTTCCTTGTGGCTCCTGGAAGGGGCTGAACCTGCGGTGGGTGGAGCCAGAAGGCTGCATTCTTTTCACCCCCACTCTCATGCTCACTCCTCACCCCCTCACCCCAACCCTGTCCCCGCAGAAAAGCAGGCCTGCATCTCTGCCCTTTGCTGTAAAGCCACACTCTGCCCTGGAGATTTATTGCATTTTAATAAAACTCCCTGAGTAGGAAACAGATTACCAAACTACCTTTGTTTTCTATTATGTAATAAACCTCGCTTGAGTGTGTTTTGAAGGATGGAGCCATAAACCCGTTCATGGGCCGAGCAGCATCCAGGGAATGAGCGGGCGGCCGAGTGGCTTGAAGGGGCTTGGCCAGCTCTGCCATTAGCAGCAGGTTCTGGGAACAGTCAGTCCCTCTCTCTGAGCCCTGGCTTCCTCGTCTAAGAAAGGGAGCCCCTGGCATCAGTGATTGATACTCCAGGTAGAGTTTGCTCAGCACAGTGTCCAAGATGCCTGCTGTTTCTATGATGCTAGGAAGGCTACTCTGTTTTTGGGTAAAAACCTAATGTTGGTTGTATCGGGGAGAATCATGGGCACCCTAATTCTGGATGTCCCAACTCTGTCATTTATAATGGCCTCAGGCAAGTGGCTCATGTTTCAGCAGCCAACACTGGGATGAGCAGGAATAAGCCCATGGAGTTTCCAGACTGGTTTCACACAGTCAGACCTGATTCTGAAGCACCTACTGGGTGCCATCAGCCTGAAGCCACACCCAACCTAAGACACATCACACCTCCTTCCACGCCCCTTCCCTCCGTCCCTCAGCTAGATTTCCAGGGTGCTCACCCCTCCGGGTGCTCTCTTAGAGCGCTCAGAGTTGAGGGGGAGCCTTGGCCTCTGCCTTGCTGGAGCTTCTGTTCTGGAGGGAGGCGGCCACTGCTCAGCTCCGTCCCTGGTCTGCAGGGTGTTCGCAGCTGAAATTCTGCCTGTGTTCCCTGCAGGCACCTGGAGGGTCTGGGCTCTGTCAGAGGGAGAGCCTGCGCCTTGCACCCCCGTGCGAGCCATGCGTTTCCTGGGAGATACTCGTTAGTGCGGCTCCTCCACGGCTTTCTCCCTCTGGCGGAGCCTGCACAAGAGGCGCGAAAGCCTAGGCTTCCAGGCCAGAGACGAGTTCCTCTTGTCTTATTGGCTGTGTGGCCTTGGGAAGTCACCTCGCCTCTCTGAGCCCAACTTATCACATCTGTAAAATGGGTCCAACGAGGTAATGGGTGGGAAACGTGTAACCCTGTGCCTGGTTCACGGGAGACAGTGGCTGTTACGTCCTCGTTGTCTGAGCAGCGCTGTTGCTTGGCCAGCGTTGCTGGATCAGGCCTGAGTCCCTCTGTGCACTGAATGGGGTCTCCAAAGCCCCGGGCCAGCAGCATCTCTGTGCCCCCCGGCACTGGGGCCGGTGGGGTGACTATTCCACAGTCCCAGCCCTCAAGGCTCTGTCACCATCTCTCATGTCCTCCCCCCACCATCCCTGCCCCCCTCATCTCTCCCTGGACACCGCCGAGGCCCCCCTGTCCCCCTGTCTCCACATTGCCCTCCTCTACTCCCCCGGGTCCTTGTGAAGCTTAGATCGTATCTTGAGGCCCTTGCTGCTCTGAGAAGGACACTCAGAGAGTAGGGCGGGCCTGCAGGGAAGGGCGGCCAGCGGCAGAGGGATGGACCAAGGCCCACTCGCCCCCTTGGTGTGACCTTCGGCTACTCACTGCCCTTGCTGACCCCTGATCCCTCCCTTGTGAAATGAAGGATGAGATAGGGAGAGTCCAACCTGGCTGATGCCGCCTTCCAGCATTTTCCTGCATGCTCATGGTGCAGACAGAGGCCACCAAACTGCAGGTTGATCAGACACGTGATCTTGGGTCAACATGTCTGAACTGAACTCTGCTGCCTCCTGGTCCCCAACCTGCTCCTGGCCCCTCACCTCCGTGGACTGTGCCACCTCTAGTCCCCCCTCTAGACCTGGCAGCTGAGCCTCTTTTATCTCAGAGCACCCTGCTCTGGGCCTCTTCGGGGCCATGCCCTCTCACGGGACAAGGGTCTCACGGGATGAGGGATATCCTGCTGCCGAAGTGCGCAAAGCCCTGGGATGGGGGCTGACCCCTCCCCAGCTCTCCCAAGGGATGGACGGTGGTGGTGGGGAGGCTGGGATGTGCAGGCTGCAGTCCACACAGGTGCAGGAGGCCCCTTGCAGTGCAGGACAGAGCTGGGTGGCGAGCTGAGTATGACCTCCAGCCCCCGTCGGTGCGCCTGCCCCAGGCCCGTGCGTGTCAGGACGAGGATGTGTCAGGGCCAGGACCTCTGCACGCTGTTCTCAGACGCACATCCTCCTTAATCTCTTCCCCGTCTGATCCAGCAGCGGGTCCTGTGGCTCCTCCTCCAGGGTCTGTCTCAAACCTGGACCCCTGCCCGCTCCATCCCCACAGCACCTCTGCCACCTGGAGGTCTGCACCAGCCACACTTGGGTCTCTTGGCTCCTTCCCTGCCCGCTTAGGTCCACCCAGCACCACAGCGGACACTCAGCAAAGGGACTCATCACTCCCCAGCTTATAACTCCCACAGCTTTCATCACACCTGGAGGGCCACGCAGCCCCTCGCTGCACCCCATGGGGTTCCCCAGAGAACGCCTCTCACCTCCCGGTCACTTCTCCCGCAGCCCTGGTACTCACTCCAGCCATGCCTGCCTCCTCGACCCCTCTCGCCCACTCCCAGCCTTTGCCCCAGCTCATCCCTCTCCTGAAACTCTTCCAGAAGAGTCAGCTGAGTGTCACCTCCTCTGGGCCCCTTAAGTAGTTCTCTTAACACTCTCTTAAGTAGTTCTTCCCGTTAGATACTATTCCTCCAGCCTCTTTACTCTGCATTACGTTTATTATAATCTCTCAGGGTTTCAATGCATGATTTGTGATGACATTACTTTAATAAACTTTCCATTTCCAAATGTTGGTGTAACCTTTTCATAGATGGCTCATCTATCTGCCCCCATCAGGCAGCAACAGCCTCACCTGTGTGGCTCAATGTGTCCCAGGGCCTAGAACAGCACCAGCACCTGGTAGGTCCACCCACGGAGCTGAAAGCAGAGAGGCTGGACATTCTGCTTGGCTGGTCTGTGAGTGACTCTGGGAGGGTAGGGGCAGGTCTGCCTCGGTTCTGGAACCAGTGCCCACCCTCCCCCTTCGTTTGGCAGAGTTGGTAGTCAGAAAGGCTGGAGAGGCCTGGCAGGTATGTCAGGGGCGTGAGGCTGCCTTCAGTTCTTGAATCCTGGAGCTATAGGAGGAGTGGTGAGTGTCTGACCACCAGCAGGCCAGGAAACAAAAAGCAGACCAACAAAACCCCTTCTAATTTGAAGCACTTTCCAATGTCCGTGATGTACTTTCTTATCAAGGCCAGTTTTAAGCTTCCAGCAGGAAGTCACTGGACATAGCATGGGAGATGTATTCAGTTGACTCTGGCTGACGGGTGTGAGCTGGTGTGCACTAGCAGAGCTGGGGTGAACTAGTGTGAGCTGATGTGAGCTGGTGTGAGCTGATGTGAGTTGGTGTGAGCTGATGCAAGCTGGTGTGAGCTGGTGTGAGCTGATGCAAGCTAGTGTGAGCTGGTGTGAGCTGATGCGAGCTGGTGTGAGCTGGTGTGAGCTCTTGTGAACTGATGTGAGCAGATGCAAGCTGGTGTGAGCTTATGTGAGCTGGTGCGAGCTGGTGTGAGCTGGTGTGAGCTGATGTGAGCTGGTGTGAGCTGGTGTGAGCTGATATGAGCTGATGTGAGCTGGTGTGAGCTGATGTGAGCTGGTGTAAGCTGGTGTGAGCTGATGCAAGCTAGCGTGAGCTGGTGTGAGCTGGTGCGAGCTGGTATGAGCTGGTGTGAGCTGGTGGAGCTGGTGGTATTGGTGGTCCTAGTGGAGGTTGTGTGAGCTGATGTGAGCTGGTGGAGCTGGTGTGAGCTGATGATGCAAGCTAGCATGAGCTGGTGTGAGCTGATGCGAGCTAGTGTGAGCTGGTGTGAGCTGATGCGAGCTGGTGTGAGCTGGTGGGAGCTGGTGTGAGCTGGTGGGAGCTGGTGGGAGCTGGTGTGAGCTGATATGAATTGGTGGAGCTGGTGGAGCTAGTGGTGTTGGTGGTCCTAGTGGAGCTGGTGTGAGCTGATGCAAGCTGGTGTGAGCTGGTAGAGCTGGTATGAGCTGATGTGAACTTGTGTGAGCTGTTGTGAACTGATGTGAACAGATGCAAGCTGGTGTGAGCTGGTGTGAGCCGATGTGAGCAGCTGTAAGCTGTGTGAGCTGGTGGAGCTATTTGTGCTGATGGTCCTGGTGTGAGCTGGTGGAGCTGGTGTGAGCTGGTGTGAGCTGGTGGAGCTGGTGGTATTGGTGGTCCTAGTGGAGGTTGTGTGAGCTGGTGTGAGCTAGTGGAGCTGGTGTGAGCTGGTGGAGCTGGTGTGAGCTGGTGTGAGCTGGTGGGTCTGGTGGAGCTGGTGGTGTTGGTGGTCCTGGTGGAGCTGGTGTGAGCCAATGTAAGCTTGTCTGAGCTGGCGTGAGCAGATGTGAGCTGTTGGAGCTGGGGGTCCTGATGGAGCTGCTGTGAGCTGGCCCCAGCACACCAAGGTTGAGGAAGGTTCTGGAGCCCTCCAGCCTCCTAGGACTCTGCAGGTCTATGTGCACTGCTGGCTGGGGGAATGCCGCTGGCTTTCCCCAGGAAACACGGCCCCTCTCCCCCTGGTGAGTAACCCTGGTGTCAGTGGTTTGTGAGGAGGAGGTAGAAGGGGTTGGACCCAAGCTTTGGCTCCTCTTCTGAACAATGGGGTAACAAGCGCCCTGTCTTTAGAAAATCCTCTGTCAGCAGGAATGCCTGGGGCAGAACGGAGTTGGGAGCTCTGTCTGTAGCTGGGGAGATCCTGGCTGAGAGCCATGTCACCCCAAGATGTCCCTTTGCCTCCCTTGGCTTCGCCACCTTTGTCTGCCCGGTGTGGACACTGAGTCCTGCCTCTTGGCTGTGGAATCCGGATCTGCACAGCCCTCTGAACTAGGTGGGGAAACAAGGGACCAGACGAGGCAGCAGCTTGCCTGAAGTCACCCAGCATGTCTGTGTGAGCAGCACCCCCTTTCAGTTCCGGCCCCCAGCAGGGCTGACTCCCAGCAGCTCCTTAGCCCACCCACACTGGGGGTGATGGCTTCTGCTGGTGTGGGACAGCCTCAGCGGGAGAGGCAGGGCAAGGTACCCGCTTTGTCGTCCCTGAGGGCTGCACTCAAGACCCAGTAAGTGCTCTCACCTGTCCCAGGCTTGCCACAGCCAGCACCATAGTCCAGGCGTAAGTGGCCTCAGACCACACCCCTGTGCTCCTCGCCTTCTGGAGAGGCAGGTGCCACCTGGCAGGATGCTTGCTGGCCTGGTTGGGGGGTGGTGCCAGCAGGAAGGCAGAACAGACTCAGCCCCGCCCTGGATCTCAGCTGCGTGGGCTGAGCCCCGGAGCCTGGGGCTGGGGGCAGAGGGCAGGGAGGGGTGCAGGTGCAGGCAGCCCTGGGCGGAGGGGTCAGGCGTGCCCTGGCCCATCCCGCTTGCTTCACTGGGTCACATCCCAGAGTGCCAGGTTCTGCTAAACCAGCATCACCTATAATCGGCCCTTTGCAGGTGCCCCAACCCCTGCCTGCAATGGCTATGGAGGACCATCTGGAGCCCTCCAGGTCTGGCTGGTGGAGTCTTGGGCAACACACATCGCTTCCCCATCCCAGCCCAGCGGAGTAAGCTGCCCCTGGAAGGCCCCCTCTCCCTCTCTGCTGTCCCAGTTTCATAATCTCTCCCCTCCTCTGGGACAGGGAACCTGAGAAACTGGTCTGGCAGGGCTGAGCTTTCCTGTTCCTTTGCATCACTCCTGTTGTCCTGGATAAATGGCTCCCTGCACCAGGAAGCTGATCCCACAGGGGCTCCTGGGGGAGCGAGGGTGTTGGGGGGGACTGGTGCGATGCTGCCTGAGGAATCAGAACCAGCTGGGCTTCTGAGCCTCCGAGACTGGTCCACAGGCTCAGGCATTGAACTCCAGCAGGAGATTCCCAGCCTACTGAGGTCATGTGCTGGGGGCCCGGCAGGCCAGGCTGCATCTTCAGGCATGTTTGGTTTGGCCAGAAAAGGACTCTAAAATGAGGCTATTGCGCTGTCAGCATGGAAGAATTTCGAGGTCTCTCTCAGGCAGCCTGGCATTCTGACCTCTAGAGAAATGGGCCCTAAAGGGGCCTAGCTTTGGCCATTGTCCAGGACCCTCGGGCCCAGGATATCTGTGCTCTGACCCCATCTGGTCCAGCCTCTTCCAGTTACAGAGGGGAACAGAGGGGCAGAGGGGCAGTGGGCAGGTCGTGAGAGTCAGGCCTGCAGCCCACGGCCCCTGGGGGGAAGCCCGGTGACTCCCAAGGGGACCAGAAAGGAAAAGTGCCGTGGTTTTCCAACACCCCAGCTTGTGACCCCTTGGCGGGAACTCTCACTTGTTGGGCTGCATGCCCAGGAAGGGATCAGGGCCCAGTTTGTCTCAGGCAGAAAGCCCCAGGTCGAGCCTGCTATTCCTGAGACATCTTTTCCCATGACCAGAGAGCGAGTGCTGGGATCCCATGGTGTCTGGTGGCCCAGAGCCCGAGGAGGAGAATGGGAGGGCTGAGCAGGCCTTTGCTGCTGGGTTTTGGAGGCTGCCGAGGCTCAGGGACCAAGCACGTGCTGTCTGAGCATCGAAGGTGCTAGTTTTTCTGGAGAGAAACCGGGGTGTGTCACAGAGATGGGAAGATCCCTTCTCGATCTCTGTGTCTCCCTCCCCTCTGCCCTCTCTTTCCCCATCTGCCCACTCCTCCAGTGTCCAGCAGCGTCTCCTGGCCAACCTCACACTTTGCACTGGACTCAGTGGGACAGTGGGAATGCCCGGACCATCTGGCCGACAGACTGTCTCAGGCCAACCTGGTGGCCTCAGGCCCTTGGGTCTTCCTCTGGGTCTCGGCCCATGTTCCTGGGTTCTCCGAGCTGCAGGAACCTGCGAACATTCAGCTCAGGCCGGGGCTGGAGGCGTCTCCAGCAGTGTGCCCGGCTCCAGTGCGGTACCTCGCTCAGTCCTCCAGCAGATGCCACGGGAGGGGCACCTTTATTATCCGTGTCACACACACAGGGCAACCGAGGCTCGGACTTGCTGGGGAACCTGCCCAAGGCCTCACCGCAGTGAGCGGTGAAGCCAGGCTCGAGCGTGTCCCTCCACGCGGCCTGCGTTCTCTCCGCTCTGCCCCCAAGACTCCCTGACTGTCTCAGAAATGTCCCACCACGCGAATCAGGCCTGGCCCTAGGACAGCGGGCGTGTGGTGAACCTGGGGGGTTTCAGATCAGCGGGGCAAGAGCAGCCTTCCCGGTGGTGGCAGGTTTGGTCCCCGGAAGCTGGACCATCCAGACAGGGAGGCCCCCATGGTGGCAAGAGGCAGGGGCATGGGGTTACTGCTGGGCCTGGCATGGCGGGCCCCACCTGCCACCAGCAGAGCCCCTGTACCAGCGCCTGGGTCTGGAGCCTTGCGGGGGTCCAGAGGGGAGCCTCTCAGACCCAAGGCTGAGCCTCCAGGGCAGTGTCACGGGCAACTGTGTCAGTGTGGGGGACATGAAGCCGTACCTAGGGGCCTCCTGGGGACGGAAGAGCAGACCTTCCTGTAAGTTGGGGCCTTGGAGGGACAGGATACAGCTGTTTCTCATGCCTTTAGCTGCATCAGAGCCAGACTCTAAATGCAGCTGAAGCCTAAGCTTGGGGGCCCGAACCCCCACGACAGGGCCCAGGCAAGATGCAGTCCCTCTCTGGGTCACAGAGATTTGAGCCTCCTGGGCTGGGCATCTGTGATGTCCATGCGTCGGCAGCATTAGGACCCGGTGGGGATGAAACAGAACTGATGCTGACTCAATTCAGGGTTGCTCCTGCCCCGGGCCACTCCCCACCACCACTCTTGAGTTCCTGCGAGGGAGGGACGGGCCCAGAGTGTCCGAGTGGGGCCCAGGGGGGCCCAGAGTGTCCGAGTGGTGCTCCAGTCCAGGAGCCGGAGCAAGCCCGTGGTTCAGGGGCTGGGCTGCCTTCGAGGGTGGTAAAGATTGAAGGCAGGAGGAGAAGGGGACAACAGAGCACGAGATGGTTGGATGGCACCACTGACTTGATGGACATGAGTTTGAGCAAGCTCCAGGAGTTGGTGATGGACAGGGAGGCCTGGTGTGCTGCAGTCCCTGGGGTCGCAAAGAGTTGGACATGACTGGGTGACTGAACTGAACTGAACTGATTGAGGTGGGGTGGGTACAGATGCTGGCAGGGAGGCGACAGGGGGACAGAGGTCCACGGGAGGGAGTGATCCTCGCAGAGGCCTGGGAGGCTACGATGCAGACGGCCCGAGAGGGGCGGGCCCACGGAGGAAGCAGGACTCTGGCGGGGCGTCCATTGCACTGGTCATAGCCATCCAGAGGGCTGGCTTGGGAAGCACTTCCACTGCTGGGATTCGTTTTGGGGGTTAGTGGCCCATTTCCCAGACAAAGAGATCAAGGCAGAGGAAGGGGCATGGAAGGCAGACCTGCTCCCAGTCCTCCCCACTACCCTCCCCAGATATGGGGTTGGCCCAGCAGACTCTGGCTCTGTGCAAACCGTCTGTGCAGAAGCGAGTGTGTAAGTAGACACAAGCCTGCGACACACCTACCGAGAGGTCTGAGGATGATGGTGGAGTCACAGGCCCCCATGCTAAGCAAGTGCTCCCCAAGGCGGCCTTCTGTCTGCTGCCTGGTGGAGACCTTCGCGGGCTCCCTGGGGCTGGGTGTCCCTGCGTCCCTGCACGCTTGCTCTCATGGCCTTGGCAGCTGCAATCAGCTAATTTAGCTCCCCTCCCCCCCCAACCCCCCATCTCCCGCCAGCTTTCTAATGGAAAAGGAATTTGATGTTTGGTGGCCTCAGGCCCTTGGGTCTTCCTCTGGGTCTCGGCCCATGTTCCTGGGTTCTCCGAGCTGCAGGAACCTGCGAACATTCAGCTCAGGCCGGGGCTGGAGGCGTCTCCAGCAGTGTGCCCGGCTCCAGTGCGGTACCTCGCTCAGTCCTCCAGCAGATGCCACGGGAGGGGCACCTTTATTATCCGTGTCACACACACAGGGCAACCGAGGCTCGGACTTGCTGGGGAACCTGCCCAAGGCCTCACCGCAGTGAGCGGTGAAGCCAGGCTCGAGCGTGTCCCTCCACGCGGCCTGCGTTCTCTCCGCTCTGCCCCCAAGACTCCCTGACTGTCTCAGAAATGTCCCACCACGCGAATCAGGCCTGGCCCTAGGACAGCGGGCGTGTGGTGAACCTGGGGGGTTTCAGATCAGCGGGGCAAGAGCAGCCTTCCCGGTGGTGGCAGGTTTGGTCCCCGGAAGCTGGACCATCCAGACAGGGAGGCCCCCATGGTGGCAAGAGGCAGGGGCATGGGGTTACTGCTGGGCCTGGCATGGCGGGCCCCACCTGCCACCAGCAGAGCCCCTGTACCAGCGCCTGGGTCTGGAGCCTTGCGGGGGTCCAGAGGGGAGCCTCTCAGACCCAAGGCTGAGCCTCCAGGGCAGTGTCACGGGCAACTGTGTCAGTGTGGGGGACATGAAGCCGTACCTAGGGGCCTCCTGGGGACGGAAGAGCAGACCTTCCTGTAAGTTGGGGCCTTGGAGGGACAGGATACAGCTGTTTCTCATGCCTTTAGCTGCATCAGAGCCAGACTCTAAATGCAGCTGAAGCCTAAGCTTGGGGGCCCGAACCCCCACGACAGGGCCCAGGCAAGATGCAGTCCCTCTCTGGGTCACAGAGATTTGAGCCTCCTGGGCTGGGCATCTGTGATGTCCATGCGTCGGCAGCATTAGGACCCGGTGGGGATGAAACAGAACTGATGCTGACTCAATTCAGGGTTGCTCCTGCCCCGGGCCACTCCCCACCACCACTCTTGAGTTCCTGCGAGGGAGGGACGGGCCCAGAGTGTCCGAGTGGGGCCCAGGGGGGCCCAGAGTGTCCGAGTGGTGCTCCAGTCCAGGAGCCGGAGCAAGCCCGTGGTTCAGGGGCTGGGCTGCCTTCGAGGGTGGTAAAGATTGAAGGCAGGAGGAGAAGGGGACAACAGAGCACGAGATGGTTGGATGGCACCACTGACTTGATGGACATGAGTTTGAGCAAGCTCCAGGAGTTGGTGATGGACAGGGAGGCCTGGTGTGCTGCAGTCCCTGGGGTCGCAAAGAGTTGGACATGACTGGGTGACTGAACTGAACTGAACTGATTGAGGTGGGGTGGGTACAGATGCTGGCAGGGAGGCGACAGGGGGACAGAGGTCCACGGGAGGGAGTGATCCTCGCAGAGGCCTGGGAGGCTACGATGCAGACGGCCCGAGAGGGGCGGGCCCACGGAGGAAGCAGGACTCTGGCGGGGCGTCCATTGCACTGGTCATAGCCATCCAGAGGGCTGGCTTGGGAAGCACTTCCACTGCTGGGATTCGTTTTGGGGGTTAGTGGCCCATTTCCCAGACAAAGAGATCAAGGCAGAGGAAGGGGCATGGAAGGCAGACCTGCTCCCAGTCCTCCCCACTACCCTCCCCA
The DNA here is from genome assembly GCA_006410535.1 of Litocranius walleri. Taxonomy (NCBI): domain Eukaryota; kingdom Metazoa; phylum Chordata; class Mammalia; order Artiodactyla; family Bovidae; genus Litocranius; species Litocranius walleri. The sequence continues at coordinate 2,696,305 of SJYG01000202.1, read as the reverse complement.
GATATGGGGTTGGCCCAGCAGACTCTGGCTCTGTGCAAACCGTCTGTGCAGAAGCGAGTGTGTAAGTAGACACAAGCCTGCGACACACCTACCGAGAGGTCTGAGGATGATGGTGGAGTCACAGGCCCCCATGCTAAGCAAGTGCTCCCCAAGGCGGCCTTCTGTCTGCTGCCTGGTGGAGACCTTCGCGGGCTCCCTGGGGCTGGGTGTCCCTGCGTCCCTGCACGCTTGCTCTCATGGCCTTGGCAGCTGCAATCAGCTAATTTAGCTCCCCTCCCCCCCCAACCCCCCATCTCCCGCCAGCTTTCTAATGGAAAAGGAATTTGATGTGAGAAATGATAAGGAAACAGCCGCAGAGAGTGGTTAAGACTCTCACTCCCTCACTCGGTGGGGGGGGGGGGGGGTTGAACAAATCAGCCATATCCGATCGAGAAACCTCAGTGCGCATCTTAGGAGGAAGATATGCAAAACGAAAACAGTCAAACACAGAGTAGGAGGCAGCCTGGAAACGCAGAAAGGAGGTCCTTGGGGAAGGAGGCCTGCAGAGCCCCTTCCTTGACTGTGTGTCTGCTGAGCGGGCCCTTCTCATACATTGGTCCTACTGAGGACCCAGGGGGTGGGGCATCCCTTCAGAAATGGGAAAGTGAGGCAGAGGCCGTGGAGCACTGGAATCAGGCCTTGAACTCCACCAGCAGGGGTAAGCGTCAGGAACACAGGCCCTGGAGCCCCTTCCTGCCTGGGCTGGACTCCTGGCTTCACTGTGTCCTAACTGTGTGACCTTGGGCCAATTACTGAGCCTCTATGAAATGCAGTAATAACGGTGCCTCCCTCAAGGTGGTTGTGGAGGGTGAGGAGTGAAGCCAGGCAGAGCTCCTGGGGCAGGTGGGAAGCCCCCAGGGGGTGGTCAGCGGTCAGTGTCCTTGGATGACCACCTTGCACAGGTGCATGGCCGGGCTGACGTGCAGCCACAAGTCTGAAGTGGGCAGATGGGGGCAGGTGGTTCCCAGGCCTGGGGGAGGGGCACCTGGACCCCCCTCATTGACCACCTGCTGCATGTCGCTTTGGGCTGGAGGAGGTGATGGGAGGGCACCTAGGCTCTGCATGGGTGGGGCACCTGTGAGACAAGGTGCTCACCCCCTCCTGGCTGCTCGTGTGTGAGCAGTGACATCCCAGGAAGCTGAGATCTGCCTCACGGTTGTAAGCAGGTGTCCCCCAGACAGGCTAGGGGAGAGGCCACAGCCCACCCTGTCCCATTGAGGGGACAGGCGCCCACAGACCGATGGCCCCTGGGGCTGTTCCCGGAGATGCGGTCCATGTCCAGTTTCACAGTCTGCAAGTCCGTCCATCATAGGCGTCTGTGTCACAGAACCTGGCCAGGGCTGCCTTCCTCTGCCCACATCCAGGCCAGGTCGTGGGCCAGCGCCCTCGCCACCATGGACAGGGCGCCAGCACAGAGGAGGCTGGAAGCTCAGGCTGGCCGCACCTGTCTCCCCAGGGTGATGGCTGGGGCCCAGGACACTTACCCAAGCGCTCAGGTGTGGCTTCTCAGACAACAGCGCCCACTCAGGTCTCCTGTAACCCAGGCCTGGGCACTGCTCTTCCTCCAGAGGGATTCATCTGAAAGGCCCCGCCTCCACTGAAACACTCGTGTGTGTGACCCACTAATGTTTCAGCACCTACTGTGTGCTAGCGGGGTGATGATGACAATATGGCATGAGGAGAAACCACAGAGGGCACCTACACTGGGCTGAGAGCCTCAGGAAGGCTTCCTGGAGAAGGGGAATGCCTGGGCGAGGCCGGAAAAAAGGAGGTGCTACTGTGGTGCATGCCAGGGCCTCAGGAGAATGAGAAGACAGCAAACACCGCTGGGAGGAAGCTTGCGGTTTACTCCATACCTCCACTGCCAGAGTCTGCTGGGGACCCTGGGCTGGGTCTTGCTGGCCCCAGCAGATGGGTGGATGCTGGCCCTTTCAGAGGAAGAAGCCCAGGGACATCTCCTCTAACGGTCTCAGCGTCCACATAAGACAGGTGTTATCAGCCCTGTTCTTCAGGTTAGGAAACTGAGGCTCCAACAGGTGGAGGATCTGCCCTATTCTACAGATTAGGAAACTGAGGCTCCGACAGGTGGAGGATCTGCCCACCATCCTGCGACCCGCTGGGCTCTTTCACGGCACGTTTTCCTCTCCTCACCTGGAACTCAGCACAGGTTTCCCTGCAGCCTAGAGTCTGGGGTGCAGGGAGAGGCTCCTGTGGTGGGTGGGGGCAGGGGGCATCAGAAGGACTGCACTGAGCCCAAGAACCCCTCGGGGAATTTAGTCAAAACCCCAGCCTCCTCCCCAGAGAGACGCTCAACACATCATATGCGCCTCTGAGGCCGCCGCCAGGACCCCAAGGTTGAGCCGCTGTGGCCTGAGCAGATGATGGTGGCCGGGGGATAAGACCTACCGCCCCCCACCCCGACAGCTGTCACGGCCCCTCCCCACCTGCCCTCTGCCCTGCCACTGTTCGTCCCAGCCGGCACCCCGTCAGCAAATTGTAGCGGGGGCACCAGAGGCCAGTGTTAGACACCGCCCCACCATCAGCGACAGCGTAGCGATGGAGAGTCAGGGCGGGCGGCTGGTGGCTATAGTGAAGCGGGCGGTTTCAGTCCACTTGTGGTGTGGGCAAAGGCACAGCCTCGGGCCTGGGGTCAGGACGGAGCACAGGTCCTTTCCAGCCTCCCCGCTGGGAGTCTCAGTTCTCCCCTGGGACGTGGGGGCAGTGCCCACCTCGCAGGGCCTCTGTGGGAATCAAGGAGAGGTGGGCCTCTCGAGGCGAGGGGCATCCTGGCTCGGGCAGCCACGGTCACCTGCGCTCTCGTCTTGCGAGGGCACCTCCTTCCACACGCGGCGCTGGCAGTGCTCCACCGTGTTGCACATCTGGGCTGCCTCCCGGCTCTGGCACCAGAAGCTTGGGCCCAGGACGCACTGGTCAGTGCCCAGCAGCGTGTCCCTGGGGTCGTGGCAGGCGCGCAACTTCGTGCAGAGGGTGGTGGGGTCCATCATGTCCCTGAGGGTCCCCATGAGCACGGGCTGGTACTCGCTCACGAAGCGGCCACACTGCACCATGAAGGGCAGGGGCAGGATGCCGCAGGCGAGCTTGAAGGCGCGCAGGACGCGGCGCTCGGTGCTCTTCTGCTCCAGGTTATGGACGGACAGACCGAACAGCCGCTGGCACCCCCTGCAGAGGCTGTCCTTGTCCAAGAGGCCGGGGGGCGGGTTCGTGGGGCCCTCGCGGGCCGCCCGGGCCCGCCTCCATCCCCTGCACAGCTGGATGACCGTGCACATCTTTTCTGGGCTGAGTCTGCTCAGGACGTCCACCAAGGTGGGGATGTAGGTGTCCACCAGCTTGATGCACTCCCGGACCACGGGAGGGGGCAGCACGGAGCACACGCGCTCCAGGGCCTGGCTGATGAGGGTCTTGCTGCTGCTGCTTTCCAGCCAGCGGTCCAGCCTCTGCACCACCTGCAGACACACATCGCAGGCCACGGGACCCTGCATCTGTACCTCACTCTTCTTCCACGGAGACGCCAGCTCCAGGGCGGGGACCCTGTCCATGGCAGCCATGTGAGCCGCGTGGGAGGGTCCCTGCCGCTCCTCACAGAAGCCCTCCTTCCCACAGAGCTCGCTGGGCAGCATGAACCTCAGTGTTTGCTCAGCAGGAGCTAAAAATTGGTAGACGTAGTTCTTGCAAAGGAAAGCCAGGCCCGGCCCCAGGGACTCGCACTGTTCGCGTGTGGTCACCTGTGCCAGGCTGGACAGGTCGGGCCCAAGGGCATCCTGGAGCCGGGTGATCAGCCGGACACAGTCCTGGCACACAGTGCCCGCGGGAACCCGCTGACGGCGGGAGCTGAAGAGGCCGTGGGCCACGAACGGGGCCACCACGTCGTATATGTCCTCCTCGGACAGTGGCCCCGGGGCGGCCGGGTGCCTCTGCAGTGGCTGGCAGAGAGTGAGGGCTGTGCACACCTGTCCCGGGGCACTGCCCAGGTCCCCGCCAAGCATGCTCAGGATGGTTGAGTGGTGAGCATCCGCCATCCCCTTGCATTTGACCGAAGACTCCTGGCTGGGAAGCCACTCACAGGTCTTCATCACTGCAGCCAGGACATCGGTTTCGACGGCCTCGGGGTTCAGCCCGTTGCTGGCAGTGGCTGCCATGTCCAGGCACAGGTCACAGGGCAGGGACCTGGCGGTGGGCTGGCTCCAGACCGCAACGCGGCAGTGCCCGACTGCCCCGCATCTCGTTGCCGCCTGCAGGTCCCGACACCACACGGCCGGGCCCTTGGCGCACTCCCTGGGGCCAGAGATGGAGCCAGCCAGGGCAGTGCACAGCACGCCCGGCAGAAGCAGCAGCGCACAGAGCATGCCTAGCCGTCTCGGGGCCAGCGCCACTGCACGCGCGGCTGCCTGCCGCTGCTATAAAGCCCGGCCCGCCTGGTGGGTGCCCCGCCCTCCAGGCTCCTCCGCAGCCTGACTCATCACCCTGTTGTTCCCTGGTTCCCCGCGGTGCGGGCAGGTCGCTTCTCCCTGGAGCACCGTTCGTCCCTCTCCCCCCACCCACTGGATAAACTCTCACTCGGCTTTCAAAACCCAGCTCAGTCTTCAGTAAAGCACAACTCAGCCACCTCTTTCCTGGAAGCCCGTCTGCCCCCTTCCCCACGGCTCATGCCCCAACTCTGGTGTCGTCCGCTGTAGGCCCCCTCCTAGAAAGAGAGCCTTTGGTGTCTGTTTGTGCCAGTTGCTCAGTTGTGTCCAACTCTTTGCGACCCCATGGACGATATCCTCCTCTCCACGGAAGTTTCCAGGCAAGAATACTGGAGTGGGTAACCATTCCCTTCTCCAGGGCATCTTCCCAGCCCAGGGATCGAACCCAGGTCTCCCGCATGGCAGGCAGGTTCTTTACTGTCTGAGCCACCAGGGAAGCCCAGAATGAGAGACTCTTGGGGGGTTTTTGTCCCCCTGTGGGAGGCACAGGCAGTCTGTCCTTTTAATGCCAGAGATGAAGTGACTTTAATGACTGGGCAACTAGAGAAGTTCTGTTTCCTACATCTGGCCTTGAAATGGCTCGCCTGGCTGGCTCTGCTCCTGGCCCTGCCCGGCAGTGCCATGTAGGGACCCCTCAAGTCTTCATCTGTGATGCGAGTGCCCGTCAGCCTCCTGAGACAGCCTCCAGGGACAGGTCTGGAAACTTGGCCGAGTGTGGGCTGTCCCACCCTAGATATGAAAGTGTTGGATGAAAGTGCCCTACACAGGAGGAATTTGTTTCATTTCTGTGTCACTCCTAACCTTCTTATTATTCTTGCTTAGTTTTTAAATGAGTTATCAGTCGAGTGGATCAGATGTCAGGCACACCCAGGCGTCCCGAGCTGGAGCCGGTTCATTAAAAGGAGGATTCCACAGCCAGCCTCGCCTTTGGCCTTCTTTCCACTTGGCTCATGGCTCCCACGGGGCCCTCCTATGCAGGGGTGGACTGGTCGGGGGTCCAAGGGCAGGGGGCTCCCCTGGGGTCACCTGGGCCCCTCAGAGGGTGTAAGCCCCCTGCGTGGTGCTGTCTCTCAGGTTCAGAGGGGCAGTCCGCACCCCCACCTACGTGGGTCAGGCCTTGGGGCCCGAGATTGCAGCCGCCTCGTGGAGGAATGTGACCGGGGTGGCTCCATCCACCTCCTCTGGACCCGAGGTTGGGAAAGGCACATGGAGAACAGGATTCGCTGAGCTCTTCATACCGGCCAGAGGACTGTGGACCCTCTGGACCAGAGGAGGGACAGCCTTTGGGTTGAAGTGAGCCTGGGCGCTCATATGCCCGGCTCCTGAGTTTCTCTTGCAAAGCGGGGATTGGAGACATGGGTGCCCCATCTCGAGGTGCCTGGGGCAGGCAGGGGTTGGCTCACTTTAACACCCTTTCCACATGCCTGCTTCTCACCGAGCACATCACCTGAGATTCCTGAGCACCCACTCGCATCCTACGAGGACTATGGGCACCAGGCCAGCAAGCTGGAGGCCCTGCCCTGCCGCTCTGCACCAGGGCCCCAGCCAGGCAGCCCCAGACCTCCTGCTCGGCCTTCATGGCTGCTGGCACGGTCTCCTTCCCCAGGCACCACACTGCCCAGAGGCCCAGAAATCTCTCCCCACTGATGAAACACGAATTTGGATTTTATCAGTCAGTCAGTCGATCAGTTCAGTTGCTCACTCGTGTCTGACTCTTTGCGACCCCATGGATGGCAGCACGCCAGGCTCCTCTGTCCATCACCAACTCCCGGAGCTTGCTCACACTCATGTCCATCAAGTCGGAGGTGCCATAAGAGACTTTTCTCTTGGACTTTCTAATATTTTTTAAATTATTTATTTCATTATTTTACCAAGCTGCGTGACTTGGAAGACCTTAATTCTCTAACTAGGGATTGAATTTAGGCCCACAACAGTGAGAGGCATAGAGTTCTGAGCACTGGACTGCCAGAGAATTCTCTCTTACTTTAAAAATTTTTATAGAATATTTCATGCATACAGGAAAAGGCACAGATTATAAGTGTTCAGCTCAGGGAAGATCCACAGACTGAGCAAGCGTCCAGGGCCAGACAATGTCCATGATTCTGGGCAGCCCCAGTGCACCTTCTGGCCACCCCTGCCCCGCCCACTGCTGGGAACCCCGACTGTTTCGTCTCTGGCTTCTTTGCTCTGGTATTGGGCCTGTGAGCTCCGTTTGGGCTGCTGGGTGGGTCCTCATTTCTGTGCAGAATCTGTCAGGCCAATTCACATTTTACTAATCTATTCTACCCTCGTGGGCACTTGAATCACGTCCAGTTAGTTTGGGGCAGGCGTGGACCCTTCTGTGCCCATCTAGGGCTGCGTGTGTACCCCCATCTCTGCTGGGTTTTCTCTAGGAGCGGAATTGCAGGGCTCAGACGGCAGACGTCCAGTAAATGCCGACAAGATGGTTTTCCGTTGTGGTCGTGCCCCCTGCCCTCAACAGGGCTCAAAGAGTTCTGGTTGCTCCACGTCTGTTTTGTCTGGGGGGAGGTTATGTTTTATTTTGATATAATTTCAAACTTAGAGGACCACTGCAGACATAGAGCAAGGAAGTCCCGGCCAGCGGCCACTCGGGCACCTCGGCCCGATTTGCTTTGTGGTTCCCCTCCCTGCTTCCCTCTCATCGACACATCCATCCACCTGTGTTTGTATTTACAGACACTTGTGTCCTAACCTGTTGAGAATATAGTGATGTCATGTCCCTTTACACCAGCTACTCCAGGGTGTTTCCAGAGGACAAGGACGTCCTCTCAGATAATCACAGCGCGTTTGTCAGCATCCAGGGCTGTGATATTGATACAATCCCACTGTTTAACCCGCAGCCCTTGCTTGGACTGTGCAGCAGCCCCAGGGTTGCCCTCCGACCATGGTTCACTTCCTGGTCCCAGCTCCAGGGTCAGGGGCTATGTGCGCTCGCCACGGCTCCTCGGTCACCTTTTGTGTGTTTTTCTTGATACTGGAGTCCCAGCGGGTTACTTGTAAGATGCGCTCCCCTCAGGTCTGCCCAGGTTCCCTTGTGCTCAGACATGGCAGGACCCCTCTGTGCCCCAGGTGGGGAAGGTGGATGTGGGCCAGCCCAGCGCTGTGGGCCTGGGGTCACTTGCTGGAGGTCTGCTGCTGCTTCTGTGAAGTTACTGTCTCCTTTTTTGTAATTAATCATATTTAGAAAGGTACTTTGAGAGTATGTTAATATTCCGTTCTCATCAAATGTTTACTCACTGTTAGCATAACTGGTCCTTTGCTAATCCCATCTTCCCTCTGTATTTTTAAGTTAGTATTCTTCTATAAAAAAGAGCTTTTCCTTCCCTTCTCTCTTCCTCTCTCCTTTCCTTCCTTTCTCCCCTCCTTCCTATGTAGACTTGTGAAGGCTTATTTTATTTAACAGATTGTAGTCCAGACCTTTTTTGCATTTCTTTTTCTTGGGGATGGTCTTGATCCCCGTCTCCTGTACAATGTCACGAACCTCCATCCATAGTTCATCAGGCATTCTGTCTTATCAGATCTAGGCCCTTAAATCTACTTCTCACTTCCACTGTATAATTGTAAAGGATTTGATTTAGGTCATACCTGAACAGTCTAGTGGTTTTCCCCACTTTCTTCAATTTAAGTCTGAATTTGGCAACAAGGAGTCCATGATCTGAGCCACAGTCAGCTCCCGGTCTTGTTTTTGCTGACTGTATAGAGCTTCTCCATCTTTGGCTGCAAAGAATATAATCAGTCTGGCTTCAGTGTTGGCTATCTGGTGATGTCCGTGTGCAGCGTCTACTCTTGTGTTGTTGGAAGAGGGTGTTTGCTATTTTTTGTTGTTGGAAGAGGGTGCTGCAGCCCATGGGGTCACAAAGAGTGAGGAACGACTGAGGGACTAAACTGAACTGAGCTGAGTCCATGCCTACAATTGCTCTCACGCCTAAACGGCTCCAGATCAGCTCCGTGCGGCCCTTTGAACTGGCCTGTGTGTCTCTGACATGTGTCCACCATTCTTAGAGTGCTTCTCTGCTTTTAAACGAAGACTTGCTCCAGGCTTATCTTGTGCGTCCCTTGAACCAACCCTGGAACCAGCCTGGTTGATGGAAGATAGTATTTAGAAGCCAAGATCCAGGCACAGATGTGCTCACTGAAACTGGCGCCATTCCGGCTGCCTTGGTGAACAGAGCAGTGAATACCTTACCTCTCACTGATGCGGGTGACGGAGGAAGGAGGCGTTCGCTTAGAAATGGAGACACAGGCATTGGTAGGTATGAAGACAGACGTGCGTGTGAACACATGTGTACCTGCAACGATCGTCCATTCGCCGTGTGTTCTTCATCAGACAATGAGTTCACGTTGATCCTTAGGCAACAACACCTTGGACAACATTCCAGCTTTCTTCCTTTCCATATTCTTAGCTCTCTTGCCCAATAGTCAGGAGTCTGGGTCCCATTATCCTTAATATACTCACTCATTTGCTGAATTCTAAAATAGAAAAAAGTAGTGGTTTCAGAATGCCTAATCCTGGGACTTCCCTGGTGGTCCAGTGGCTAAGACTCCATGCTTCCAATGCAGGGGCCTGGATTCCCTGGTCAGGGAATTAGGTCTCGTATGCTGCAACTAAGCTTCACACGCTACAGCTAAAGATGCTGTGTGCCACGGCTAAGACCCAGTGCAGTGAAATAAATACATATTTTTTTTAAAAAAAAGAAAGATAAAAAAGAACACTTAACTCCTATCACCGTGCAAGCAAAACTTACCAACTAGGCTTCTGCATTTGCACGCATTCATCTTTACCCTTTTGACAAAATTTACGTGTAGTAAAATGCACACGCTGTAACTGTGCAATTTGGTCTTTTCTAGCACACACACACTGGAGAAGGCAATGGCACCCCACTCTAGTGCTCTTGCCTGGAAAATCTCATGGACGGAGGAGCCTGGTGGGCTGCAGCCCATGGGGTCGCTAAGAGTCGGACATGACTGAGTGACTTCACTTTCACTTTTCACTTTCATGCATTGGAGAAGGAAATGGCAACCCACTCCAGTGTTCTTGCCTGGAGAATTCCAGGGACGGGGGAGCCTGGTGGGCTGCTGCCTATGGGGTCACACAGAGTCGGACACGACTGAAGTAACTTAGCAGCAGCAGCACACACACACACATGTGTGTGTAAACCACACCGATTGCCCCTCAACCAGAGCAATTGCTTTTCTGATTTTCTTCACCTTTGATCAGTTTCACTTCTTCCTGAATCTGCAGTGGGGTGGAGTGGTGTGTCTGCTGCTTTCACCCTCTGGACAAGACCCCGCCCTGTGGTCCCTGGGCCTCACCACCTGGTACTGTCCCCTGTGCCAGCTGCCAGAGGGTCCTCATCGCCAAGGGCTGGCATCAGGCACTTCCAATTTGGGGTTATTCAAGTATCACTGCTTTGTACATTCTTCGGGACACTGTGCAGTGGGCAGAGTGGGCATTTCTGCTGAGTGGGCGTCTGGAGGAGGACTTCAGGGGCCGGTGTCGGTGTGTGCTGAGCAGATGCACCAGGCTCTGATGTGGTGGTCCCGGGCCTGTCTCACCAGCAGCGTTGCTCCACACGGCTCTGATGTCACCCTGCAGAAAGTGCTGGAAATGATACAACCAGCATTCCTCCACTACCCACCATCCAACGAAAGGCAGCACTTGCTGTATATTTTATAAATTCCATCTGTTTAAAACATTTCGCTGGAAGGTATTTACTTTTTCTTCCTAACTAGAAATAAGCCTGGTCCCAATTGGATGGAGGGGTGAGAGGGGGACATTTTGTGAGTGAGGCCACATGTGTTGAGCTAGGGTCAGGGAGGGGACCCACAGGAGGTGGGCATGAAGCTTGCAGATGGTCTGCTTCCCAGAAGATCAGCGAGGAGAGGGAGGGAACTGGGAGCAGGGCCCACTTGTCAATGCTTTGCCTGGCCCTCTGGCCTCCATTTCACCATCAGTCCTCGAGGCTGCCTTGCTGTATGGGCAGGGGGAGCTGTCCCCAGGTACATGGTGACACGTGTACGCTCTTCTGCCCACACGGGGGGACACAGCCTCCAGCCCTGTGGGGCTCCCCAGCCCGTGTTCTGGAATCTCTGAGCACAGAGATGCTGGCCTCTCCGACCTCTGAGCCCTTTCCTCTGTTCCACCTGATGCTGCTGCCCCCGCCACCCCGACCCAGGGCCGCCTCTCTTTCTCTCTGCCTCTCCTGCCTCTTCTGGGTGACACTCCCATGCTGCCAGGCCATACTGCGGGGGTGTTTCCTGCCTGTGTTTGCAGCCCCTGCTGTGAGCCGGGGCTCAGCAGAGAAGGAGACGGATGAGGAGTGGATATTCGGGTCCTGGGGACAGACCACGGACGTATAAACACTCGTGCCTCTTCTGGGGCCAGGTGGAAACGATCTCTATGCAGTAAAGAAAAGCGGGCGAGTTTCGGTGGGAGCTGCTGGGTGCTTTCGCAGAGGGCAGCCTGGGGGGACCCCTCTGGGGAGGGGGCCTGAGCACAGCAGTGGCTGCGGTGGGCACCCAGGGGCAGCACCCAGGAAGGAGGCATGGCAGAGGAGGCCAGAGATGGTTACGTGCTGCCATTGGTGCAGGGCCAGGAGGCCAGGAGGTGGGGCATGAGAGCCTCCTGAGTCAGCCAGCCCTTTCCCAAGAGGGGAAGCCCACTGTTGCTTCTGAGATGGTGGAGATCAGCTTTACCTGAGTTCTGTCTTTGTGAGCCTCCAGGTAGGCGGTGTGGGCGGGCAGCCCAAGGCAGGGGTCAGGACCTCCCCCAGGAGAGCACCCAAGTTCACCAGAGAGACGCAGGGGAGCGGAGTCCGGCCCCACAGCCAGGCCCAGGGGTGGCCTGGCAGAGCCAGGAGGTGAGTGGGGGCTGCCCGGGAGCTGAGTGGGAGGCCAGGACTCGTACCTGAGCCAACCGGTGTGGGTGCGTGGGTGAGCTGGGCAGAGTTACAAGCAAGAGCAGGGCCGTGGAATTCCTGAACAGGGCTGGGATGAGGCAGGTGGGGGTGATGTGTGCCAGGAGGCCTGCACAGCATCCTCAGCGCCCTGGAGGGGAGCTGGACCTGTAAGTCCAGTGAGCCCAGGTCAACACCATCCAACACTCTTCCCAGGGACTGGCCAGCTCGCCTGCCTCACTCCTGCAAAGGCACGTCGTCGCGGGACTTAGGGGCTGTGGGGGAATCCTCATTTCACAGATGTTCAATGTGGGCGGAGCAGGGGCGGAGCAAGGGGCGGGGCCCAGCAGCCCGGCTCCAATGTGAACCGGGCAAGGAGCAGGGCACCTCTGGCTCCAAAGTGGACAGAGCCTGGCATCTCCTGCTCCCACAGAGCTTGACACCACCCCGCCCTCAACATCCAGGATGGCCTGCCCTCATGGGTCCCCTTTGAGGCCTCGGCTTCACGTAACGACAGAGGAGGAGACCATGCCTGCCCCCCTTGAACGGTCAGAGTCTGAGAACAAGGTGTTGGGAGGCTGAGCTCCGGGGCAGGGGGAGGGATCCTTCCTTGCCTGTTTCTGGGCTTTAGGGACGGCCAGTAACCATTGGTGTCTTTGGCCTGTGGCTGTCTCCCCAGCCTCTGTCATCACATGGCTTCTCCCTGTGGGTCTGTGTCTATGTCCAAATGTCGTCTTCTTATAAGCACATTCATCATCAGGGTTGGGCCCACCCTGATCCAGCATGATCTTGTTGTAACCAGTTACGTCTACCACCAGTTCAGCCACTCAGTCGGATCCGACTCTTTGCAACCCCATGGACTGCAACACACCAGGCTCTCTGTCCATCACCAACTCCTGGAGTTTGCTCAAATTCATGTTCTTCGAGTCAGTGGTGCCATCCAACCATCTCCTCCTCTGTCATCCCCTTCTCCTCCTGCCTTCAATCGTTCCCAGCTTCAGGGGCTTTTCAAATGAGTCAGTTCTTCACATCAAGTGGCCAAAGTATTGGAGTTTCAGCTTCAGCATCAGTCCTTCCAGTGAATATCCAGGACTGATTTTCTTTAGGATGGACTGTGGATCTCCTTGCAGTCCGAGGGACTCTCAAGAGTCTTCTCCAACACCACAGTTCAAAAGCATCAATTCTTCGGTGCTCAGCTTTCTTTATAGTCCAACTCTCACATCTATACATTACTACTGGAAAAACCATAGCTTTGACTAGATGGACCTTTGTCGGCAAAGTAATGTCTCTGCTTTTTAACATGCTGTCTAGGTTGGTCATAGTTTTTCTTCCAAGGAGCAAGCGTCTTAATTCCATGGCTGCAATCACCATCTGCAGTGATTTTGGAGCCTCCTAAAATTAAATCTCTCACTGTTTCCACTGTTTCCCCATCTATTTGCCGTGGAGTGATGGGACCGGATGCCATGATCTTAGTTTCCTGAATGTTGAGCTTTAAGCCAACTGTTTCACTCCTCTTTCACTTTCATCAAGAGGCTCTTTAGTTCTTCATTTTCTGCCATAAGGGTGGTGTCATCTGCATATCTGAAGTTATTGATATTTCTCCTGGCAATCTTGATTCCAGCTTGTGCTTCATCCAGTCCAGCATTTCTCATGATGTACTCTGCATATAAGTTAAATAAGCAGGGCTACAGCCTTGACGTACTCCTTTCCCGATTTGGAACCAGTCTGTTGTTCCATGTCCAGTTCTAACTGTTGCTTCCTGCATACAGATTTCTCAAGAGACATATCTACAAACATCCTGTTAATATTTATAGAATAAGGTCACATTCATAGATCCCAGTTTAGGCCTTCAGCCTGTCTTTTATGGAACATGTTTCATTCCATCCATAGCAGAGGGGTTCTGGGCCCTGTTGACTTTGATGTTAAATGCTGCCTGTGGTTTGGACCCAGCCTTGGCCTTGGGAAGGCTGGGGCAGGGACCTTCCTCTGCACAGAGAGCCTCTGGGTTGGGGCCAGGCACCTGGGTATTGGTGGAGCACTCTGACACACCAGCCACTGTACACGTCTGTAAAGCTCCTCTGAGTCTCTGGCAAGTCGCATAGGATTGGAGTTTGGCTCCAGAACACGCAGGCTGAATGGCAGGGGGTTTTCAAGGGCAGACCCTAGTTCTGTGTCCCTTCAAGCCTACTTGGATCTTCCAGCTCCAGTGGCCCCCACCTCCAGGCATTTAGGAGCCCCTCTAAAGGTTTGGTAAAGAATCTGCCTGCATTGTGGGAGACCCAGGTTTGATGCCTGGGTCGGGAATATTCCCTGGAGAAGAGAATGGCAACCCACACTCGTATTCTTGCCTGTAGAATGCCATGAGCAGAGGAACCTGGCGGGCTACAGTCCATGGGGTCGGTAGTAAAGAGTCCAACACGACTGAGCCGCCAACACTTTCACTTTTTGAAGGCTATGAAGCTATTGCCCCCAGGATGGAGACTGGCGATCAGAGAAACAGGAATGTGAGGAAGGGTTGTAGACACAGGGGTGTGGGGCTCGAGGCCTTAGACACACAAGCCTCCACAGCCCGGAGACCTTCCCTTGAAGGGCAGCACGTCTCCGCTGGCTGAGCGTCCCCCTGCGCCCAGCGCCTCGAGGTGGTCCTGTGTATCGTCCCCCGAGTCCCGCCTTCCTCCCAGTGTCCCACAGCTGCACAGGTGCCATCCTGCCTGCCCCTCCCGGTAGGGCATGCCCCGCCTTCCAGGGCCAGGCTGCAGCTCCACCAGGGTCTTAACATAACAAGCCCCACCCGGCCTGCTTGGTGGAGGATGGCCTTCACAAAGCACCTGGGGGAGCTGGCAGGGCCTCCCTGGCAGGTAAAATAGGTCATCTCATCCCCACGGGCACAGGGAGAAGGCTGGTCGTGGGCAGAGTTCCTCTTAGTCTGTTAGAAGAGAGAAAACAAGCAGATCCTAAGGAACGATGGGCCACGCTGTGCCTGTTTTGCTTGACCTTCATGTACATGTTCAACAATGAGACATTGTGGCCCCATTAGGGGCTCAGCGCTGCAGTTCTGAGTACTGGGGATATTTTAATTAATGAAACAGAGAAAGCCCCAGGTTCCTGAAACTAGTGGGAGGGAGCAGAAATTAAACGACAATTATAAAACACAAGTAGGTGTTGTAAGATGGGAAAAGGTGATGAGTGAGAAGGAGAGAAATGAGTGCAGGGTGGGCAGGGTCAGAAGTGGGTGTGGTCAGTGATGTCACAGTCTTAGAGTAAAGGCTTGAGAAGGGATGGGCGCGAACCCGGTGGGTGTCTGGGGAGAGTATGCTTCAGAGGGACTGTGCAAAGGCCCCGTGGCAGCGGGAGGCAGGAACAGCAAGGGGGCCAGAGGTCACCACAGTGAGGCAGCTGAGCTCCAGGGCAGGGCCTGGGTGACAGGGAGAGGCGGCAGCTGTGGGCTCTGCTACATCTGTGAAGTTAGAGCAGACAGGACGTGCTGCGGGTTTGGATGTGGGACGTGGGATTGAGGAGTGGCGGACCAGCCGCATGTCGGACCAAACAGCTAGCTGGGAGGCGGGTCTGGAGGAGAGGGACCTGGGCAGGCAGAGCTGTTGGCCCATTGTTGTGACATCCAGGCGAGAGGCAGGTGCCTGACCCAGGGCATGGGGTGGAGGAGGACGGACTGGGGAGGGACATCGAGGACCCGACCTGCGCCCTGGGTGGTGAGACGGGGAGGAGGGCACGAGGCGGGGCTTCCTCCCAGGAGAGGCATGGTTTAGTCAGTTCAGTCGCTCAGTCGTGTCTGACTCTTTGTGACCCCATGGACTGCCACACACCAGGCCTCCCTGTCCATCACCAACTCCTGGAGTTCACTCAAATGTGTCCATCGAGTCGGTGATGCCATCCAGCCATCTCATCCTCTGTCGTCCCCTTCTCCTCCTGCCTTCAATCCTTCCTAGCATCAGAGTCTTTTCAAATGAGGCAGCTCTTCACATCAGGTGGCCAAAGTATTGCAGTTTCATCTTTGGCATCAGTCCTTTCAATGAACACCCAGGACTGATCTCCTTTAGGATGGACTGGTTGGACCTCCTTGCACTCCAAGGGACTTTCAAGAGTCTTCTCCAACACCACAGTTCAAAAGCATCAATTCTTTGGCGCTCAGCTTTCTTCACAGTCCAACTCTCACATCCATACATGACCACTGGAAAAACCGTAGCCTTGACTAGACGGACCTTTATTGGCAAAGTAATGTCTCTGGTTTTTAATATGCTATCTAGATTGGTCACAACTTTTCTTCCAAGGAGGAAGCATCTTTTAATTTCATGGCTGCAGTCACCAACTGCAGTGATTTTGGAGCCCCCAGAAATAAAGTCTGTCATTGTTTCCACTGTTTCCCCACCTATTTGCCATGAGAGGCATGGTTTGGGGGAGGGAAAATGCTGACCTCTCAGACCATGGTGAGAATGGATTTGGGAAAGGCAGTCAGCCCTCAGCGGGAAAGTCCCGGCCGGGGTGAAAGTGCACAAGACCACCTCTGGGTGGTCCTTGAGGTGCTGAGCAGTTGAGAACTTTCTGACAGCCTCCCAGAGGGACTTCTCACCCAAACGCAGCCTGCACATCAGCAGACAGCCTTGTGTTTCCTTCGCGTTGGTCCTCACGTTGGTTTCCTGGGCTGCATAACACAGCAGGCAGGGGGAATGAACTACAGAAATTTATTGTCTCCGGTTTCAGAAGTCAGAGTCCAAAATCAAGGTGTCGGCAGGACTGGTCACTTCTGAGGCTGAGAGGGAAACTGTCCCAGGCTTTGCCCTGGTGTCTGGGGGTTCACTGGCGATCTCTGGTTTCTAGAAGCATTACCCCGTCTCTGCCTCCCTCCTCACACGACCGGCCTCCTCCCTGTGTGCCTGCCTGTGTATAATTTCCTACTTCTCATGAAAACCACCAATCGTATCGGAAGGGGCTCCCCTACATGGCTCAGATGGTAAAGAATCTGCCTGCAGTGCAAGAGAGGCAGGTTCAGTCCCTGGGTCGGGAAGATCCCCTGGAGAAGGGAATGGCCACCTACTCCAGGATTCTTGCCTGGAGAATCCCATGGACAGAGGAGCGTGGCGGGCTACAGTCCAGAGTCGGGCGTGGCTGAGTGGCTAACACTCTCACTGTCCCCTACAGCAGCGTGACCTCACTGTAACATTTCCTCCTTGAATTATCCTTTCAGTTTTGTCAGAAACTCAACTGGCCATATATGGGTGGGTCTGTTTCTGGGCTGTCTGTTCTGTTCCATGAATCCACATGTCAGTTCTCCTGTCTGGAGCATATTGTTTGGATTATAGTAGATCTCGAAAACAGGCCATGTAAGTCTGCTAAAGACTTTTGTAAAATTGTTTTGTCTATTCTAGGGAGAGCTTTGGCCATTTCCATATGTAGAGTTGTAGGAGATCCCCCCATTCCCCATCTTGCCCACAGGGTGTGGAGGACCTACCTATGCCAGGAGCTGTGCTGAACCCACCCAGGTGCGGCCATGGCGGGGAGGAGGGCACTACCTGGGGGTCCATGTCAAGGTGCAACGGGTGGTTTAAGGACCCACAGGTTGCAGAGTTAGTGGCAGCCGGGGCAGGATTCCGGCCAGGCGGCCGCCCTCTGAGTCCCCAGGCCCCGTGGCTCTGGCTCCCTGGGAACCCTCTGCCCTCGTCCTATCTCTCCACACCCTGGGATCTTTGGATCCCACGGCAGCCGGGGGAGGAGGGCAGGGGTTGGGATTATTCTGGTTCTGTCACTGAGGATACCGGGCTGAGTGCTCCCAGGCACTGGTCCGGTCCTCCCCGTCCAGCTCATTCTCTCCTCCTTCCATCTGGAGCGGGGGTGGCTGGCAGGGCACTAAGGGGCCATGTGAGCTGCTGGAGCACAGGAGGGCCTTGCTAGGCTGGCCTGGGCTCTGCTGGGAGCCTGGGCAGTCTGGGGGTGCACAGGCTGGGCTCCCAGGGCACAGCCAGGGAACCCCTCCATAGAGAGGGAGCAAGACAGCTTCCTCTAGGGGCTGAAGGGTGCTGGCCACCATCCCCACCCACTCCCAAGTGGCCCTGATGCTGCAGGGGATTTCCTTTCATTTTGGAAGAGAGGCTGAGAATCCGTGACACAGCTGCCGTGCCAGGACGGAAGTGCCTCCTTTTCTGGGAGGGGCTGTTGGGCAGACAGCCCTGATTGACAGGGCCTGCTGTCCCAAGGCCCCCAGCTCACAGGACCTGCCTCATGGTGGCCTATCCTCTCCTTACTGGTCATTCAGGACATGCAGGGCCGTGTGCTCGCTGCTCACCCCTTGGATACGATCACTGCTTCTCCAGGATGACCTTGCGGGGCAGCATGGTGTCCACTCTCATCCATTTCACAGGTGAGAAAACTGAGGCTTGGAGAGGTCGAACCCTTTTCCTTAGGTTCAGCCAGTGTGTGTTCAGCCATTGTCTTGGATTCCGTCACTTCTATTTATTTGCTAATCCTGTCCTAAGGAGAAAGGTTCTATTTTCCATGGAGGGATAGACGCATGGTTGACATAAGTAAATGAATCCTCTTATCTGGAACTGTGGAAGTCAGAGCCAGCCCCTGTGGTCCTTCACCCAGGAAGGCGGGCTTGGGACAGGAAGCGTGGCTTCTGCCACCCGTCTGGAGGACCCAGATGCCATCAGAGATGGATGCTGACATTGAAACACTGCGGTTACGAAGCATTCCTGGCTGTGGGAAAGCACATCACCGACCCTTACACGTCGGTGGACACGAGGCAGCTGTTAACGTCTTGCATACGTGTTGCAGGTTCTTTGAGAGCAGTGGAGCATTGCAGACACAACGAGGCCGCCCCTCACCCCTGGCCCTTGTGAAACCTCGCTCTCACTCTGACGTGCTCCAGCCTCATCTGTGTTTCTGTGGTTTCACCATGTCCATCCGTGTCCATAAGCAAAGGCAGCCCTTGGGTCATGTGCCTTAAATCTGCACGTGTCCCAACCTGGACCTCTCCGCTGGCAGCTTGTTCCTCTTCGCTCGGCGTTGTGTTTATGAAACGGATCCTTGGGATTCTGTTGTGTGGATAACCCCCCGTTGATCTGTTTCCCTTTGGAGGGGTGCTGTGTTTTCTTCCTCCCCTTTTGTTTTCTTTTGTTTGGGATATTTTGGCCCGTCCAACACAGCCAACAGCCTTGCGTGGGTCTCCCAGCACACCTGCGTGAGCCAGCCAGGATATCAGGTGCGGTCCCCTGGGGGCGGACTGCTGTTCGGAGCACAGCACATCTCCTGAGTCACTGGCGTGGCCACGGGTGCCCCAGAGCCCTGTGTAGTCAAACCTGGAGTGCATGTGTTCAAAAGAGGATTTTTTCCCTCCC
>SJYG01000202.1:2656351-2667460 GCA_006410535.1 Litocranius walleri | reverse complement strand
TTCCCCAGACCCTCGTCCCCACCCTCCTACTCTCTGCTCTCGGGACCTCATGTAAATGGAACCAAGTCTGTCTTTGCGTGACTGCCTTATTTCACTGAGCATGATGTCCTCAAGGTTCATCCCCGTCGGAACCTGTGACAGGATTTCCTTCCTTTTTAAAGACTGAATAGCAGTTTGCTGTGAGCAGAGATCTTATTTTGCTCATCTGTTCTTCCACCCATGGGCGCTTGGGTTTCTTCCGTGTTTCAGTTGTGAACAAAGCAGCTGTGAGGACGCGGACTCCTCGTTAAGGCCTTGCTTTCAGCTCTTTGGGGATGTTGTCCGGAGGCAGAAGTGCTGACTCAGATGGTAACTCTGCCTCTGAGTTTTTCGAGGACCTGCCCTGTTGTTATTGTTCTTGTTCAGCCCCTCAGTCGTGTCTAACTCTTCGTAACTGTGTGGACTGCAGCACGCCAGGCTCCCCGTCCTTCACCATCTCCCAGAGCCTGCTCAAAACTCATGTCCATTGAGTCGGTGATGCCATCCAACCATCTCCTCCTCTGTCGTCTCCTTCTCCTCCCACCCTCAATCTTTCCCAGCATCAGGGTCTTTTCTAAGAACTCAGTGCTTCGCATCAGGTGGCCAAAGTATTGGAGCTTCAGCTTCAGCATCAGTCCTTCCAATGACTGTTCAGGACTGGTCTCCTCTAGGATGGACTGGCTGGACCTCCTTGCTGCCATACTGTTTTCCTTAGTTTTGTATTCCACCATTTTATTTTCATTTTATATTTTATATTCCTACCAACAGGGTACAAGTGTTCCAATTTCTCCGCATCTTTGCCAACACATTGATTTATGTGTGTATGTGAGTGTGAGTGTGTGCGTGAGTGTGTGTGTGTATGTGTGTGTGTGTGTGAGTGTGTGTGTGTGTGGAGATCAGTCCTGCGTGTTCATTGGAAGGACTGATGTTGAAGCTGAAACTCCAATACTTTGTCCACCTGATGTGAAGAGCTGACTCATTTGAAAAGACCCTGATGCTGGGAAAGATTGAGGGCAGGAGAAGAAGGGGACGACAGAGGATGAGATGGTTGGATGGCATCACTGACTCAATGGACATGAGTTTGGGTAGACTCTGGGAGTTGGTGATGAACAGGGAGGCCTGGCGTGCTGCAATCCATGGGACCGCAAAGAGTCAGACACAACTGAGTGACTGAACTGAACTGAATGACTCTAGAGAAGGGAATGGCAACCCACTCCAGTATGCCTGTCTGGAGAATCCCAAGGACAGGGGAGCCTGGCAGGCTATAGTCCATAGGGTCACACAGAGTCGCACACAGCTTGACATGACTTAGCACTTGTGCATACTAATGACCGTGAGGTGGTATCACACTGTGGTTTCAATCCTCGTTTCCCTGGGGACTAGGGATGTTGAGCATCTTTTCACGTGCCTATCAGCCATTTGTTTATCTTTTGAGGGGAAATGTCTATTCAGTCCTTTGTCCATTTTTAAGGGGATGGTTTGTTTTCTTCTTGTTAGAGAAGCACATTTGATGGTTTGCAAAGGCTGTCTGCACCCTCATCTGATCTGCACGTAGATGGGCGAGAGATTCTGGCTCCTGTCTCACAGGTGAGGACACCGAGCACCTTGCTCGGGGCCACACACCTCAGTCAGCAGCAGGGGCTTGGAGCCCAGGGCCCCTTCCTCCTGCCTGGGCCTGGACTCCTGTCTCTGCTGAGTGAGAGCCGAAGGGGCCGCTAGCCTGTGTCCTGCCCAGGAGGGAGGGGGTCTTACCTTGGCACACTGGGGATGAATACTGTGTTGTGTAAGTGGCCGGTAGTACAGGTTTACCAGATCATTGTAGATGCTGGGATCACCACCACCATCAAACATGTCCTCAAAACATGTAGGCCCAGCTAGAAACCTCCTAGATGGTGGCCCTCAACCCTGAGGTTTTGGAGTCCACCCTGACTCCTGGTCCTCCTGAATTACATCCTTGAACACTGGTTTTTGGACGAGGGAGGGAAGGCGTGAGAGGGGACCCTGCGGTGTGAGCTCCATGGTTGGAGCTGAATCGTGACTCTGCCCCTTGCTAACACAGACCTCAGTTTCCTCATCTGTGAAGTGGGGGCTTATGTGTAGAGTGCATGCTGTAACATGCAAAGACACTTGTACACAAAGGGAGAGGAAGACGCAGTAGGTGGGTGTGAAGACAGCTGCTTTCTCGGCTGATACCTGGGGAACCTCGAGACACAGCCTGGTATAGCGCAGAGAGGGGGCTTTGTGGTGAGAAGCTGTGTGCCGGTTAGCTCTTGCGGTGTAACAAACCACTCCAAACTTCAGGCATTTGCAAGCAACTCTTTCTGTAGCTGACCTTGGAGGTTAGCACCCTGGGCCAAGCTGACTTAGGCGTCTGCACCCAGGCGCTGGCCAGCTAGGCGGCTCTGCCCCCGGGGACCTGGGGAGACCGGGCTGCCTGCCTCTCAGATTCCGAACGCAGGTGGAGACACCGGCCCGCCCTTACGGAGGCGCTGCAACGCCGGCTGCCACGTGCAGGTGTTCTCATGACCTGGTCGCGAACCGGGCACCTGTGCGCCTCAGCTGAACGGGTCATGTCTTCCTAAAGCATCTGTTTATGTAAAGTGGGGTTGTTGACACCCACCTAGCCAGAGAGATCTGCGGATCACGTCACCAACGGCCATGAAAGAGCCCAGCGCTGGACTTGCATGTAGTAGCTGGTCGGTCCTGTTCACAGATCCTCCTCACCCAGGCCCTGGGCCAAGGCCCAGAGGCCAGGATGGGGCAGGAAGAGTCCATCCTCCCAAGAGAGGCATCGGGGAAGTGACAGTGGGAGAAGCTGCTCGAGAGGCACCCAGACAGGCGTCTGAGCCAGGCAGTGAGAAGATTCCGGAACAGGGCTCTGCTGGCTCCTCTCCTGGAGGAGGGCGTTGGGAAGAGAGGCTTGGAGTTTTCACGTTGGGCCTTTGTGGCGAGAGTGTGGAGATGGATTTGCTGGGAAGGGCTCCGTGGAGATGGTAACACGTGGGTCAGCTGGGTTTCCAGGAGGAAAGCGGTGATACCCAGACAGCAGCCTGTGTGTTCTCGGGGGGTGAGTGCTCTGGGGCGGCGGTGGGGACGCTTCTCTCCGGGTGTTTCCCTCCAACACGTACCCGTCGGACTGTGGCTTCTTGCCAGATAAGCCCAGCCCGCCTCTCCCAGGCCTCGGTGGTGTGAGCTGGGTTCTCATCACTTGGATTCCCCCCTGTCCAAAGGCCGCTGGACGCAGCTTGCATCTGACAGTCATGGAGCCCAAAACTCCGAGGAATAAAACCGAACCTGCCAGAGAAGCTCAGTGAGAGTGTCAGGGAGAGGACAGATGGGTGACACTCGGAGAGTCTGTGAACCAGTGTCTCCTCTGCCCCGGGGCTCCAGGTGGAAACCGTGCCATCACGGCAAGAGAAGGGGCTGGTCTCCACATCCCGTAAAAACTGCTAATGTTGGAGCTGGCAAAGCAATTTGCTGTTTAACTTTGGGAAGAAAAAAAAAATTAGACCAGTGATTTGTGCTTACTGAGTCTGGAAATAGTGGGCAGGAAGACTGGGAGGATTTGGGGAGACGGTGGTTCTGCTCCTTCGTGGCTCTGAAGCACAGCCCAGCGCATACAAATGGCCCTGATTAATTGTTCGGCAGGAGGCCACACCACCTGCATACTGATGCGCTTCAGACTGACCTGACGTGCTTTCCCGGGGGACGCACGGGGAGCCCAGAGACAGCAGCAGACACCGGGGTGTGGAGCAGCCGTGATTTCAAACCGACTCCCCTGAGCCCCGCTGTGCCTCTAGGTTGAGGGATGCAGCATGAGAGAAAGCAAGATGATCCTTTCTTTATTTGGCTTTTGGGACCACTTGTGAACCACAGTATTAATTAATTTCATCATTGCCCTCGAGAAGCGTGCATTGAGCTTCTCCTCTGGCCAGAAGTGAGCTAAGAGCCGGAGCTGTCACAGTGAATGGGACACAGCTCTACAATCCAGACATTTCCAGTCTAGAGGAGTGAGATGGACCCAGACAACTCCACTATCCTGTGGGGTCACGGTGTCGGGATCCAACCTACAGAACCTGCCAGAACCCTCGTGGGTGAGCCGCTGACTAACTGAGGGAGTCAGAGAAGCCTCTGTGGGACTGGGATGGGTGGAGTGTTTTGTGATGGGCTTTGAGGGATGAATAGAAGTTCACTTTAGGGCAGGAAGCAGGTGCTACAGGAGAAGACACAGCCTGAGCTCAGGGTGCCCGAGGAACTGTGGTGTGTTCAGGAAAGCAGCAGCAGCCCGCGCATGAGGAGTAGGTTGAATGGGGCGGAGGGAGGAAGGAGGAGAGCAACCAGCCTGACAAGAGAGCTTGACTGCTGGGCTCCCACGGGTGGAGGCCGAGTCCTGACAGCAGGGGGCCTCGGAAGCGGGCCACGGCCAGATTTGCCATCTGGGAAAAAATGTGTTGCAATCAAGAATGGGTTGTTCTAGGGTGTTTGATTCCATTCAGTGGAGGTAAGAGAACTGGGAGGACCCACACCCCTGGGCACCCACAGAAACAGTGCTGTGACCACTTCCATTGAAATCATTGAAGAATGAAAACCAAGATAATACATACATTACATACATTAAGTTGCTCAGTCGTGTCCGACTCTTTGCAACCCCGCGTACTGCAGCCCACCAGGCTCCTCTGTCCATGGGATTCTCCAGGCAAGAGTACTGGAGTGGGTCGCCATTTCCTTCTCCAGGGGATCTTCCTGACCCAGGAATCAAACCCAGGTCTTCCGCATTGTAGGCAGAGACAGGCAGACGCTTTAACCTCTGAGCCACCAGTAAGCCCAAATTCTCCCCAGTACCCAGACTTTCTGGAATTCCAGGAGCTGTAGAACCTGGTGCCGAGGTGAGGAGCCCAAATGTGTGCCTGGCGGGCAGCTGTGCCCAGCTCTGGTCATGGCCCACCGCACCCTGAGACCCCCAGCACCACACCCCCTCACTCCATGCTGGGGTGCAGGGAGCCCTCGGGGGCTTTACCCCAGGTCCTGGGAGTTCCGGCCAAGTTACCTGTCCTCTCTGTAAGTGGAGGACTGAAAGTGCCCACACAGGGCTACTGTGTGTCCCAGCTTTCCCGCGTCCCAGGAGGCCTGGCGTCAGGAATGTCCTCCTACGTTTAGCCCTGAAGAATCCTCTGGGCATCAATATTTAATCTTCATGGTTGCAATTCTCCTTTGCGCTGCTAATACTCTCATTTTAATTTAGTGGAACGGTACAAATCGTGCAAGTTTCTTTGCAATGTAGCACGAACAGTGTCTTGGCTTCGCTCCACAGGCAGTGGAACTTGGGCTCAAGTGCAGGGAGGCAGCGAGTCCATGGGGGAGGAGCTGGGCTGCGTGGCGTGTCCTTGTTTCTGCTGATTTTGATGTTTATAGCGACAGGTCTCCCATCCCCAGGGGGCTGTGCTTACAGACCCATTCACCATTTTTCTTCAAGTTTGTTTTTTTTCTCCTTTATAAAAATACAGAGTCTTTATAAAGTCTCCTTTATAAACAATACCGAGAAAATGTAGGCCATGTTGACAAGAAAAGACTCACCTTTAATCCCACTTGCCAAAGATGAGAGGCTTTGCTCCTTGTAACGGGTATGCATTTTAAATAGGGCTAATGTTTAATCTCTGTAGACAAACACAGAAAGCAAACCAAGCAGACAGACGACTTCCTAGCATCTCCTGTTCCGGAGATGAATGGTTGCAGGGTCTCCGCACAATTGTCCTGAGAAGGGGGCTTCTCTGTTGTTCCCATTTTGCAGATGAGGAGACTGAGATTCAGAAAGGCCTGGGCAGAGCCTAAGCTGAGAGTCAGACTGGCAGAATTAAGACCAGATGGCTCCATATCTCACTGGTGGGAGACCCTCCGCTGTGCATATGGGGAACCTTCCTCCAGTGTTTCCCACACACGAGGACGCAAAGCCAGAAACCGTCCCAGGGTGTTACCTGCTCTAACCCACAACCCCAAACCCGGAGGCGCCTTCCTGGCCTTGCACAGCCTGCTGTGGCCTGTCGGGTGGCCAGGAAGGTCTTGGGCTCTATTCCCTGCCGTCATTCTGGGGTCCAGGCTCCTTCCGTCTCACGGCTCCTCTGCCCTCCTTGGGGTCCTCAGGGAGGCGCGAGGTTGGGGTTTAAAGGGCCAGTCCAGAGTGGGACCCAGGCCGCTGATCAGGACTCTGTCTTATGGCCTCGCCTCATGCAAGGCGGTCTGGGAGATGATGTCTGGGGGTTTGTTGGGGTTGGGTAGGTGGCGGGCAGCTTGGTGAGCCATTTAGGGAAATTCCATCTTCCCTGTTACACCCTCCCACCCTCTGACTCCACCCGTTTCCCAAAGTGGGATCAGGGCTATGAGATCTCTCTGGCTGCTGGTGGATAATGGCCTTCAGGGAGAGTCTGGCTGAGAGCTGGTCAGGCCTGAGCTGGGGAAGCAGGGAGGTTGGGGGCAGGGAGACTCATGACCCATTTAAGAGGCAGAACTAGGCGGCAGCTGATGCCTTAGATGGGGGGTGATGGGGAGGGAGACTCCTGGAGTGGGGCCCTGGCTGGGCTGTGGGTCCTGCAAGACGGAGGCCCTGGGGAGGGCCCAGAACTGTGGCCAGATGCCGTCACCTGGATTTTGTTTGAGGTGTGGCCGCCTGGGAACGGTCCACGGGGACCCGGGGGTGACACCCGGCTGCGTCTCCCTCTGGAGTCGTGTGGGGCTTGTGGGTGCCCAAGGCTTCTCGGAGGGATGTCGAGGTCTCATGGCTTAGTGTCACCCGGCAGCTGGCCACCCCGCCCGGCCAGCCTGGCTCTGGCCCAGGTGCTGGTGGCTGCAGCTGGTCCAGCAGGTCACACAGGCCCCTGGGCATCTGGATGGCAGTCTGGGTGATCCATTGGGCCCTCATGCTGCTGCTAGAAGCTGCCAAGTGTGGCTGAGCGACAGGTCACCCCACACTGCCACATTTGTCTGTGTGGACCCTTGCTGGGGATGGCAGCAGCAGACTGGGATTCTCCAAGAAAACTCGGATGCATCTTTCTTCTTTCTCAGCCCCGAGAGATGAGGAGACCACAGCCCCAGGGCCTTCCCCAGCACAGGGACCCTTCTTCCTGCACTCAGCGGTCTGTCCTGCTGGTGGGCTCGAGCCACAGCAGCCCTGTGACCCCTGTCATTGGAGATGCCTACAGGGTTTCCCTTTGTGGCTCAGCTGGTAAAGAATCTACCTGCAATGCAGGAGACCCTGGTTCGATTCCTGGGCCTGGAAGATCCGCTGGAGAAGGGATAGGCTACCCACTCCAGTATTCTTGGGCTTCCCTGGTGGCTCAGCTGGGAAAGAATCTGCCTGCAATGCGGGAGACCCGGCTTCGATCCCTGGGTTGGGAAGATCCCCTGGAGAAGGGAAAGGCTACCCACTCCAGTATTCTGGCCTGGAGAATCCCATGGACTGTATAGTCCTTGGGGTCGCAGAGTCAGACATGACTGAGCGACTTTCACTTTCACAGGATTGGTTGGGGTGGGCACCCGTCTAAGGCTCCGCCCTCCTGGCTTCAGCAGGCAGGTCCCTGCCCCTTACGCCACCCCCACGCCCAGCTCCCCTGCTTGCGTTCGGCCCCACTGTCTCCTGCAAGGCATGGGTCTCCGCCACTCTCTCGTGACCCACTGCGGCTCCGTGTCTCCGCAGTCACTGCTCAGGAGGCTTCCGCGTGAATAGCCCTGGTCCCAGGAGGACGCCCCAGCCTGCTTCTCTTAGTGTGGCCCCAGGTCACACCCTTGCTTACGGTAGCTAACTCCTGCGCCACGCCTGGCTGGCTCCCTGCCCTGTGGCGCCCAGGCCTTTTGCGCAGGCTGCTGTCAAACGCTGTCTTCATCTCCCTCAACTGCATCCCAGTCATTTCAGCATCCCTGGGACCAGCCAGGGCTCCAGAACGATTTGAAGGGCCTGCTCTGCAAAAAGACGAGGTAGAAGCTTGGGAGGATGGAGTCGCCCTCTGCACATGAGAGCCGGAGGGGCCTCAAGGCCCTGGGTGTGAGAGGAGGGCAGTACTGGGGAAGGTCTGCGGGGTGGATGGGCGCCTGAGCGAACGAGCTGACGCGGCGCAAGAGCAGGGCCTGGCTCTTCTCCACACCCAATCTGCGCTTCTGAGCCGAGGTGCTCTGCTTAGTCTCGGTTGTCTGTTTGGATTCCAATCATCTCCTGTACCTTGACCAATTCTCACTGTCAGCATTGTGGGGGTACTCGATTGGGCAAAGGCAGGGCTCTTCCTGGGCATTGAGGAGTTTGAGGCTTGATATCATTCCTTTCCCATTGTGCTGCTGTGTACTCAGCTGCTCAGTCGTGTCTGACTCTTTGTGACCCCATGGACAATAACCCAGCAGGCCCCTCTGTCCAATGGATTCCCCAGGCAAGAATACTGGAGTGGAGTGGCTTGCCATTTCCTCCTCCGGGCATCTTTCTGACCCAGGGATCGAACCTGCATCTCTTGCATCCCCTGAAATGGTAGGCAGATTCTTTACCACTAACGCCACCTGGAAAGCCCTCCATGCCCACTAAAAGCACAAAATCAGGTGTCCAGCAGACATGCAACCAAATCCCCACCGAACCATCTTGTGGCTGTGTGACCTTGAGCAAGTTGTTTGACCTCTCTAAACTACCATGTGTGTTCATCTGGGAAATAAACTGCAGTATCTTGAAGAATTTTTGTGAGGTCAGATGTGAGGGAAAACAAAGAGGCGTTCAGCACAGAGCTTGCAATGGATGTGAGATAGCAGTGACATCGATGGTGGTGATGGTGGTGATGATGGTGGTGATGATGGTGATGGTGGTGATGGTGGTGGTGGTGGTGGTGATGGTGATGATGATTGTGTTGATGATGGTTGTCACGGTGGTGGTGGTGATGATGGTGGTGATGATGGTTGTGTTGATGATAGTGGTGATGATGGTGGTGGTGATGGTGGTGATGGTGGTGGTGGTGGTGGTGGTGATGATGGTGATGATGGTGGTGATATGGTGAGGATGGTGGTGGTGATGATGGTGGTGATGGTGGTGGTGGTGATGATGGTGATGGTGGTGGTGATATGGTGAGGATGGTGGTGGTGGTGATGGTGATGATGGTGGTGATGTGGTGAGGATGGTGATGATGGTGGTGATATGGTGATGATGGTGGTGGTGGTGATGGTGGTGATGGTGGTGATGATGATGGTGGTGGTGATGATGGTGATGGTGGTGATGGTGGTGATGGTGGTGGTGGTGGTGGTGATGGTGATGATGGTAAGTGTTGATGATGGTGGTCACGGTGGTGGTGGTGATGATGGTTGTGTTGATGATGGTGGTGATGATGGTGATGGTGGTGGTGATGGTGATGGTGGTGATGATGGTGGTGGTGATGATGGTCATGTTGACGATGGTGGTGATGGTGGTGATGATGGTGATGGTGGTGATGGTGGTGGTGGTGATGGTGGTGTTGGTGATGGTGGTGATGATGGTCATGCTGATGATGGTGGTGGTGATGGTGGTGATGGTGGTGATGATGGTGATAGTGGTGATGATGGTCAGGTGGTGGTGATGATGGTGGTGATGTGGTGAGGATGGTGATGATGGTGGTGATATGGTGAGGATGGTGGTGGTGATGGTGGTGGTGATGGTGGTGATGGTGGTGATGATGGTAATGGTGATGATGGTGATGGTGGTGGTGGTGGTGATGATGGTGGTGGTGGTGATGATGGTGATGATGGTGATGGTGGTGATGGTGGTGGTGGTGGTGGTGATGGTGATGATGGTAAGTGTTGATGATGGTGGTCACGGTGGTGGTGGTGATGATGGTGGTGATGATGGTTGTGTTGATGATGGTGGTGATGGTGGTGGTGGTGGTGGTGGTGATGGTGGTGATGGTGGTGATAGTCATGTTGATAATGATGGTGTTGATGGTGGTGAGGATGGTGGTGATGGTGATGATGATAATGAAAATCATAGCAAGGGGCTGAAAAGAAGGTGACAGAGACAGGGGTCCTGTGATTAATCTGATGGATAAGAATTGTTTCTTCAAGAGCTTCAGCACTCTGAGAAGTCACAGTTGGCTTGGCACAGACCCTGATGGTAAGTGGTGTGGTTTATTTCTCTTCCCTCGGCTCTCTGGATGATTCCTGGGAGAGCAGGTGATGGATCAGAACCTACAGGAAGAATCTTGATTATCCAGAGAGATTCTGCTCTCAAAAAACCTGTCTAGTCTGTTGCGTTCTTCTAGCCACCAAGGGCTGCCAAGTCTCTAGCAAACTGGGCCCCAGTCTCTGAGGGTGCTTTAAAAATTACAAGCCTGAGCCCCACCCCCAGAGGTTCTGAGTAAAGTGGACTGCAGTAGGGCCCTTGTGTCTGCTTTAAAATCTCCCCCAATGATTTCTATCTGCAGCCAAGGCTGAGAACCCTGCAAGGAATTTCATTTTTTCACACTGCAGACCTGTTTAAAAACAATCTCCCACCTGACATCTGGTGGGGAGGTGAGATTAATGTCATAGCCAGAGTTTGTCATCAGAGAGAGGGAGGCAGCTATTGCCAGACAGTGGTCCTCACATTCAGTCATGTTGAAAAGAAAAGAAAAGAAAAGAGAGGAGGTCAGAGGTCACAAAGGAGGGAGACAGATGAACTGAAGTCACAAGACTAGGGGTTCCAGTCTTCCTTAGGCAGGTTTGTGGCCAAGGGAAAACCTTTCCTTCTCCTCCTTGGGCCTTATCATCTCTTTTCCCCAAATTAATTAATGGGACTCAGATTGAATTAGGGAGTTACTCAGGGTCTCACAGCAACTTACCATATCTATGTGTTCACCTACCTACCCACTCACCCACCCATCTATCATCCATCCATCCACCCATCCACTCACTCTCCCACCATCCACCCTTCCATCCATCCAACCACCCACCCGTCCATCTATCCATCCATTCACCCATCTGTCCATGCACCTACCCACCCATTCACTCTTCCATCCATCCATCCTTCCATCCACCCACCCACCCACCCATCCATCCATCCATCCATCCACCCACCCATCCATCCATCCATCCATCCACCCATCCATCCACCCATCCTTCCACCCA
>SJYG01000202.1:2601493-2644168 GCA_006410535.1 Litocranius walleri | reverse complement strand
CCTCCGAGGACGCCTCTTCCCCTGCTGACCCTGTAGCTGGGCGCTGGGTCTGCTCCACAGACCCACTCATCACGGCAGCCTCCAACCAGAGTCCTTATCAGAGTACAGCTCACAGGCCCCCTCCAGCCCACTTCTCCAGGCCTAGTTCCAAATTCCCAGGAAGGAGAAGATGACCCGTTCACTGAGGGCCCGTGTCCAGGCCTGGCACAACCGGCTGTGGCCAGACGGGCAGGGCCTGCCCAGCCCCGCCCCCACCCCACGATGCTCGCCTCCCAGTGCCGTCTGCCCAGCCCTGTCCCCACGGCACCATCCTCACCCCCCAGTACTGTCTGCCCAGCCACGTCTCACCAGCGAGAGCCCTCCCCAGGCGGCTCTGGACGGGAAGGGACTGGAGAGAACCACGTGCATCTCTCCTGGGCACAGCCATGGCCCCGCAGAGCTCCCGGCCTCAGTTTCTTGTCTATGAAATGCAGAGGTGGGCATCAACCCCCTCTTGTGGGGGTTGATGGCAGAAAATGAGATGCTCCGTTGAAAAGCACTTGGAACCGCCTGGACCTTGCGTCTCCTGACACAGCCCTTACGGTGTGCTAGCCGGGCGAGAGACACAGGCATGGGCCCTCAAGTGGGGGAACAGCCCATCTTGGACCCCACCCATTTGCCACGTGCCCTCGGGACTTTCCAGGCCTCTTGTATCAGCTGCTCTGCTGGCCTCATGGTTCTAGAAAGGTCCAGTGAACTAAGGTTCAAGAGTACCTGACTCACGGCAGGTCCTTGATGTGTGTATGTGTTTTTAATAAGTGAGTGAAAGATGAGACATTTTTGGTCATGTTTTCCGCTAAGGTGAATATGAAAATAACTTTTATATGAATTCGTTCATTCATTCCCTCATTCTTGGCTGCACCGGGCCTCAGTTTTGGCCTTTGGGTTCCTCCTCGGGCGGTGCTGGCCTCTGTCTTGTTGCGGCGTGCAGACTCCAGGGCGCAGGTTCAGTAGCTGGGGTGCGGGGGCTTCACTGCCCCGTGGCCTGTGGAACCTTAGTTCCCCGACCAGGGACTGAACCCTTGTCCCTTGCCTTGGAAGGCAGATTCTTAACCACTGGGCCACCAAAGAAGTCCCTGAAAATAACTTGGAAATCAAGTCTAAGCAGAACTTTTTCCACCCGGATTCTCAGAACTGTGGGACTTTGAGATAGTCTAATGCAAACCTTTCATTTATCAGAGGTGGGGCCTCCCGGGTAAAGAGAAACTCACACTTACTGAGCATTTACTACAGGCCAGGTCCTAGGCCAACCATCTCTGGAACATCTTCCCTTTCATGCATCTGTCAGTCCCTTAATAAAGGGGGGATCCCTGAGTCCCCCCACTTGGGAAACTGAAACCAAACATGTTGAATCCTGCTTACTGCGGAAGTAGCATTTCTGGAAGTCAGAAAGTCAGGCTGTTCTATATCCACAAACGTTACTTCCCAGCTTTTTTTTTTTATTTTTCAAGCACTCAGGGGCTTTTATCTTCCTTCACTTCTCTGGTGTTTCCTAGAAAACACAGCTCAGTGAAAATCAACATGTGATGAGAGGCGTCTCAGAGTTATCCACCCCAAGGCCCCCACCATCCACTCGCGGGGACTCACCCGCCAGCAGGTTGCGCTCCTCCAAGCGTGTTTTCCAAGGGGATGGATTCAGGTGTGCGAGAAATACCTCTCTGTCCCCCCACGGAAGGCCGCCGCTGTTACACGACTCACACCCCCCATGTTTCCTGAGTCGGGAACCAGCGAGGCCTGCACACTATCGACTTTATCTTCCTCATATTTCACGAATTCTGTTTCTGATGGGGCCGAGACGGAGCGGCTGGATGGGATTACGATGACCTTGCTGTGGGAAGGAACACGGTCTCGGGGAAGCCTGCTTTAGCGAGATTGGTGGAACAGACAGGAGTGCGGCCCCGTGAGATCTAAAAGGTTTTGGCTAGAAAGCGCTGATGACAGTGTAGAAAGAGGAGGCTTTCAGTCCTCAGCTTGCTTGCTGCTCGCACCCCTGCGGGATTTCCTTCTCGTTTTTACCTCCTCCACTCTGATCTCATTCAAAAGGAAAAAACCCCAAATGATGCTATCTTTAAATGAGAGGATGCTGAGCTGAAAGGGATGTTACAGAGTAAATGTCAGCTTTCACTGCACACAACTCTATCCCTCTGTGGGTCCCCTTTTCCTTTCTTGTGTGTGTGTGCACGTATGTGTGTGTGCACGTGAGTGTGCGTGTGTGTGTGTGCGCATGCGCGTGTGTGTGTATATTGTCTGCCACTCCTGCTGCAAAGGGGGGCCCTCCCCAAGTGTGGAGCCTGGCTGACTTGTTTCCCGTAGGGGCACGAGCTGAGTGCTTAAGGGGTGTTTGTTGAATGAATGAGCAACGCAGGACTCTGGCCCCAGGTTGAACCTCTCCATGGGCACAAGCTCCCAAGAGCCCTGTGGGAAACCTGAGCACTCCTGTTGCCTTTCTGGGTCCTCACAGCACCCCCTCACCCATCTCCAGGTGAGACCCACTCGTCCCTTTTATCACCGTGGACAGCCCTGTCCTGCTCTTACAGGGACCCCGAGTCCCTGGGAACACAGCTGCCTCAGGCAGGATGGCTGCAGGCAGAGCACTGGGGTCTCACCAGCCCAGAGCCTGGGGGCCGACCCCGACTTGTCCATCACACAAGGTTCCAGCCTGGCCCCGCAGAGCCCCCTTCCTCTACACAGCCTCTGTCGAGCCCCACGGGAAGTTTCCTCCTCCAGCTCTGCCTTTAAAACTCCCAGCCTGCTGTCCCTCTTTCTTCACGATGGAGAACACCCACTGGGAAACAGAGCTCAAGGGGTCGGCTGGCCTCCAGGTCCTCCTGCTCGGGCCTTGGTGTGGACACAGTGGAGGTGGGGAGCTGGGGGTGGAGGGCAGGGTGGGTGGTCCCACAGCCAGCCCCTCCAGGAAGGGCTGCTTCCATGGAGACAGCCTGTGAGATCCAGGGAGGCAGGTGGGGGGAGCCTCTAGGGGCCTGCCCTGGGCCCAGGGGAGCCAGACTAGGTGAGACCTAGAACAGGTAGAGGAAGGGCTTCCCAGGTAACCCTAGTGGCAAAAGAGCCTTGCCTGCCAGTGCAGCAGATGTAAGACACGCGGGTTTGATCTCTGGGTCAGGAAGATCCCCTGGAGGAGGGCATGGCAACCCACTCCAGTATTCCTGCCTGGAGAATCCCATGGATGGAGGAGCCTGGCGGGCTCCAGCCCGTGGGGTTGCAAAGAGTTGGACATGACTGAAGTGGCTGAGCGCACAGAAGAGAAAGAGTAGATACCGGATTGAAAGGCTGGGGTTGGGGAGGGTCTGGGAGGATGCTTGGAGTGGGGAGGCCCGCGGCTCAGGACCAGGGCTGGGCTGTGGCAGCTCGGCCCCAGGGAGCGCGTGCCTTGAACACCTTACCTGCAGCCCTGTCTTTGCCTGCATCACGGCCTCCATCCTGGCTGCCGCCTGAAGACCCACACTGGCCACCGGGCTCCACGGCGCCCTCAAGGGCACCTCCCCACGACCTTGGATTCCCGCTCCTGGGAAGAAAAGTCTCTTTCGTTTTCCACTGAATTGCTTGGGGCTCTGTGGGCCCATAACAGCAGGCTCCCCAGCATTCTTGAGGCTTTTTTCTAAATACTGTTCCCAGTGGTTGAAAATGAGTCCTGCCCAGTCTTAGGGGCCACAGTACACTGCCCTGAGTTCACATGGGCCTGCAGGAGGCTGTCGGCAGAGCCGGAGGAGCTGGGTTCAGAGGGTCTTCTGGCCTCAACCACACTCAGGGCTGGACTTGGCCTCCTCCTTGAGGACGCCCCTGGCCCCGAACAGTGTCACCAGGGTGGAGCCCCTTTTCTCACGAGAAGGTCCCATTCAGGAGCCTCCCTGCCTGTGCTTCCCGGGGACTTGGGGCTGAACCATCCCCTCCTGGCCTAGCTGAGATCCCCCAATAACTAAGCCTGCATCAGTGTCCCAGGGAAGAAGTTACCGCAAACTGGGGGCTTAAAAACGACTTCTCTCACAGTGTGGAGGCCAGATGTCTGCGAGCAAGGTGTCAGCAAGGCTGAGCTCCCTCTGAAGGCTGTAGGGGGGGATGCTTCCTGCTTCTTCCAGCTTCTGGTGACCCTTGGTGTCCTTGGCTTGTGGCCACATCACTCCAGGCTCTGTCTTCACACGGCCGCCTCCTTGTGTGTTTCCTCTTCTGCGTCTTATAAGAGCACTTGTCATAAGGTTTAAGACTCTCTCGGATAATGCAAGGTGATCTTGTCCTGAGATGCTTAACTCGCTTATATCTGCAAAGACCTTTCCCCCACACACAAATAAGTTCCCATTCACAGGTTCTAGGGATTAAGATTCAGACACATCTTTTGGACGTGGCTATTCAACCCCTTGGGTCTTCTCTGCTGACTCAGCAGTAAAGAACCTGCCAGCCAATGCAGGAGAGGCAGGTTCAGTCCCTGAATCAGGAAGATCCCCTGGAGTAGGATATGATAACCTGGTTCAGTATTCTTGTCTGGGAAATCCCACGGAGAGAGGAGCCTGGCCGGCTACAGTCCATGGGGTCGCAAAGTCAGACACGACTGAGTGGCTGCAAGACACCAGTTCAAGCCCCTTACAAACACCCCTGAGATGCTGAGGTTACAGCATCTGGCCAGCAGGCTCCCTGGTCCCCTGGGAGGGGGAGGTCCTCCCCGCCACCCACCTCCCCAAGGACCAGCTCAGGGGCCACAAAGCCCCGCCACCCTCCCCTGATGTCTAGGGCTGGGTGACTCACCTGCACAAGCACATGAAGGGCCCTGGCGTGACCCCTCCATGGACAAGAAGCCCACGGCATCAGAAGCAGCAGGAGTCATCTCTCAGGGGTAACTGAAGCTCTGCTTTCCCAGGTCCCCGGACATTCCTTCATCAGAATGATCTTCACCTGAGGGCCAAGTTGCCCCATCTTTCAGGGGAAGGGATGGAGGCTTGGAGAGGCCTTGGCACACCCAAGGTCCCCGTGGGGAGAGGCGGAGTGTGATCTTATACCTGAGACCCCTGCCCCCTGCCCAGGCTGCCCCGAGAGAATCTCCTCCAGCACAAATACCTGGGCGGTGGCTTGTTGGCTGTGATGTAAATTATATGGGAAGGCTACGAGAACGGAGCTGCAGAAATTCTCTCACCTGCCTGGGTTGGAGAGACCAGCTGTCAGTCCACTGGCCTCTGCCCTTCCCGCTGTCTGGGGATTGCCAGCTTTCGGGGGGACTGCCTGCTAATACCAGCTTCCACGAGACTCTGCTTACTGTGAGGGTCTGGCCCATTTCGGGAGCTCAGAGTCGCCTTGGAGGGGCCTCGACTCCCCTGCCCCAGCCTCATGCTGCTTGGCTCGCCACCTCTGTGCCGCCTCCTCTTAATTAAGCCCCAGCAGCTCCGGCCCCAAGCGATGCTGGCTGTGTACTCTCTGTGTCTTAATTCGGGGTCACGGTGAATGGTATGATTTCCCAGGCTTGCCGTGATTCCATGAAAATTCCTCTTTGTAGACCTCAGGCACGGCCCAGTTCCACCCAGGCACAGAGGAGGAAGAATCCAGGACAGAGAGGCTTGCTCTCCAGCAAGTCGTGAGCCGTCTACCCAGCGGCACAGCCTAGAGGGGGCAAGGGTTTTCAGCATCAAAGGTAATTTATTAATAGGTCGTCTGGTGTCTGGACTCTGAGCTGGGAGAGACGCTGAAATTAACGCGGTTTCAGCGACAGGGTGGTGATGATTGATTAGTGATTTCTGCCACGGCCTCGGGGGAGGGCACTGGGGTCTGCACCATCAATTTGCCTTTCTGACCAAGTCTTTCAGTCTGGCCAGCCTGGTTTGCCGTCACCCAAGGCGTACTTCCAGCTCCAGAGCTTGCCTGGGCCCATCGTGGGGGCCGCAGCTGTGCTGTCTTTGGGAGGGTCCCACAGCAAGGGGACCACATCCTTAGGAGACCCAGGGTCTTTCCAAAAGTCACCTCATTAACATAAAGAAGCAGTTATGGTTCTGTCCTTGGGAAGTGAAAGTGTTAATCGCTCAGTTGTGTCCGACTCTGTGACCCCATGGACTGTAGCCCAGCAGGTTCCTCTGTCCACGGAATTCTCCAGGCAAGAATACTGGAGTGGGTTGCCATGCCCTTCTCCAGGGAATCTTTCCAACCCAGGAAATGAACCTGGGTCTCCTGCGCTACAGGTGGATTCTTTACTGTCTGAGCCACCAGAGATTCCCATCACTAGGGTGATGCTCGAGATTTGTCCCCATACTCCGGCTCTTGAGCCCTCAGAGGTCCTGCTGGTCAGTGTGTAGACTGGGCAGGGTGAGCTCAGGCTCCAGAGCCACGTGGAGGGGTTGGAGGGGCGGGGCACAGCCGGTGCGGAGGGGCGGTGATCACCAGCAGCAGGCTCTGAGCACACAGCCCCAGGAGGCTGTCCGTGGTGCTGAGTGCCCCCTGAGGCCGTGTTAGGGTGGGCACCCTTGCCTCTGCTCCCACAGCCCTTTGCACCCTGGTCACATGCTATCCTGCCCGTGACTGTGACTCAGACCTGCCACATACATCCCGGGTCCCCATGAGGGCACGTCCTCCCTGAGGGCAGACAGCAGCTGCAGTTTGTATGCTGGTGTCCCCGGATAGCCAGGTGCCAGGGTAGGGTGTGGCATACAGTAGGTGCTCATGTCATGCTTGTTGACTAAATAAATGCAGAGCAGCTGCTGTGATGAAGATCTGTCTGGATTTGACTCTTCCTGGAACAACAGACTGGTTCCAAATAGGAAAAGGAGTACGTCAAGGCTGTATATTGTCACCCTGCTTATTTAACTTATATGCAGAGTATATCATGAGAAATGCTGGGTAGGAAGAAGCACAAGCTGGAATCAAGATTGCTGGGAGAAATATCAATAACTTCAGATATGCAGATGACACCACCCTTATGGCAGAAAGTGAAGAGGAACTAAAAAGCCTCTTGATGAAAGTGAAAGAGGAGAGTGAAAAAGTTGGCTTTAAGCTCAACATTCAGAAAACGAAGATCATGGCATCTGGCCCTATCACTTCATGGAAAATAGATGGGGAAACAGCTAGAAACAGTGTCAGACTTTATTTTGGGGGGCTCCAAAATCACTGCAGATGGTGATTACAGCCATTAAATTAAAACATGCTTACTCCTTGGAAGGAAAGTTATGACCAACCTAGACAGCATATTCAAAAGCAGAGACATTACTTTTCCAACAAAGGTCCATCTAGTCAAGGCTATGGTTTTTCCAGTGGTCATGTATGGATGTGAGAGCTGGACTGTGAAGAAAGCTGAGCACCGAAGAATTGATGCTTTTGAACTGTGGTGTTGGAGAAGACTCTTGAGAGTCCCTTGGACTGCAAGGAGATCCAACCAGTCCATCCTAAAGATCAGCCCTGGGTGTTCTTTGGAGGGAATGATGTTAAAGCTGAAACTCCAGTACTTTGGCCACCTCATTCGAAGAGTTGACTCATTGGAAAAGACCCTGATGCTGGGAGGGACTGGGGGCAGGAAGAGAAGGGGACGACAGAGGATGAGACGGCTGGATGGCATCACTGATTTGATGGACGTGAGTCTGAGTGAACTCCAGGAGTTGGTGATGGCCAGGGAGGCCTGGCGTGCTGCGATTCATGGGGTCGCAAAGAGTTGGACACGACTGAGTGACTGAACTGACTATGATACTATGTGGTGCTTTCCAGGTGGCGCGAGTGATAAAGAACCTGCCGCCAATGCAAGAGACATAAGAGATGCAGGTCCAGTCCCTGGGTTGAGAAGATCCCCTGGGGGACAGCATGGCAGCCCACTCCAGTGATCTTGACTGAGGAATCCATGGACAGAGGAGCCTGGGGGCTACAGTCCACGGGGTCGCAGAGAGTCGGACGCACACTTAGCATACACGCTTAGCACACATGTAGCATGATGCTGTGTGACCTTGTTCACGGCACTCAACCTCTCTGAGTTTCCATATTTTTGTCTGTAAAAGGAACTGCCTTTAGCAGTAACAGCTGGTGTTTATTTAGCATTTATTAAGTCCTTTTATGAAGCTTCTCTGAGCCCTTTCTGCATGCACGGTAGCTCATCCAAGCCTCACACCCCCCTCCAAGGCAGCACTGTTTCTGTTACCCCTGTTTGTCAGGTGAGGTTAGGAGGCTGGCTCGGGGTCCCACAGGCCAGGGGCAGTGGACTTGGAGGCGGTGTGGCCTCTTGGACCATAATTCAGCCTTGGCACCGTGACCTTGCTTACCCAGATGAGATGCTGAAGCTATCAGGACTGTATCTCTGCTGGGATGGGCACTGATTCGGGTTCTGGGGGGTCCTGAGATGCAGCGGAGTGACAGGAGACGCAGCAGCAAGTGAAGACGGGAGTGAGGCGAGGCTGGGCTCAGACCGTACCTGCTTCCTTTGAGCCGTGTGACTTCTCGGTCCCCGTGCCTCTCTGAGCCTCAGTTTCGTCACCTGCAAAATGGGTGCAGTCCCGTCTTGCTCACCAAGAGGTCTGGGTGCCCGTGGGGAGATGCCCAGCACGTGGCTTGGGCTCAGTAGGTGTTACCTCACATCCCCTCCATGTGCACTGCCCTGCACTGGTGTCTTTTAAAGCTAATCTCCCAGGGCAGGGATGGGGCTGCCGTCAGCTGAGGTCTGGGGGGCGGGCCTTCCCGGCGGGCTTCAGCCCCCATGACCTGCTTCCTAGCGGGGCCGGCATGGGGGATCTGGGCTAGGTCTCTGTCGGGCTGTGGTCTCCTCCAGCTTTCTCCGAGGCTGCCCCTCTTGGCCTCCTGTCCGCTTTCCTGGTCCCTTCCCTGGCTCCAGCTATCACTGGGATGTGTCCACTGACCCTGGAGAGATGGCCGAGCTTGGTGTTTGGACTTTCCCAGACCCAAGCTGGAGTCTTTCTCCAGCCCTGACCAGCTGGGGTCTGGGAAGTCTTTGTGCCTCTTGGAAGCTCAGGATCTTCGCCTGAAAAGCAGGAATGCCCAGGCTGGCTGGGCCTTGCTCACGGGAGAGTCTGTGTGTGTGGATGTATCCCCGTGGACTGTGAAGTGAGGAGCTCTGCTGACCACGGTGGTGTGTGCACATCCACCCCCAGCAAGGGACCTCCTCCCACTTCTGGTGCTGACAAAGGAGACCCTGGCTTTGGAAGGACGGTGGATGCCATGGGCAGTCCTCTTCCCTGAGCCCCTGGTCTGTGCCAAGCACAAGGGAGCGTGTTTTAGCCCCGGCAGTGGCCCCTTGAGGAGTCAGGAAAGGGCACGCCGAGCCCTGAAGTGTGCCTCCTCCCTTCAACCTTAAGGCAATCTCACGAGGCTGTGGTGGAGCCTCATCAGGCAGTCAGGAACTCAGAGAGGGTGTGCAACTTGCCTCATGTCACGCAGCTGCCTAGTGGCAGGCTGGGATTCAGATCACAGTCCACACGGCCTGAGCGAGGTGCTGGTCCCAGGACCCCATGCTGCCGCTCAGGCCGGGCTGTTAATGATGCGAGTTGGCCTTCTGCCTCCTTTGAGGGCTCCCTAGTGCAGTCAGCCAGCAAACACAGCCGCTCGGCACCCAAAGCAAACAGAAGAAGCGGGGAGGCTGCCCTTACTGTGCTGGGAGAGACGAGAGCTCAGAGCCCCCAATCCAGGCACCAGGCCTCACATCCAGCTTACGGCAGTTTGGGAAAGGCCCTCCTCGTACAAGGATCACACAAGATTGCACAGGGTGAACCCAACAGACTTGAGTCAAAAATGCAGAAGATGAGAAACACATGCCTTGGGAGTCAGGAGAGCAGACCCCCTGGGCATGGGGGCAGTGCCGAGCCCTCAGGGCAGCGTCCGGGGCTGCCTTTCAGACCCTCCTCTAATCCACGTGAGCCGAGGAAGACCTGGGGGCAGACTTCTGCCCCAAACAGCTGAGTGTCCTTGGGCAGCTTTCACCACCCCCTTTTCTGGTTCTCAGTTTGCCATCCGTTAAATGGGAATGGCTGTTGTTGTAAGGGCAAGTGTTGTCCCAGCACAGGTCACAGCTTTGAAGATTCCCTCCTTGACACCCCCACCCACCCAAGCCTGAGTATTCCCTGTTCACTGTGGAAACAGATTACTGCATCTAGGGCCATGGGCTCACAGCACAGCTGGAGAGTAGGGCAGACCGTGGACGTCAGCAGCCTCATGGTGCATACTGGGAAACTGAGACCGGGAAGGGACAGCATGGCCAGTGGCACCCACAGTCCTGATGCTGCGCCTAGGCTCTGGCTCAACAGG
This sequence comes from Litocranius walleri, assembly GCA_006410535.1. NCBI lineage: Eukaryota > Metazoa > Chordata > Mammalia > Artiodactyla > Bovidae > Litocranius > Litocranius walleri. Next base: position 2,633,905 of record SJYG01000202.1, on the reverse strand, counting down.
GACCCTTTACTCTTGATTCTCAGCGTCCTCATATGAGCCGCCTGACACCATCGTGAACGTGTTTCAGACCAAGGGATCCAGGAAAGAGACCGAACCCCAGAGAGCTTGGGTGCTTTACTGGGATCACCCAGGGAATCAGGGCTTTAGTAAGTTCAGAACTTTGATACTTGGTTGTAAAACAGCTGGCACAGCATCTGGCACATCAAAGTCCTTAGTAGCACTGGTCCTTCACCATCTCCCAGTATGCCAGACCAGCACCTTCATCACCATCACGATTGACACCATCATCACCATCACCACCATCGTCATCCCCAGCATCACCACCATCATGACCACCATCATCACCATCATTACCATCACCATCACCATTATCATCACCATCACCACCATCACCACCATCATGACCATCATTACCACCATCATTACCATCATCATCACCAAGATCACCACTATCATGTCCACCATCATCATCATCACAATCACCATCATCACCATCATCACCATCACCACCATCATCACCGTCACCATCATCACCACCATCATCACCATCACCATCACCAGCATCACCACCATCATGACCATCATTACCATCACCATCACCAGCATCACCACCATCATGACCACCATCATCACCATCACCATCACCATCACCATCACCATTATTACCACCATCACCATCACCGTTATCACCATCACCACCATCACCACCATCACCAACATCACCACCATCATGACCACCATCATCACCATCATTACCACCATCATTACCATCATCATCACCAAGATCACCACTATCATGTCCACCATCATCATCATCACAATCACCATCATCACCATCATCACCATCACCACCATCATCACCGTCACCATCATCACCACCATCATCACCATCACCATCACCAGCATCACCACCATCATGACCATCATTACCATCACCATCACCAGCATCACCACCATCATGACCACCATCATCACCATCACCATCACCATCACCATCACCATTATTACCACCATCACCATCACCGTTATCACCATCACCACCATCACCACCATCACCAACATCACCACCATCATGACCACCATCATCACCATCATTACCATCACCATCACCATTATCATCACCATCACCACCATCACCACCATCATCACCATCATTACCACCATCATTACCATCATCATCACCAAGATCACCACTATCATGTCCACCATCATCATCATCACAATCACCATCATCACCATCATCACCACCATCATCACCATCACCATCACCAGCATCACCACCATCATGACCACCATCATCACCGTCACCATCATCACCACCATCATCACCATCACCATCACCAGCATCACCACCATCATGACCACCATCATCACCATCATTACCATCACCATCACCATCACCATCATTGCCACCATCACCATCACCGTTATCACCATCACCACCATCATCATCACCAACATCACCACTATCATGACCACCATCATCACCACCATCACCATCACCATCACCAAGATCACCACTATCATGACCACCATCATCACCATCACCATCACCATCACCGTTATCACTATCACCACCATCATCATCACCAACATCACCACTATCATGACCACCATCATCACCATCATTACCATCACCATCACCAAGTTCACAACTATCATGTCCACCATCATTACCATCACCATCACCATCATCATCACCATCATCACCATCACCATCACCACCACCACCATCACCACCATCATCACCATCACCACCATCACCACCATCATGACCACCATCACCACCATCATGACCACCATCATCACCATCATTACCATCATCATCACCAAGATCACCACTATCATGTCCACTATCATTACCATCACCATCACCATCACCACCATCACCACCATCATCACCATCACCACCATTGTCACCACCATCACCATTATCATCACCATCACTGTCATCACCATCACCATTATCATCAACATCACCATCATCACCATCACCACCATCACCACCATCATCACCATCACCACCATCGTCACCACCATCACCATCATCACCACCATCACCATCATCACCAACATCACCACTATCATGACCACCATCATCACCAACATTACCATCACCATCACCAAGATCACCACTATCATGTCCACCATCATCACCATCGTTACCATCACCATCATCACCATCACTGTTATCACCATCACCACCATCACCACCATCATCACCATCATCACCACCATCACCACCATCGTCATCACCAGCATCACCACCATCATGACCATCATCACCACCATCACCATCATCACCAACATCACCACTATCATGACCACCATCATCACCATCATTACCAACATGACCATCACCATCACCGTTATCACCATCACCACCATCATCATCACCAACATCACCACTATCATGACCACCATCATCATCATCATTACCATCACCATTATGATCACCAACATCGTCACCACCATCATCACCATCATCACCACCATCACCACCATCATCATCACCAACATCACCACTATCATGGCCACCATCATCACCATCATTACCATCACCATCACCACCATCATCACCATCACCACCATCGTCACCACCATCATCACCATTATCATCACCATCACTGTCATCACCATCACCATCATCACCACCATCACCACCACCATCATTATCATCATTTATTGAGTATTTGCCTTGTGCTAATTCTTTCATAGGAGTTATTTAACACTCACAGGGAAGAACTTTAAAGTCGGTTTTTAACATCATCTTGCATTCTCTCTGTTTTACGAAGGGGCTAAGTGACTCGGGAAGTCCAGTAGCCGGTTAGGGGTCCAATTGGGGTCTGAGTGGAGAGGCTGCAGCCTCGATCGCAGTGTGGTGCAGCCTCCCATTTGCACAAAGAGCCCAGCAATGAGGTCTTCATGGTAACAGGCTCACCATTCAGATTCATTTACACTGGCCGAGAGCTGTGCTGAACACTAGGTCTAAGATCCTAGGACTGGGTCAGGGCTGGTGGTGAGGTGTGAGGCTGGGCCTAGCTCTTGAAACCCTTGGGGCCTGAGTGTGTGGCAATTGATGGACTGGAGAGGGGTGTGGGGGTGGGGTAGGGTGGGGAAGGTGGCAAGGGAAGCCTGAGGCTGCAGAACACCGAGGACCAATGCCGCTGCACACTTGCCAGGACAAGAGCAGGGCCAGGGCCTAAATTAGCGAGGGCTGAGTCACCAGGCTGGCACCGACCTGGACAGAGGGGGAGGATGGGCCCCAAGGAAGCAGACAGGAGCACGGCAAAGGCGGTTGGGCCCCTGCCCCTTGTGGCTCAGGGCCTGGCGACTTCCTGGGCACCCCCTTTGCTTGGCTCATCCTGCTTCCCCCAGGGGGGCAGAGAATCTCTGGGAGGGTGGGCCCCATGCCTGGCCTTCTCCTGTGTCCTTGGCACCTGCCCAGGCCTGGCAGAACAAAGCAAGGAAGAGAGGGTGAGGCCTTGCCACAGAGAGAGCAGGCCCAGCCTCAGAATACCTGGGAGGGGCAGGTCAGCTCCTAAGTCCTGCAGGGGAGAGTGAATGGGGATGGAATTTGGACCTCTCTTGAGAATGTTCCAGAAGAGTCTAGTGTCTTATGAATTTTGCAGTATAAATGGGGAGATAGGAGCAGTGGGCCCACTTTGTGCCAACATCACCACCCATCCATGCATCCTTGCATCACAAAGCTCTCAGGAAGTCTGCAAAGAATGTCCTCTCCTGTGTTACTCAGATAAGAGACCCAAAGCCCAGAGAAGTGAGATAGATGCCTGCCCAGCCCACCCAGGAAGCAGGCTGTGAGGGTTCCCATCGGAGTCTGACTCCAAGGCTTCTTCCCTTCCCATCTCCCCACCTCGCTCCCAGGAATTAGAACTTTCTGGAAAGCTACTGGGGCCCTCCTCACTCATTCCCTGACCCCCAATGGGGGCGTGGGGTGGGGCAGAAAGCCAGTGGAGCTCCACACAGACGCTGTAAAATTAGCAACTTAATTTTGGCTGTCAGAATAATCAGTTGAGAGAAAAATGAGTTTCCAAGAGATTCGCTTTCTTACAAACCAGCATGATAAAAATAAAGAGAAAGGCCAACTTGCAGGGAGAAAGGACGTTTTCTAAATTTATAACAGGGATTCATTATTCATGGGCCACGTTTGAAAAGGCCAAAGCCACAGAAAGGAAGTGGGCGTTAGTGGAAGGGCTGCAGCTGGAAGGGGGGCCTGGCCGGGGAGTCAGGCAGAGGGTGGTGGCCACTGGAAGGGGCCTGGTCCTCAGGGTGGGGCCAAGGGGCTGTGGACATCCCGTGGCTGCAGGCACAGCTGAGCTGTCAGATAGGCCAGGGTACCTGTCCAGCACCACTGAGCCCTGGCCTCGGTACAGAGGGCCTGCTCATTGGGCTAGTCTGTGGGCTAGTCTGTGCAGTTACCCGCACGTAGTGGGAGGGTCTAATACAACCTGGGCAGGGGCTCTTGTTGTTATACACGTGACCTAATCTATTGCAAACCCGGATGCTGAGTGCCTGCTGGCGTTCTGCAGAAGAGGAAACTGAGGGTCAGAGTGTTACAGAGAGACGGCAGCGGCACATGGCTGATAGCAGTGGCGGAGGTCTCAGCACGAAGGGCCCCACGGCCCACTGTCTTTCCCCACCCGCCGTGTTCTGACACGCCTTCTTTCCCTGGTTGGGCTGTTTGGTCCACGAAGGATGGAGAGGAAGGAGGGTGATGGAGAGGAAGGAGGGTGATGGTGATGAAAGGCCTGCTGTGCCTCTCACCCTGCCCTGCTTCCCCCAGGGGGATCTTAGCCAGCCCTCCCCACAGCCCTGTGGGGTTGCTTCTGTTACCAGATGAGGAGGAGTCCGAGGCTCTGGGAAATCTGGGACTTACTTGCCCGGGTCTGCAGAACTTTGTAAACCAGGTGGCCCCTCCCTCTGCCAGTACCCAGCACCACCGAGTGGGGGACACCGTCTTGCTGCCCACCATCCAGAAGCATCCCAGCATCTCTGCAAGAGCCTGCCCCCCAGTGACCTCACTGCCTGGCTGGGTGCCCGCCGAGGGTCATGCAAGTCACACCATCACCTCCGGAAAGTTCTGGGTTGGATTTCTTCGTTCGTTCATGGTCACCAGCCTGGCCACTGTTGGGGTGAGCTCTGTGAGCTCCACACTCGGGAACCAGCACAGCTCATCCCCACACGACCCACGAGGGTGGTGCTTCTGTGATCCCACTGCCAGAGGGGTAAAACTGAGGGTCACCAGGGGAAGTGACTTCCCTGCTTGCTGCCTAGTGTGAGGGCCGGATCCAGACCCCATACATGTAACTCCTCTGTCCCAGAGCAGAGTGATCCTACGAAACCTTTCCCAAGTCAAAATGGCACAACGCAAAGTAGCCGTTACCTTAGGGTGCATCTTGCCAACATGCATGGACTCTCAGTGCATGGAGGTAATGGGCAGAGGCTGACAGACGCAGCTTACGGCTCTGGCGGCTCCGTGGTGGTCAGAGGCTGAGTGTCTCTGGGCGAGGAGACTGGGGGAGTCGCTCCTGCTGCTTGGGGGAAGGGGGATGGTGCACTGCCCCTAATACCTTGCTGCAAGACACAGACTGCATGCTAGCTTCACTTTTCACCTTTTTTCCCACAATAAAGACAGAGGTCCTCTTCAGATAGGTTTCAGCTAGCGAAAACACGTACTAATGCAGGTCTTTTGTAAAAACCAGAGGGGTATAAAGTGAACGTTCACAGTCAGGAAGGCCTGCTGTCCTCTTGTCAGAAAGTTCCTTGCTGTGAAATGCAGAAGTCAGAGGGCCACCAGGAATTTTTTTTTTTTTTTTTTTTTAAGTCAGATAAGTGCACAGACAGGAAGACTTTTGAGAAATGGTTTTCTGCTGTGATTCCCTCCTGGCTTGGGCGGCACACAGATAAGACTGGGAGGTGGCAGGGGCGCTCTGGCGTGTTCTAGTGGGAGGAGTAGGTGGGTGGGGAGCCGGCCATCGCCTCCCTCCTGAAATCCTTGCTTTCAGTGGGATTTGTGTGCAATTGGACCATCGGAGTCTCAGGCACTAGGCTGGTGCTAGTGGCCAGAACTGAAGGCTGGCCTCGTGCGGCATGGCGTCTTGGGCACCTTCCTCTGTGGCAAATATACCAAAATTCGTGTACCAAAGCCCAGGGCCAGACAATAGACTTCTCTGCACCCCAGCATCCTCCCAACAAAAGAGGATCTTTTCATTGTCTGACTGTGTCTCTGAGCCTTAGGACTGAAGGAATCTGGAGCTGTGTTCTCCCCTCTTTCTCTTACTTTCTTTTTAAAGTATGTCTCATCTCAACCGGGAAGATCCTCCCCCACTAAGACACAATTAAGGTTCTCAAATTAACTATGTGCCTGACAGTAGGGCTAGTGATGTTCTTAATTTTGCTGTAATTACATTGGAAGAACAGTCACCGCCGGCTCTCCCGGGAAGGAAGCGTGGGCTCCAGCAGCCAGCCTGGGTGTCTGAGGAGCCTGAACTCTGCCTGTGGACTCGAGATGGATGCTTGGCCCAAAAGCACTGTGTGTATCCTTGCTCCTTCCCTCGTGAGGTAGCCCGGAGGGGCTGGGGTTGTCGTTGACCCATTTCATGAAGAGCACCGTCAAAAGTGAGGAGATGGCCTCTAGGCTCTGGAGGTCCACCTGTCCCTCAAAAGGAGCGTGAGAGGTTCGAAGCAAAGTGTCTTACCAGGGAGGTAAGGAGGCTAGGGGGGTCTGAACAAGGCCCCACAGGGCTTAGTAAATTGTACCCTGCATCTCTGTCTGGGGAAGAGGATCCTGTGGTCGTAGTGGTACCCATGAGTCTGAGTAACAATTCTGAGTCCTGAACTGGGTAGCAATCTCTGTTCTCAAGAGATAATTTATGTGAATGCAAATGAAAGTCATTAAAATATGGATATGGGATGGTCAGGGTATGATGAGAATGGTTTTCAGTTCAGTCGCTCAGTCGTGTCCGACTCTTTGCGACCTCATGAATCATAGCACGCCAGGCCTCCCTGTTCATCACCATCTCTTGGAGTTCACTCAGACTCACGTCCATCGAGTTGGTGATACCATCCAGCCATCTCATCCTCGGTCGTCCCCTTCTCCTCCTGCTCCCCAGCATTTGAGTCTTTTCTAATGATCAACTCTTCTCATGAGGTGGCCAAAGTACTGGAGTTTCAGATTTAGCATCATTCCTCCCAAAGAAATCCCAAGGCTGATCTCCTTCAGAATGGACTGGTTGGATCTCCTTGCAGTCCAGGGGACTCTCAAGAGTCTTCTCCAACACCACAGTTCAAAAGCATCAATTCTTCGGTGCTCAGCCTTCTTCACAGTCTAACTCTCACATCCATACATGACCACAGGAAAAACCATAGCCTTGACTAGATGGACCTTAGTCAATAAAGTAATGTCTCTGCTTTTGAATATGCTGTCTAGGTTGGTCATAACTTTCCTTCCAAGGAGTAAGCGTATTCTAATTTCATGGCTGCAGTCACCATCTGCAGTGATTTTGGAGCCCCAAAAATAAAGTCTGACACCGTTTCCACTGTTTCCCCATCTATTTCCCATGAAGTGATGGGACCAGATGCCATGATCTTCGTTTTCTGAATGTTGAGTTTTAAGCCAACTTTTTCACTCTCTTCTTTCACTTTCATCAAGAGGCTTTTTAGCTCCTCTTCGCTTTCTGCCATAAGGGTGGTGTCATCTGCATGTCTGAGGTTACTGATATTTCTCCCGCAATCTGGATTCCAGCTTGTGCTTCCTCCAGCCCAGCGCTTATCATGATGTAGAGAATGGTTTCATTCAGTCATTTAGTCGTGTCCAGTTCTTTTCAACCATGTGGACTGCAGCACACCAGGCCTCCCGATCCTTCACTGTCTCCTGGACTTTGCTCAGATTCATGTCCATTGAGTCGGTGATGCTAACTATCTCATCTTCTGCCGCTCCCTTCTCCTTTTGTTTTCAATCTTTCCCAGCATCAGGGTCTTTTCCAATGAGTCAACTCTTCCCATCAGATGGCCAAAGTTTTAGAGCTTCAGCTTCAGCATCCATCCTTCTAGTGAACATCCAGGACTGATCTCCTTGCAGTCCAAGGGACTCTCAACAGTCTTCTCCAGCACCACAGTTCGACGGCATCAGTTCTTTATGGTCCAACTTTCATAACCATACAAGCCTACTAGAAAACCATAGCTTTGACTATATGGACCTTAGTCACAAGAGATTAAGTGATTATGATGAGAATGGTGGTGACCATTTATAAAGAAGAGCTGGGGGACTCAGCTGGCCTGTCCGTGAGCCGCGCGCCGGCAGCCTTTGTTGCGTCTCCTCTTTGGCCTCAGCCCCCGTGATCACCTCATCCCTCCCATGACTCCCGCTTTCGGGTCTGTCTCCTTCTGGCCCACAACTCTTTGAAGACAGGGAGCACATGTGAGGGGCAGAGAACGGAAGTGACTTGCCCAAGACCACTCAGCAGGAAGGGGCAAAGCCAGAATTTAAATATGACCTCTGTGCTCAAAATTACTGTGCAGGAGAAAGAGAGACTGGCCCTTCCCTCCGAGGCAGCCCAGAGGCACGCTTTGCTCCCAGGTTTATTCCTTCAGTCTCGGCAACCCAGGGAGAAAAGAATATTCAAAAACTATTAGGATGGAAGTGACCCATGAGGAAATGCAACCTTAAATGTTATTTCACTTGAAAAAAAAGAATCTGGCTACTTCCTTAAATCTCAGTGCATTTATTGGACAAGTTCCATCTGATTTCATGTTTTAAAATTAAACATCTGAGCAGAGAGGCTTTGCCCATAATAGCATCCTGACACTTAGATCATAGACTTATCTCTGTATGTGAGCCCAAACTCAGCTGAAACTTGGGAGATTCAAAAACTAATAATAAATTTCAAAAAATATGTATGTTTTACATAAATTTGTATATCTTATCTTTGTCATCTTTTCAGAAGATGACAGAAGATCCCCCAAGTAGGAGTATTACTCCTTCATAGAGCAGGGAAATCCAAACTCAAAAGGGGAAAAAGTGCAGATATTTGTCACCCCTATTCATAGCCTTGGAATTCCTGGCCTATTGAAAAAAAAGTAGTGAGGCTACTTGCTTAGAAATAAAATGACAGAGTTTTGGGTACAAATTTTTAATATCTTCTAGAAATACAAGTGAAAGTCACTCATTCTTGTCCAGCTCTCTGCGACTCCATGGGCTACACAGTCCAGGGAGTTCTCCAGGCCAGAATACTGGAGTGGGTAGCTTTTTCCCTTCTCCAGGGGATCTTCCCAACCCAGAAATCGAACCAGAGTCTCCTGCATTGCAGGCAGGTGCTTCACCAACTGAGCTATGGGCTTCCCTCGTAGCTCAGATTGTAAAGCATCTGCCTGCAATGCAGGAGACCTAGGTTCAATCCCTGGGTCGGGAAGATCCTCTGGAGAAAGAAATAGCAACCCACTCCAGTATTCTTGGTTGGAGAATTTCATGGAAAGAGGAGCCTGGTGGGCTACAGTCCATGGGGTCGCAAAGAGTTCGACACAACTGAGCGACTAACGCACTCAGAAATACGAAGCTGGTGGTGGCCGTGACTTGAATCTGGTCCATGCAGTCCTGCAGCCTCAGCCACAAAGAGACAAGATGGAGACGATGGAGACGGGGATGCAGATAAAGATGCAGACTCAGGAACAGAGGGCGATGGGCGCAGATGGCGGTCCAGGCAGAGACGCAGACACAGACGGAGACAGTGATGGAGGCGGATGCGGGTCAGAGACAGAGACAGACGGAAACGGAGCCAGAGGTGGAGGTGGCTTAGACGCAGGCACAGACGCGGATGGAAATGACCGTGTGCTCCCCAGGGGCTAACGCGGGCCCAAGCCCAGGAGAGATGCTCCTGCAACATGCTTTGACCTAAACAGACAGGCCTGACCCCTGGCTGGCTGGATATCACATTTTAGTCCTTTTCATTTTAAACTTCACAGAGAACCATAGGGTGGAGGCCAGGTGCAGGGGGCTTCTAGGTTGCTGTGGCGGATGCTTCTGAAGCCCCTCCGAAGCTTGTTCTGGGGCCTAGAAGAGAGAGGTTTCCCCTTGCCGGCCCCTCCCCTCTGATGGGAACTGTGGTGCACCCCACCCCGCAAGGCGCTGGGCGGAGAGGAGGAGCTGACGCTGTCATGCGTTCGCACCACCGGCCCTGAGCTTGCAGACCTCTCCGTGGTCCGGCCTGGGTCCTCTCAGCGCTCTGCAAGTGCCAGGGTGAGGGCCGTGGCCTCGTTCCTGTGCAGCCTCTGTGCGGTCTCCCCTAAGCTCTTTTCAGCTCAGCCATCAGATTGGAATTGGGAATGACAGATGGGGGGCTTCTGGCTTCTGCTCAAGGCTCTTTTTATTACAGCACATGCTATTGAAACGCTGGACAGTTGTTCATCAACACCATTCAAACCCACAGGTATTTGGTGAACCTAGAACCCAGTACAGAACCTGGAATATCTTCAAGTGGGCTTGGCATTAGCTCAGTTCTTCCCTTGTTCGCATGACTTTGCTGGGGGTTCAAAGTGGAAGACTGGGAGATGTATTAGGTATCTATTTGGTGCTGAGGAATCCACTAAGACCTCTGATAAATAATCCATTTCATCTTAGTATGAATGCTTTTCGTTTTGTAAACTAGGAAGCCAAACGTGGAGAGGTGAATCACTGCTATCATCATTCAGTTAATAAGAAGGGATTTGAGCTCACATCCTCTGACGACTCCTGACCCCGGGCCTGGTGACCTGTGGGGTAGCCAGGACCCCACACCCAGCAGATCCTCAGGCTTGCCTGGCCTCCTGCTGCCATCTTGAAGTTCCCGGTCACTTTTGACCTCGGGGTCAGAAGTTTCACTTTGCCCTCGGTAAGCCTTGCCTGAACTTGTGATATTTCTGTCACCATGTGCCACCTTCTTGCTCTGGTCAAGCTGGACCCTGATCATCAGGGACCCCGAGAGACCAGTGGTGAGAAGGGAAGCCCAGAGGCTGTGTAACAACATGGGAGCCAGGTTGTCCTGCCAGCCTTGTGCACACGCTCCTTGTTGAAGTGGAGAAATTTCAGCCCAGGGCCAATCAAAGGACCAAAGCTCTGGTCTCTCACCTATAAAGTAAGCAGGGTCCCCAAAGGTGGAAATCTGGGGTGTAAATGGGAGTCGGAAGCACATCAGTGGACCCCTTGGCAAAAACTGGATGAACCAATAAATATGATGGAAGCTTAAAGGTGTGGAACTGATGAACAGGTTTCCCTTCACTGAGACCTACTGCATCAGAGGGCAAGGCTACTTCCTGGGAAAGGCGCACAGGGGACGGGCCCAACATGGTGGTGCTGGCCGGCCCGTGGCGGCGGGGGCGGCGTGCAGAGCTGCTGCTCATCCTGCCTGAAGGGAGGGCCGGGCACCGGCCTGGGGCCTGTCCACAGTGAACTGTCTCATCAGTCCCCCCAAAGCGGGCCATGTGAACCCTGTGTGCCCATGAAGACAGCAGACAGCTTGGTCCACCCACACCAGGAGGGACCCTAGTTGCCAGCCCCACGCTGGGCCCGGCCTGGCCTCTTCCCTTTGAGGGTCTCCGCCTCTTCCTGTCCCTCCTTGGACAGGGAGCTCAGACCCTGTAGGCATCACTCTTGTCAGATTCTCCTTGCCTACTTCATTCTCGTTCCAGAAGTCAACTCTTGGCCCCAAAGTGCTCTTGGCCCCAAAGTATTCTTGACCCCAAAGTGCTTTGAGCCCCAAAGTGCTCTTGGCCCTTCTTTGGGTCTGCCTGTTCTCTCTACTCACATGACTGACCCCCATCCCACCCCCCAAGGCTGGCACTCTCCCCCGCCCCTCAACCTCCTGCACTGCCACCTAGGTTGTCCTTGACCAGCCCCAGGACATTTGAATGATCCTTGTAGATCAGTCAATTTTGCTGGGGCTGTAGAGAAGGGAAAAAAGTCCTGTATGGAAGCAGCTTGCATTCAGGCTTAGGATACAAGGCCATCTCTCCCAGCAGGTGGACAGTGAGAGGGTTAGCTGCAGGCTGCCTGAGTCAGAAGCCCAGTTCTACTGTGTGACCTTTGCGAGATAATGAACTTCAAGAGCCTCAGTTTTTTTCCATAGGAAAAACGGGGCTGTTGTTGAGCGGGCCTCCTGAAACTAGAGTGAGGATCTGGTTGTGGCACGTAAAGCATGCCTCGAATAGAGCCTGTCCGAGAGTGTTACTAACGCCTGACTCCCCTCTGCCTCCATTTCCCCTCTGTGCTTGGGGTAACAGCACTGAACTCGCAGAGTGGTTCCAAGGGTGTCAGGAAAAGTCACACAGCACCCTGCTCAGTGTGAAATCCCCACTCTCTAGACAGGCATTCATCTGGGGCTGAGGGAGGCTGCTGGGCACTGGGTGGCCGAGGGGGACAACACAGGGCCTACATTCGCTTCAGCGGCAGCGCCCTCCTTGCATGAACCCAGGCAGCAGCGTGTGGGAAAACAAACATTTTGAAGCCTGAACAGACCGCTTCCACTGAAGCGCAGGAGGCTGCCGAGGTCTGAGCCTAACGAGCCTGAAGATGTCAACCGTGGGGGCTGTGACTGGTGGGCAATATTTGGCATCCAGCTCCATCTGGCACGGCTGCATTTGTGCCATGAGGGGGAGATTAACTCCCTGTTTCCCACAGCAATGCATCCGTAGTTTCCCAGTTAGCAGTTTCCAGAAGCTGCAGGCAGAGTTGTTTTTATCTGTGTGTCTGTCCATCCATTCAGCTTTTCAGTCCTCAGCAGACGTAACCGAGATCTCACTCTGTCAGGGCAGCGAGATGACCAGGGGTGTGAAGGAGCCCCGAGCTGAGCATGCGCCCCTGGGCTGGTCATTTCGCTTCTCTGAGCCTCAGTGCTCCTACCTCTCAGTCTTCTGACCCCCTGGTGCTGCTGGGAGGTGTGAATGAAAAACCACTGAGAAAGTGCCTGGACTGTGCATGCAGTAGGAGCCACATAAACATCACCTGAGGCCTTGTGCAGTCAGGGAGGGCTTCCTAGAGGCAGCAAAGTCTGAAATAGAGCTTAAGAGATAGACACTTGTCCACCAATACATAGCTACAAAACAAAGCAATGTAAGTGCCACAAATTGAAAATTACAATAACCTATTATATTGAGACTTTAAGAATGTTTCCCCCATATTAGCGGTATTTTTACAGGATTGCCTGAACCAATGACTGCATCAGCATTTAATTGTCCAGAATACCCACAAAACCTATGATAATTGGCAGGAGGTTGTGACTATTAAAATTAAGTGTGTTTCTGAGCGTCTCTGGCTTATTCAAGGATTGTGGCATCTGAGACCCAATATTTATTTAGCCCTGGGCTTAGTAGTTTTACTGTATACAAATGAACATGGATAAAATTCTGTTAACATTTAAGTGGAAGGGTAACTATTCAAGAATAGCAAACATTCCTAAAAACAGTAAAAGAAACCAAAGAAAGGGAACTTGTTTAGAAGCTATTAAAACTTAGCATAAAGTAGCTGCCCTCAGAAACAGTCTATCCGTAGGTGAATCAGCCTCTCCCCGAAATAGACTCCAATGGACATACTTGCACGCTGGCAGATAAGAATTAATGAGGAAGGTCTCTTATCAAGTCAGTGGGGAAAAAATGTCACTGGCTGATTTGGTACATCCAATGAGGGGAGAATCATGCCCTGTTTTTGGTGAGGGACTAGGTGTGAACACGGGGTTGTCTAGACTGAAGACATGTGCCCAAATAAAATTCAGACACATCAATGAGATTTAAGTTAAAAAAGGGGATTTCCCTGGTGGCCCAGTGGTTAAGACTCGGTGCTCCCAATGCAGAGGGCAGGGATTTGATCCTTGGTTGGGGTACTAAGATCCCACGTGCTGCATGGTACAGCCTAAAAGATTTAAAAAATAATATTAAAAACTTTTTAATTTAAAGAAAGGTAAAAATTCCAAATATTGTAAAGATTTGGAGAATATTGTAAAGAAATATTCGGAGAATTTTGCAAGGAATATTGTAGGGGAAGGAGAATACATACAGTCGTTTAAGCGAGACAGGAAATTCAGAATTCATAAGAGACCATCTTGATGCATTTGACATATAAAACGTAATTGTGTGTAAGACAAGAACACTGAAGCTAAACTCAACAGATAAAGTGGGTTGATGAGAATTGCAGCACTTCGACGAGGACAGGCTTATTACTGAATGGTGACTCGCCCTGAGGGGCTGTAAGGGGAAGAGGGGCAGACGGATGGGAGGCGGGTGGAAGTCACAGAACGGCAGGGCTACCTGGTGGAAGCCAGTTATCTGGGGAAAGATGCTCTGTCTCCAGGTGGCAGGGAGATGCGAGGGAAGGGGCGGACTTTGCCGTTGTCTCCTGGCCCATCAAAGAGACTTAAATAAGGGTGAGACAGGAAGAGAGAGAGAGAGGAAACTTTTTCTCAGTGACCTTCTAGAAAGGAGTCGGCGAGCATCCCCCATGCTCGCGGTGAGATGAGCCTGCTAGCAACATCTGACACCAGGTAAGACCCGCATTCTGCAGTCCCTATCCTGCTGATCCTCCTGGAGCCATGAAGGCAGCAGCATTCAAGGTTCTCTTGGCAGACACGTCCCTTCCACCCAGCAGGGCCGATGGGGACAAAGACAAGCACGACGGGAGCGAGGTGGCCGCCCATAAACAGGGCTCTGCAGGAGGCCATTCACCCCAGGGAGCCTTGGGCAGCCATGGAGGGGGTGTTCTCAGTCAACATGAAGGGGCTTCCACTTTGCATTACGTGAGAAAAGAAACAGACAGGGACAGCCTGCCCTGTGTTGACACTTGTGTGTGCACACGTGTGAGCCTGAGTGTCCCTGGTGGCTCAGTGGCAAAGAATCCGCCTGCCCTTGCAGGAGATGTAAGAGACCCGGGTTCCATCCCTGGGCTGGGAAAAACCCCTGGAGGAGGAAATGGCAACTCACACCAGTATTCTTGCCTGGAGAATCCCATGCACAGAGGAGCCTGGCGGGCTACAGTCCACGGGGTCGCAAAGAGTCAGACACGACTGAGCAACACACACACACACACGAGCTCGTAGAAGGATCCAGAGGGGTCCTTGCTGGGATGTTTGTTTTGGCTTGCTTATCTGAGAGTGGGTGCTGGGAAGCTAGATGGGCAGGGTCACAGGGACAGTGAATTTTATGAAAGGCGTGGGAAGGAGGGAAGTGGGGGGACAAGCGTACAGGGTGCAGCCCAGTCCCACTTGCCGGCTCACCCGCCACTGTGGCCACGGCAGGACAGTGGGACTGCAGACTGTTTCTCTCTTCTTGGATGTGTGAGCATCACTGAGTTTCTACAATGCCCAAGTGTGATTGATAAAACCAGAAATTAAACAGCAAAGCTATTTTCATGGCGTGAAAAAAAAAATGACTATGCCGTGTGTCAGAGCTCCAAGAAGAGACCCAAAGGATTGAAATTAAACCCAATATTGACAGAAAGCGACAGAGACTATCATAGAAAGAAGACAAGATAGAAAAGAGAAGAAAGGGCTGAGTAACGGGAAGCCTGGAGGTGACCCGTGAGGGGTCCCTGTTCCCTGGGAAGGCGTGTCACCATGAGCAGGGCGTGAAGGAGGCCCGGGCTGTGCTGGACACGTAGAATGCACATGGTAGCATTGTTGCCCACTGTCCAGTTTCTGTGGAGACAGCACATGTGGTACTCACTGTCACTTCAGTCGTGTCCGACTCTTTGCGAGCCCGTGGACTGTAGCCTGCCAGGCTCCTCTGTCCTTGGGAGTCTCCAGGCAAGAATGCCGGAGTGGGCTGCCATGCCTTCCTCCAGGGGATTGAACCCAGGTCTCTTACGTCTTCCGCACTGGCTGGCGGGTTCACTACCACGAGCACCACCTGGGAAGCTGGAGACAGCCTATGACAAGGCCCAAAGAGGAGATCAGCGCCTGCTTGAAATGCAGGGAATAGAGAGTGGGTCACCTTGTGATGGTGAGGCCGGGAGCCGCCCGGGGCAGGGAGACCGCTGAGACGAAGCCTGTGGGGTTCGCTGCCTCCTCTGGAGCAGGAAGATGGAAAGAGAGCGTGGTGTTCCCGCACAGGGGACGGGCCGGGGGCCAGCAGCGGCCAGAGCGGGAGCAGAGGCAGCCTCCACTGGAGACACCCTGGAGGCAGAGGGAGAAATAACGCTGAGTTCTCCTTTGCCAGCAAAGGTCCGTCTAGTCAAAGCTGTGGTGTTTCCAGTGGTCAAGTATGAATAAGAAAGCTGAGCTCCGAAGAACTGATGCTTTTGAACTGTGGTGTAGGAGAAGACTCTTGAGAGTCCCTTGGACTGCAAGGAGAACCAACCAGTCCATCCTCAAGGAAATCAGTCCTAAATATTCATTGGAAGGACTGATGCTGAAGCTAAACCACCAATCCTTTGGCCACCTGATGCAAAGAACTGAATGATTCATTGGAAAAGACCCTGATGCTGGGAAAGATTGAGGGTGGGAAGAGAAGGGGGCGATAGAGGATGAGATGGTTGGATGGCATCACTGACTCAGAGGACAAGAGTTTGAGTAAGCTCCAGGAGTTGGTGATGGACAGGGAGGCCTGGTGTGCTGCAGTCCATGGGGTCACGAAGAGTCAGACGCGACTGAGCGACTGAACTGAAATGAACTGAACTGAACCCTCACTCCTCCCACCCTCTGGCCTCCCATCAGAGCCTCCCATTGGCTGAATCCAACAGGAAGTGAGATGGACAGGCTGGAATAGGGCCAGGGCTCCTGGGGCTCAGAGCAGAGCAGGTCAGAGGATGGACTCGGAGGAAGATAGGAGGCTGGTTGCACAGCCAGGAAAACCCTCCCAAGTCTACTCTGCTCATTTGCCCCGACAGGAGGACTTTGAGGCAAACCCCACAAGGCGGACACCCTCACCATTCCCAGCTCTCAGATGGGAGCCACGAGGCTTCAGGAGGCCTGGATCAGCCCCCGGGGAAGGGCTTGGCCTGCTGAGGACAGCTGTGTAAGACAGGCAAAGAAAACAGCCTCGCGGGGAGGCCAGGAAAGCCAGGCTCTCCTCTTGGCCGTGACCCCGTCAGGCTCTGGGAGAAGGTTCAGCCTTCCCACCCTACGGGGCTGTGTCTTGGGGACCCCGGGAGAGGCTGTGTCTCAGAAGGGCACCCCGACCGTGTGCGTGGAGCCAGAGGAGGGGGGAGGAGGCACTGGCCCAGGCCTGCCTCTCCCCATCACAAACTCCACCCAGGCAGCACCATCGTTGCTTCAGGCACCGTGAAATGACCTCCCTCCAAACACCCCTTTCTTCCTTCTTTTTTTTTCCTTAATTGCCACGGCGAGAATAATCCCAGCCTGTCTTTCCTTTCATCCTTGACGCTGAGTTTAATGTAATAGACTGTAGCGCGGTGCCTCTGATCTTTAAAGGCCATGTTTATTTGTCTTATTAGCGTCAGTGTGATGTCTGCAGACAGCGCGGGGATGTCTTGTGAAGCAGGGTTTAACGGGTGCTCTGATGGGGTCCGTGGCCTTGCTGTGTTCAGAGCCCCAGGTCAAGATGGGGATGCAGACACCAAGCCTCCCCTTCCTGAGGGCTTTGTGGGACCCCACCTGAGTGTGGGGCTGGCTGGCAAACTTAACCGGAGGAAGGGGACTGAGGCTGCCCCTGCTGAAGGTTCCAGAGTGCTGGCCGGGAGAGACCTGCTGGAGGCCTGGGGCTGCATGGAAGCCCCGCGCTCCCAGCTGTCAGCCCTCCTGCGTGTGTGGCGGCCCCCTGCCCTGTCTCCTGTACCTCGGTCAGCACTTCAGCCAGGTAGGCTGAGGCTGAATCTGATGGGCCCTGGTTTCATGATACAGGCCAGCTCTAGGGCCCTGGAGTCCAGTGGCTGTCAGCAAGCAGCCAGAGAGGAGACGTGCCCACGAAGCGCAGCCCGGTCATGGAGTCCCACCTCAGAGCCTTTGCACACGCTGCTGTCATTTCCAGAGGCCCACGTGGACTGGCTCCTGGGTGCACTCCAGCTTCTGTTCCAGCGTCCCCTTGATGAGAGAGGCCACTCTGCCTGAGGGCACCCCCAGCTCCCCACTGCTCCTTTGTCTTTATCCCCAGGGCACAGTGCACCCGCCCCATGCTTCCCTGATTATTCTCGGTCTCCTGCTCCTGCAGGGCGTCAGTCAACTCCCGGGGTGAGGAGCGCTGCAGGGAAGGTCCCTGCTTCTGGGCGGCCAAGCAGGAGATGCCACACGTTGTTCCCCAGGCCTCTCTGTCATGGGTTGTCCTCTCTTGGGGTGCCCTTAGGGGAAAAGGGAAGGGGGACGTAGAAGGGGTGAGTGGAGGAGAGATTGGCTCATATAGATGTGGACAGACAGAGAGACCGAGAGAGGCAAGGGCAGAGCTGCGTGTCTGGGGAGACCCGCGGGGACCCAGGGAGACAGAGACACCCACAGAGAGGAGGAGGCAGAACTCCAGGTGTAGTGAGAGGACCGGAGGTCCGTGCCCAGGGAGACAGAGAGACGGGCTCTGGGCTGTCTCTGCAGACCCAGTGCAGGCCCACCTGGCGGAGGCTGGAGGAGACCCTGGGGGCTGGGAGGCAGGCAAGGCCAGGCAAGGGCTGCAACTGCCTCTTTTCTCACGGAGCTGAAAGATCGAGCGTCTCTCCTTCGCTGTGTCTGGAATCCCAGTGTCAGCCATCTGCCACTCCCCCAGACACTCAGATGCAGAAAATTCAGATGCGCCTTGGCCTGGCCTGTGTCCAGGTGAGAATCTGTCCTCGGGAGAAAATGTCCTTACTGCAGAGGAAAACTGAACTGACATCACCCTGGGGTCCAATCGCACTTTCTTCTTTAGCAGGTCCTGGCAGGTGGCACCCGGCTGTTGCAGACATGGGACGCCCCCACGTGGGCAGCGGGATGGGCCCCAGAGGTTCCTTCCTGGGCTCCCTCTGAAGGACACTGAGCGGGGCAGACTGGTGCCTTTAAAAGAGAAAAATTGCGTCATGTTCTGAATCAGCCCAGGAGCAGTTCCTGGGATCCAGGAGACACAACGAGGGCGTCAACGGGCACCAGGGACGACTTTCTAGGCAGGCAGTGGCTGGGAGAGCATCTCAAGGACTCCCCCAGGTGCCCGTCAAATGTTCCCTGTGCACCTGGAGGCAGTCTCTCCAAGGCATCTCTGTGTCCCCGCCTCAGAGGCCAGGGCAGGGCTAGGTGTGGAGCAGGGACCTGGTAATGTGTGTTGTATGAGGGCGGGAAGGAAGGAAGGGTGGGAGGGAGACGGGGAGGGAGGAAGTGTAGGGCCGATGGACAGGTGGGTGGCAGATGGTGGAAGGATGGATGGAGCGATGGAAGGAAGGGTGGATGGGCAGTCACTGAGAGAAGCAGAGGGGAAGTGTGCTGCAAGAGGGCCGGGGTGTCCAACCTAAAACAAACCCGGGATCCCACGAGGGAAGGCTCACTGGTCCCCAGTCTGAACCACGGGACTGGTTCCTCCCCAGAATCCCGCCCCCCAGACTCCAACCTCAGAAACCAGCCTGATACCCACCCTCAGGCTTCCCAAGGACCTGAAAGAAAGTCTGCTCCCTCCTCCCTTCCGCCCAGGACCCGCTCAGGCCAGAGTTCACCTCCTTTTCCATGTTATTTATACCATGCAAGGGGCAGCGCCCTCTACTGATGGGCACGGGCAGGTGTGGCTGTCCTTTAGAGAATGTGCAACCCAACTCCACACCTCTGCAGGGCCGGAACCCCAAGGGTGGGAGCTTTCCCCCCAAATCAGAGCCCGTCCCCAGAGGCACTCTTGCCGATGACTGCAGGGCCTCAGCCAAGCTGTTTCTGGTCCCGGAACCTCTGCTTTATTTCTTGCTTCTTCATGGCAGATTCTCACACCTCCCTCCAGGCTGCAGGTGCGGTGAGAGGCTGAAGCCGGAGCCGGCGGCACTATTCCTGGAACTCGGGGGCACTCGGGGGAGCGCAGCCACTGCTCTCTCTGCAGGAAGAAGGGGAAGGTCGAGGGCTGTGGGAGCCAGCGGGCCTGGGTCCCCTGCCTCTACACCTGCTCTCTCTGGGTTTTTCTGAGCAAGTCACTGAACCTCTCTGAGCCTTGATTTTCTAGTCTCTAAAATGAGACCTTCTCTGGTAAGAGAAAGCACTTTGAAAAAGCAGGGCGTGTGCACAGATGTGAGTTGCAGGCCTTTTAAAAAATAATTTTGCTGAGGCCGAGTGGGAGTTCCAGCCCCAGATGGCAGAAGCCCCCATGCCCCACCCCACTGAGATGGTAAAAGCTTCCCTGGCAAGGGAGAACCACGCTCCAGCTTGGTTCCAGGAGTGAGGTGTGCACGAAGGGTCACATTCTCCGCTCACAAGGCTTGGAGCTTAGGGTGTCCATGCGCAGCCAAACCGGGACCTTGGCCAGAGCCAGGGACCGCAGGGCTAGTGCCAGGGAGGCTGGCAGACAGCCGGGACGTGGGGTAGCCAGAAGGAGAAGCAGAGCAGGGGAGGCCAGTCCTGCTGGTGGGGTGAGATTCCCGGGACTAGGTCACACCCACGCGCTTGGGAGAAGCCCAGATCCCTGGCTAGCCTTCATTCCCCGCCTGCCCGCCTGGCCCACAGACCTGTGTGGTTGGGACCATCAATTCTGCATGCTTGCCGAATGACGCATCTTCCCTGAGAATGGCTTAGCTCATAATTTTCAAGCGCTTAAAGGCATCTTGTCATTATTTAACTCTCAAATAGGATTCTTAGGAATTGGAGAAATAATGTTCTGCCAATTTCCACCCACTTGGGTTTCCTTGCCTGGAGAGCCAAGTGCACTAAGTGATTCCAGGGCACCCGCGGGCAGAGGCGGAGGAACAGGGCCCCTCTGCCGAGACAGGGCGTTCGGGAGACGGGGACGTGGTCGGCTCCTCACTGCACTTTGACTGCTGCTCATTACCATTATGGAAACATCCTGGGCATCACCAATTCACATGAGCACACTTTCCCCTGTCTGCTCGGCTGGGAGCAGGGAACACAGAGGTGAGGGCCGCAGTCTTGCAGCTTTTACAGGGTCACAGGGGCTGAGGGACAGATCCACGGGCAGCAAGCCCAGGGCCCAGACCAGCCCTGACTTAAAAAGCAAGGCTCCTACCCAGGGCAGTGAGGGAAGGTGGATTTTCAGTACGTGTGGCAGCCCGTGGGGGGAAAATAAAACTTGACTCTGGACCACTCATAAAACAAAACCCCAAGACAGTGTCAATGATGAGGGCCCCCCGGGCCAGGAGATATGGCTACAGCTTCCCAGGGTGGAGGGAAGCCAGACACCAGCCAGCACTCACCTCCCGGGAGCTGATGTCCTGGAGCGAGACAGACAATAAATCAGCAGGACGCATGCGCAGTGTCAGGCAGCAACACGCACGGTGGGCCACAGCCAAGCGGGAGAGTCCCCGGGAGGGGCTGGGCTGGGGTGTTCTCCTCCCAGAGGGGACGTTTGAGCAGAGCCTGGAATGCAGTGAGAAGTCAGTCTACGTGGGCATCGGAAGGATAATGGCATGTGCAAAGGCCCTGGTCACCCGGGCTGGCAATATGGGCCCTGTGACTCAGTGACATGTGCCAAGACATAGGAAAAGCTGCAGCCAGGGAAACTCACCGAGTCCTGGTGTCCTGCTGAGGTCAGTCATGTAGCTTTGTGGTTGGCCGTGGTCTCCAGCCCCTCCAGAGGAAAGGCTGAGACTCACTGACCCAAGTGTGCACATGTGTACTCAGCCACTTCAGTCGTGTCCGACTCCGTGCAACCCCATGGACTGGAGCCCACCAGGCTCTTCTGTCCACAGGATTCTCCAGGCAGGAATACTAGAGTGGGTTGCCCTGCCTTCCTCCAGGGGACTTTCTTGACCCAGGGATTGAACCTGCATCTCCATGTTAATATTTATTATAAACTGTTGATATCATGTGTTAGTTAACCACTATATACGTGCTCAGTCGTGTCTGAATCTTTGTGACCCCATGGACTGGAGCCCACCAGGCTCCTCCATCCATGGGATTGTCCAGGCAAGAATGCTGGAGTGGGTTTCCATTCCCTTCTCCCAGGCGATCTCCCCCATCTAGGGACTGAACCCAGGTCTCTTATGTCTCCTATGTTGGCAGGTGGATTCTTAACCACTAGGGCCACTTGGGAAGCCTGTTGACCCAAGATCCCACCAGGAATCCTACTGTGAGCTGAGACTAACTGTCTGGCTCAAGCCTCAGAAAATAGAGATGCTCTGAACAGGCAGGACCTTGCCAGGGCTTAGAGGTAAACTTCCCGGTGCCAGTCAAAGGCCAGACCCTTACTGGGAGCATGCAGGGTTCGGACAACCCAGCCCTGCTGAGCTAACCCCTTACTGCACCGTCATAGCCTACCCTCTGCTTCCAGGAGGGTTGGGCAGGGAACAGAGTGGGAGGAAGAATCTGACCTCCTCCGGGGCCAGGGGCTCTGCTAGAAGGTTCCGGTTCGGCACTTCATTTGACCTTTGTGACCACCTCGGGTGGGAGGGCCTGGTTCAGAAGGGACACCTGGGGTCTACTAAGTTGAGGAGCCAGCTCTCGGTCACACAGCCAGTGGCGTCAGCCTGTCCCCTTGCCTTGTCCAGGTGACCGTGATGTGGGCCATGGATGCTCTCTTGGAAAGATTGCTATAGCCATGGGGGCATCTGTGGGAGCTTGGCTCCAGGGAAGAAGTGGTCCTCTCCCAGGCTGGCCACCGGCCCAGCCAGGAAAGTGCCTGGCAGGGGTGGGGAGTTCTGCAGGGGACTCACTCAACCGCACATCCTCTGCTGAGCCACTCACCTTCTCAGGCTGTTGCCACGGCCCCAGTTCACCCTCTCCCAGGGTGCCTGGCATGCAGGCTCGGGTGCCCACCTGGTGTGGACACCTGGCTGCCTCCTCTGCACGCTGAGAGCCTGTCTGGAAGCCTGTCTGTCCTACCACCTCCCCGGAGCTGCGGGGACAGACACGCTGCTGCAGACCGCCTGCTCTCTGCTCCACCTCACTCACCTGGTACATTCTGAAGAAGCTTCCGGTGCTTGAAGGTGCGAGGGGTCGGGTCTGTCATGTCTCCTCGACTGTAAGCAGGAGTGGGGACGATTCTACCCTCCACCCTGCAGCTGTCTGCCTAAAACAGCCCAGAGCAGCCTGGATAGAGAAATACTGCCCTGGGGGCCAGGAGACCTCAGTTAGAGTTGGCTGCTTGGCTGCTCAGCTGCTGTGTGACCTTGGACAAGTGACTGCCTTCTCTGGGCCTGTGTCGTTTGCATAGGAGGGGTGTGGTCAGAAACCTGGAGGTCTCAAGGGCCCTCTTGGCTTGTGCAGCGGAGTTGAGTGCTGACAGCTTCTGTGGGGTGTCAGTACTACCTGGGACGGTGTCTGGGTGAGAACTGTATCGTTCATTCAAGCACTTGTTCAACCGGCATCTACCGGCGCTCGCTGCATGCGGTGTGTTGGGCCAGAGGGCTGCCCAGATGCCGTCCCAGCCATCGAGGAGCGTCCAGGTGGATCAATGCAGTTCAGTTCAGTCGCTCAGTCATGTCCGACTCTTTGTGACCTCATGAATCGCAGCATGCCAGGCCTCCCTGCCCATCACCAACTCCCGGAGTTCACTCAGACTCACGGCCATCGAGTTGGTGATGCCATCCAGCCATCTCATCCTCGGTCGTCCCCTTCTCCTCCTGCCCCCAACCCCTCCCAGCATCAGAGTCTTCTCCAATGAGTCAACCGGGGCCAGGAAATCCACTTTCAGTGGAGCAATGTCACAGGGGGCCGTGGGCACGCAGAAGAGCGGCAAAGGGACCCCCGCAGGGGGGACTGTGGGCTTACTGTGTCCTGTCTGCACCTGCTGGAGCCTCTGCCGTGAGTGAGGGTCCCCGCTCGGAGCCTCGCCTCTCTCCTTGCAGAACGGGTACCGACAGCGTCCTCCCTGTGTGCCTTCCCAGGCCCTGCTCTCGTTAGGGACTCCGGTTCTAGGGAACATCGGCAGCTCTCCAGAGGGTGATTGGCATGACGTGGGAGAAGAGGAAACTAGTGTATGTTGACAGGACACAGAGCATCTGGGCGTCTGGCCGACTCGCCTGCAGCTCTATCAGCTGGGAAAACACGGGCCACGCGGGTGTGAGCGAGTGGCGCTTCTCCCCTCCCGTGGCAGGCCCTGTCCTTGCGTGTGGCTGATGCGCACGGTGTGCCCGCAGGTGTGGGGGGACAGGGTGCTTCCTGGGGAGACGGCATGCTCCCCACTCCTGCCCCCAGAAGGAATTAGTCCAGGCTCACCTCCCACCCCCAGCCTGACCAGGAAGGGGAGATTTCTGACTCACATGGAGCTGTGGCCTCCTTCTCTGGGTGGTCTCCCCATTGACCACCCCCCACTCCCCCCTGCCCACCCACACAGTCGCATTTGCAGACATAGGTTGGAGAAGTCTCTTCTCTCTACTTCTTTCCTTCTGGAAAGTAGTAGCGAGAATGTAGGGGGTTACATGTGGTGGGGCTAAATTCCTTGGGCTCAGAGCCAGACCACTCTGTGTGGGGTTCACACTCAGCTCCTCCACGGGTTACCTCACTTCTCTGGGCCCCAGTCTTTCACTCTGTGAATTGGGCTGGTGCCTCATTCTTGCCTCTTAGAGGGGTTGGGAGGATTAAGCGATCTAATCCAACCAAAGCACTGAGCATGGAACTTGACCAATGGGGGAATAATTATTGATGATTATTTATGGATGATGATTGATGACCATTATTCTCATTATTGTCACATGATATCACAAGCAGGTTAAGTCTCAGAGATACTGGTTGACTTGTCCAAGGTCCAGGAAGGATGGAGTCCTGCCCAGATCTTGAAATGTCAATGCAGAGCAGGCCATGGGGCCTCCTGCTGAGAAATGTGAGGCCAGGGGCCTGCAGAAACCCAGGGGCAGGTATGGGAAAGTATGTCTTTAAGGATACAGTTTGGAAATGGAAACCGGTAGGTTACTGGATTAACTATTCAGTTTTGTCATTGAATCAACCTTTGTTTTGTATTCCATGAACTTTTTGCCTTAAAAAAAGTCAGTGGAATGTCCCCAAATTCATGACTCCAAGCATTTCTTTGATGTTTATTAAGATGGGGAGTTGTGTTCAAAATATCTTATTTCCTACTCAGTTTTCGTACTTTGTACTGAAATATTCCTCTGAACATTTAAAATAGAATTTCCTTCCAGATCGCCCATATCTCATCTGTTAATGTCTCTTTACACTCTTTTCCTCTTTAAAAATGTTCAATATATCATCTGGGCTGCCTTTAATAGAAGCTGGGTAGAGTCAACAGTTACTCAAAAAATCAATTTAGACTGTCAGGTTCTATAATCTGGGAATTGGCATGTAAAAATGTTACCATCTTATGCCAGGACCCCCTAAGACTAAATGAAGACTCTTGCTTTAAAATTATTGAGTTCTAAGAGTTTATAGGATCCAAGAATATACTTTCTAAGAGCCATACAGAGCTTAAAGCCCCTGGGACTTAATCCCAGGGAAGGGTCAGAGGGGTTTACATTAGAAAGAACAGTCAATTTCCACAATGCACAACACATAGTAGGCACTCAGTGTTTTTAGAAAGGCTTTTAAAAAGTTTATCCTGACCAATGACTCATTAACACTACCACCTGCACTGGATGAAATTTTACACAGCAGGCAGGAAATGCTGACCTTGCAATTACAAAGTCAGATCAGAATTTGAGCTCACGTAATGGCCGTATAGAAACACATTCTCTTGTGGACAAGGACTGGACAGGTCCACTGGGATAAAGGGACCCAGTTGCTGGTTAAACTGGAAGATTCTTTTCCTGTTATTGATTCCAAGAAGAGTGGAGAGTGTGTCAGCTTATCAGGAAGGACACTTTATCGGGTGTGGACTGTTACACTTCAGGAATTTTCCTAAGGGTGGATTCCAGGTCATGAGGGCCGCCTAACCTGGCCCAGCCCCCACCAGGCTTTGATGCCAAGCCTCAGTGGCTCCCATCCCACCCCTCAAGCATTCTTCCAGCTCCTCTGCTCCGCCCCCCACTCCTGCTGGGAATTCCTGGCTGCACCCCCAACTGCCCATGATGAGGCAGTTGCGGAATCCGGAAGCTCTCAGGAACTGCTGGTCTGGTCTGCAGCAAGTCATTTTGTTATTATTTGTCTCATTCTATTTGGGTGCTTCCTATTTGAAATGACACTTCTGGGCTTTGGAGGGGCCTGGCATCCTCCCAAATCCATAGGCTCTGCAGGAGATGGTGTGCGTTGGTGTGCTTCACTCTGGGCAGTAGGGGTGAGGAGCCGGACAAGGTAGGGCCTGTCCCCAGGGAGCGACTGGCCTGGCCCGCTGTCAGAGGAGCTTGCATGTCCTTCCCAACAAATCCAGAGTGACGTGGGCTACCCCCAGCCTCTCCACAGCCCCCTCCATCAGGGCCACCAGACTCACCCTGGCCTTGGCAAGTACGCCCGGCTGAGGGGTGCAGAGCAGCTGCAAGGGCGGGGTCCTCGAGATTGAGGCCTGTGTATCACGGTGAGCAAGCGGGCGGCTTTGGCAGTACCCTCCTCAGGACAGTGCCCAGGGACACGTCCAGCAACATGGCCCTCATTTAGCCCCGATGGCTGTAACCCAGTTTGAAAGACCCCATAGCTGGGAACAGTCATTGCAGAGGTGCCCCCTCTCCGCCTTGGGTCATCTTCCCACCCCCAGAAATAAAACCAACAGAACCATCCAGAGGGCTAGAGGCTGGGAGAAGCTGCTGCCCAGCTGAAAACCCAGAGTCTCTCACTTTGTCCTTTAAGTGAGCCGGGCAGGGGGCTCCAGCTGCTTGCATCTGTTTCTTCGTTTGTGTGGTGAGGGTCACTGGTGGGAATGAAGGTCAGATGAGGCCATAAACCCAGCATCTTTATCTTGGACCCGGAGCAGCTTCAGCCCCGCGGACGGTCCAGGCTGAGGTCCCCGTGTAGTACGGTATCTCCTCTGCACTTGGGGCCTCACCGCTCCACAGCCTCTGCCTGAGAACCAGGCTGTCGCTGCTTCACTGCCGCTGCGTGGAGCAGACAACTCCCTACTGCACCTGGGCGGGGCCAATAGTCAAGGAAGCTTCTGGAAAAACACTCCTGTTTTGTCCTGTGCCCTCTTTCTCCTCTTCCCTTCCCGGTTCCTGCCAGTTCCCCTGCTGGCCCTGCTCAGACCCGCAGGCACACGTAGAGTCTTTGCTAGGTTCCCCAGGAGCCCCCTTCCCCATCCCCACCTCCCCTGGTTTCCCCAGGAGGCCCTGACACTCCCCCGGGGTTCTCTGGGACCCCTGGCACCTCTGTTCAGGTTCCCCGGGAGCCCCTGGCACCACACTGCCAGCCCCCTGCCGTCAGGCTTTGAGAGCTCCTGGAGACTTTCCAGGCTCCAGGCTCCTCTTTGGCCCCAAATCCAAGGTCCTTTTTTCTGGATGTTGGACTCCCAGAGCCAGGTACCCTGCCCTGTTCCTCACTAGACATGGTAGGAGCATTGCTCATTCAGAGTGGACCCTGGGACAGCCCAGAACAGGCTCCTGGTGGCTCCCTGCTAACCTGGATATAAGCCCTTTGCCACTGGTCTATGAGGAGGTCTCAGGAGGGGCAGAGTCCAGGAACAGTGGCTCGGGCAGCGCCTGCTGGCTGGTGGGTGTGGAGTTTCCAGTATCTGAACAGGAAGTACAGTCACACTGGCATCAGCAGCCACAGAACCCCCTCCCCTTCCTCCACGCTCAGCATGAAGCCGGCACAGACCAGACGCTCAAGAAAGGTAAGCTGGAAGGAACTCTTGAGCTGAGGGAATCACGTCTCAGAGATTCTGAAGGGTAAGACAGGTTCATCGAAAGGGAAGTGGTCCTCACTATGGAGTAAGCAGATGCAGCTGGTCAGGAAGCAGCTCGAGAAGACGGTCCTGTGGGCAGCCTTGCAGGGTGGCCTGGTCCCAGGCCCTGCACCAATTCCCATCCCTAAGGTGCTGGCAGAGCTGCAGGTGGGGCTAAGGAAGCAGGTCCCGGGGCCAGGCCCTGCCCAGCCCAGCTCTGTTCTAGAAAGATCCGCTGACAAGCTTCACAGCACCTAACACAGGCGGGCACAGAGCACCCACAGAGCCGTGGCAGGGCAGCTAGAACCTCGTGTGGGAGAGCTGGCTGGAAGAGGAGCTCCTGGTGAAGACACTTCCTGGACAGAGAGGCAGGCTCTGGCATGTGATCGTGAGTGCTGGCATGGAAAACTGGGGCCCGCCTGCTAAGGGGCTGGCCAGAAACTGCCTGGGCTTACGCTTGGGCTCAAAACATGGAAGCAACCTAAATGTCCATCAACAGACGGATGGATGAAGAAGAGGTGGTGTTTACATACAATGGAATATCTCTCAGCCATAAAAAAGAATGAGATACTGCCATTTGCAGCAACATGGATGGGCCTGGAGATTATCCTACTAAGTGAAGTAAGTCAGACAGAGACAAACACCACATGATATCATTTACTTGTGAAATCTAAAATATGCCACAAATGAGCTTCTCTCTGAAACAGAAGCAGACTCACAGACACAGAGCACAGACTTGTGAGGAGAGGGGATGGGGGGGCGTGGCATGTGGAGTCAGCAGACACAAGGCTGAGTGCCCAAGAAGTGATGCTTCTGAACTGTGGTGTTGGAGAAGACTCTTGAGAGTCCCTTGGACTGCAAGGAGATACAACCAGTCCATTCTGAAGGAGATCATCCCTGGGATTTCTTTAGAAGGACTGATGCTAAAGCTGAAACTCCAGTACTTTGGCCACGTCATGCAAAGAGCTGATCCATTGGAAAAGACTCTGATGTTGGGAGGGATTGGGGGCAGGAGGAGAAGGGGACGACCGAGGATAAAATGGCTGGATGGCATCACCGACTTGATGGACGTGAGTCTGAGTGAACTCCGGGAGATGGTAATGAACAGGGAGGCCTGGCGTGCTGTGATTCATGGGGTCGTAAAGAGTTGGACACGACTGAGTGACTGAAATGAACTGAACTGAACTGAACTGAACTGAGACACAAGCCGTTATATACAGGATGGGCAGACAACATGGTCCTGCTACAAAGCGTAGGGAACAGCATCTAATATCCTAGGGTAAGTCGGAATGGAAAAGAATATGAAAAAGTACATGGAAGTGAAAATGTTAGTCACTCGGTCGTGTCCGACCCTTTGCGACCCCACGGACTGTAGCCCGCCAGGCTCCTCTGCCATGGGATTCTCCAGGCAAGAACACTGGAGTGGGTAGCCTTTCCCCTCTCCAAGGGATCTTCCTGGCCCAGGGATCGAACCCAGGTCTCCTGCACTGCTGGCAGATTCTTTACCATCTGAGCCCCCAGGGAAGATGCTGAGTCACGTTGCTGTACAGCAGAAATTAACACAACACTGCAAATCAACTACGCTTCAATAAAAGAGATTAAAAAAACTAGACTAGTCTTGACTTAAGGAGAAGCTTTCCGCTGGGGAGAAAACCCACAGGAAATACTGAGAGGGCTCCGCAGCGGGGGTGGGCTGCGGTCAGCGTGTGAAAGCTGACACGGCAGAGAGCATTGCCCGCCAAGCTCTGTGAGAGGGAGAAATGGAGTCAAAAAGTCCAGCCACACAGGGTGAGTGCCCGGCCCTGTGAAGCCCCCAGGGACAGGAGAGCATGTCTGAACACAGCCTGGGGTGGAGCAGAGGAGGCAACTTGAGCCAATAGCCTGGGCTTACTCTGAGCTTCCTATAGTTGCTGTGAGAGCCTGTGCAAGGCAGGTAATATGCCTTGAGCCTCAGTCTTCCCACCTGTAAAATGGGAAGGCATGCTCCTGGTCCAGTGTGGTCATCCTGTCCAAGTGAGGTTGAGCTCCATCCTGGGTGTGGTGTCCAGAGCGTGTGAGTCCCCAGGTCTATTAATCTCCCCCCAAGACTCCTTTCCCATTGGAGGGAGACTACGGTCTCAGAGCCTCGGGGCAACCTGACTGGCATCTCCCCCACCACTGCTGTCATGCCCCATCAAGGGCACACTGAGATCCCTTCCAGCAGTTCACCCACCTAGCTGGCACCTGACTCCACATTTCACAGTCAAAATCTCAAGCCACATCGTGGAATTTTCTAGAATGACTTGACCAGTCTATCAGCAGCTTGGGCAGGTCTTTCCTTCGATGATTCCACGAAGATGTATTTGTCTGCCCTGGGTGGCAGATCAAAGCCTCATCTTTCCAGAGCCCCTGGGGTTGTCGGTTCCTGAGGTGGCCCCTCACCATCCATCCCTTCTCATATCACATCAGCAGGGTGGTCAGCTGGGAAACCGTCCTAACACACAACGCCCCCTCTGCTGGGAGGGAGGCAGGGAGGTCCCTGGAAACCAGAGTTGAGTCCTGGCTGTGCCATGGATACCCAGGGGACTCTGCACACGTCCCTTCCCAGCCGGGCCTCCGAGCCCTGGCATGGCCCTGGGGTCTGTCCAGGGGCTTTGCACAGTGAACATGCAGAGGCGAGGCTGGTCCTCAGAGTCCTGATCATCAGGGCAAGGAGGCGAGTCCACGCAGCCGTGCATCCGGCCAGAGAGGCCCACACAGGCACGGGGTGGGCTCAGTATCGCTCAGGTGGCCCCGGGACCGTGAGTCAGCTGCACGGGCCCTCCTCCCACCATGTCCAGTCTCACTGTGGGTGTCTGAGGTCTACGCTGTTGGCCCCTTTTACAGATAAACCGAGTCTCGCTGAGGTCCAGGCCTTGCTCAAGACCACAAGCTTGCAGGTGGCACCAGCCACGAAGGGGGCACCCACTTCCCACCTGTGTGGTTTTCCAAAGTAGCCAAGGAGATCCTCAGAGCCAGGGGCTCACCCGTGGAGGAGGGGTGGGAGCTGAACACATGTCCCTGCCAAAGAAATAATTATAGAGTATGAAAACGGCTCAATTAAATCATTTTTTTTTAAGTGCATATGTACAAACACTTGGCAATTAAGCAGCCATTTACAAATAGCAATTTTCTAACTGCACTTGCCTTTCATATATCTATTTGCTGGATGTAGAGTCTATTTTTATTCAAAATTTTTAATCTGAATAAATCTAGATGGGATGATCACTTTTGAGTTACAGTCAGAAGAACCTGCAGACGGTCTTAGCACTGGGGAAGGTCAAGGTGTAGGCTGGGAGGAGGCCTGGCCCAGAGGAGGCCCTGTGAGCACCGTTCCCCTCCTCCTCTCTTCCCCCTCTCTCCCCCACCCTCTTTTTTCCCTCCTCCCCTCATTCCTGTTTTCCCTTCTGGACATGCTCAGCTCTCACAGGAATTTTGACCATCCTGAGATGAACTGGGGAGTCTCCACTCAACAGGCAAGAACAGGGGGCACTTATTGGTTGGTGCTGAGACAGCAGGCACGTCTGACTGGTTTCTATGGGAAACTCCCAGAGATGGATGCTTGCTCAGTGCAGCTTACACAGCCTTCCTGTCCTGGCACCTGCCTACCTCCACTGTAGGAGGAGGCAGCCTTAGGTTCAGGGTTGGTGTCCTGGGGCTGTAGGGAGTTTAGAGAAGAATCAGGAATCAGTTCAGTTCAGTTCAGTTCAGTCGCTCAGTCGTGTCCGACTCTTTGCGACCCCATGAATCACAGCACACCGGCCTCCCTGTTCACCACCATCTCTCGGAGTTCACTCAGACTCACGTCCATCGAGTCCGTGATGCCGTCCAGCCATCTCATCCTCAGTTGTCCCCTTCTCCTCCTGCCCCCAGTCCCTCCCAGCATCAGAGTCTTTTCTAATGAGTCAACTCTTCGAATGAGGTGGCCAAAGTACTGGAGTTTCAGCTTTAGCATCATTCCTTCCAAAGAAATCCCAGGGTTGATCTCCTTCAGAATGGACTGGCTGGATCTCCTTGCAGTCCAAGGGACTCTCAAGAGTCTTCTCCAACACCACAGTTCAAAAGCATCAATTCTCCAGCGCTCAGCCTTCTTCACAGTCCAACTCTCACATCCATACATGACCACAGGGAAAACCATAGCCTTGACTAGACGGACCTTAGTCGGCAAAGTAATGTCTCTGCTTTTGAATATACTATCTAGGTTGGTCATAACTTTTCTTCCAAGGAGTAAGCGTATTCTAATTTCATGGCTGCAGTCACCATCCGCAGTGATTTTGGAGCCCCCCAAAATAAAGTCTGACACTGTTTCCACTGTTTCCCCATCTATTTCCCATGAAGTGATGGGACCAGATGCCATCATCTTCGTTTTCAGAATGTTGAGCTTTAAGCCAACTTTTTCACTCTCCTCTTCCACTTTCATCAAGAGGCTTTTTAGCTCCTCTTCACTTTCTGCTATAAGGGTGGTATCATCTGCATATCTGAGGTTAGTGATATTTCTCCAGGCAATCTTGATTCCAGCTTGTGTTTCTTCCAGTCCAGCGTTTCTCATGATGTACTCTGCATAGAAGTTAAACAAGCAGGGTGACAATATACAGCCTTGAC
>SJYG01000202.1:2522865-2600015 GCA_006410535.1 Litocranius walleri | reverse complement strand
TGTTGACCATGATGGCTACTCCATTTCTTCTGAGGGATTCCTGCCCGTGGTAGTAGATATAATGGTCATCTGACTTAAATTCACCCATTCCAGTCCATTTTGGTTCACTGATTCCTAGAATGTTGACGTTCACCCTTGCCATCTCTTGTTTGACCACTTCCAATTTGCCTTGATTCATGGACCTCACATTCCAGGTTCCTATGCAATATTGCTCTTTACAGCATTGGACCTTGCCTCTATCACCAGTCATAACCACACCTGGGTATTGTTTTTGCTTTGGCTCCATCCCTTTATTCTTTCTGGAGTTATTTCTCCACTGATCTCCAGTAGCATATCGGGCACCTACTGACCTGGGGAGTTCCTCTTTTGGTATCCTATCATTTTGCCTTTTGATACTGTTCATGGGGTTCTCAAGGCAAGAATACTGAAGTGGCTTGCCATTCCCTTCTCCAGTGGACCACGTTCTGTCAGCCCTCTCCACCATGACCCGCCCGTCTTGGGTTGCCCCGCAGGCATGGCTTGGTTTCATTGAGTTAGACAAGGTTGTGGTCCTAGTGTGATTAGACTGACTAGTTTTCTGTGAGTATGGTTTCAGTGTGTCTGCCTTCTGATGCCCTCTTGCAACACCTACCATCTTACTTGGGTTTCTCTTACCTTGGGCATGAGGTATCTCTTCACGGCTGCTCCAGCAAAGCACAGCCGCTGCTCCTTACCTTGAACGAGGGGGTATCTCCTTACTGCCGCTGTTCCTGATCTTCAATGTGGGATAGCTCCTCTAGGCCCTCCTGCGCTTGCGCAACCACCACTCCTTGGGTGGCTCCTCCCAGCTGCTGCCCCTGGCTACGGGCTCAGAATGGCTCCTCAGGGTCACCACCCCTGGCCTCGAGCACGAGGTGGCTTCTTCCAGCCGCACCTGACCTCGGATGCAGATGTCACCACCAACCACCCCCGGCCACCCCTGACCCCTGACGTTAGGAATGGAAGGCATTTAATTGAGTCATCCGTGCCTCAAGCTTGATGAGCGCATAACAGAGATACCGCACTCCAGGTACCAAGAGACAGACCCGCCCTGTGCATCATCCTGCATCTGGGGTGACCCCAGGCAGTTCTGATTTCCATCTCTGGTTTGCATACTGAGCGGTACTTATTTCTGGCAGCCCCTGGACCCACAGGAAGAGGCAGGGACCACGCAGCACTCCACTTTCTACTTTCCTTTCTTGGAATAAATCTCCTCCACATGGACTCGGTCCCTGCTGGACTTGTTCTTCCACTTGTGTTTCTTTGGGAAGCAGGTGGTCTGAGGAAAGAATAAAGTGAAATCTGAACACTTGCGTGGCCCCCAGGAAACAAGGTCTGCCTGGGTGAGGGTTCCCCCAAGGAATCCGGCCTCAGGGCGAGGACGCTGCAGGAGAAGGGCACATGACCACGGCCTTTTCCATTCACAGGGGCCCCAGGGACTCTGACTGCATCCCTCTGGTGCCTGAAGGGGAAACCAATCCCCAACCCTGAGGGTGTGCCTGGAGCTCACACCCAGTAGCAGCGAGGGGGCACGGCCCAGACCCCGACCACTAGACCCCTCGTTCCCAGTTAGCTGGATACCACAGTACCTCTTGACCTCAGGGGTCTCAGGACTCCCCAACCGGTGCCAGGTGAGGGGTGGCCAGGCTGTGAGCACAGGGAAAATGTGCTTCTCTGAACTCTCCCATCTTCCAGCCCCACTGCACCCTGAAGGTTTGGTCACGTGCTGGTGAGCAAGCCTCAGGTTTGTCCTGACCCCCAGTCCAGTCCTAAGCCACTCCAGGGGCCATACCCCATCCGAGCAGTATCTCCCATGCCTCCCAGATCACCCTCCACCGCTTCCCACCATCTAACGTTTCACCTGCCCCTGCTCAAGTGATTCCACCCCCCTGGGCACACATCCTGCCTTCCTTTCTGCTCCTCCCCTGCCCCTCAGTCACTCCATTCTTCCTAAAACAGCAGTGATGGTGAACTCCTACCGGCTGCTTTGAGACACTGTCTAGCATGCCTCTCCTGGTCACTCCACTCATCCCCCCTGAGATGGCGTGTTCCAGACGGGGACGCAGACCCGACCACAGAGCCCCGCTCACACTGTGCAGAGCCCGCCCCAATCTCAGTCTGTGTCCAGACCAGCGAGCCCGGTAGAAATAGGCTGCGAGTGACCTGTGGACTGTCATGAAAAAGTAGAAACGGGTGACTTGAGAAGACCTGGAGGCACCTGGAAGATATATTTCTAAGGGAGAGAAGCTGGTCTGAAAAGGCTACAGACGGCGTGATCCCAGTACTGTACGTGATATTCTGGGAAAGTCAGAACTATGGAGACGGTGAAAGGATCAGTGGATACGGAGCGGGGCGGGGAGGGAGGGTGCCCAGGTGGCCCAGGGTGATTTAGGCGGTGACACTGCTCTCTGTGACACCGCGGTGCTGGGTCCTTGTCACCACACGTTTATCCATAGAGCATACAAGCCAAGAGTGGCCCCCGTGTGAACTATAAACTGGGTGACGATGCTGCCATCAGAGCTGGTGTGCCAGCTGGAACACACGTGCTGCTCTGGCAGAGAGTGGAGATTACGTACGTGTGGGGCATGAAGACCCGGGAAACCTTGGTACCTTCCTCTTCATTTAGCTCTGAACCTAAAAGTCCTCTTAAAAAATTAACTATTCATTAAAGAAACGGGTGTGATGCATCTTAATAATAGATTTTATTTAGTTCAGTATATCCAAAATACTATGTCAACAGGCAACCAATATGGGGCTTCCCCAGTGGCTCAGCAGTGAAGAATCCGCCTACAATGCAGGAGCCGCAGGAGACGTGGGTTCGACCCCTGGGTCTAGAAGATCTCTGGAGGAGGGCACGGTGACCCACTGCAGTGTTCTTACCTGAGAAATCCCACGGATGGAGGAGCCTGGCGGGCCACAGTCCATAGGGTTGCAAAGAGTCGGACACGACTGAAGTGACTTTTACGGAACCAAAACGACATTATAACGGGATCTTTTGCATTCTTTTTGATCTACTAAGTGGTGCCTGTAATGCAGGGCAGGCCCAGGCTCTCTGGGCATCTGGGGCCATTCACGCCTGGTCCGTCCACCTCTTCCATCCCTGACCCTGTCATCTCTCTTGCGATCCACGGTAGCCCCTCCGCCTGCTCACCCTGCTTCTCATGGAACCCCAGACCTGGCTCCAACACCTGCTCGGGGAAGGAGAAGTAACACCTCCCAAGACTGTTGCTGTTTCTGTGTGTGCTCAGTTGCGTCCGACGCTTTGCCATCCCATGGACTGAGGCCCACCAGGCTCTTCTATCCATGGGATTTCCCAGGCAAGAATACTGGAGTGGGTTGCCATTTCCTCCTCCAGGAATCCTCAGAGATACCACATCTTAATCCTTGAAGCCTGTGGATACGTCACATGGCAAAGGAGACTCTGCCGGTGTGATAAGATGGAGAGACAGGGAGGGAGTTCCCTGGTGGTCCAGTGGTTAGGCCACTTTCACTGCCAGGGGCCCGGGTTCAATCTCTGATCTGAAAACAAAGATCCCACAAGCCAAGTGGCTTGGACAAAAATAGAATGTGGGGAGATTATCCTGGATGATCTGTGTGAGCCCTGTGTAATCCCAAGGGTCTTCATCATAGGAGTACGAGAGAACTGGGACCATAACTGAAGGCAATTTGACTATGGAAGTGGAGACGGGAGGCATTTGCTTTGAAGTTGGAGATGGGGCCATGAGCCAAGGAGAGCAGGAGGCCTCTGGAAGCTGGAAAAGGCAAAGAAATGGATTGCCCCCACCCCAAGCCATCCAGCAGGTGTTCTGGTGCATCAAGATGCTTTGATTTTAGTTCAGAAAAATATTTTGGACTTTTGATCTCCTGAGCTGCATAATAATGGATGTGTCTTGTTATAAGTCTCTAAGTTTCTGGTAATTTGTTACAGCAGCCACTGGAAATTCATTCACCACCCCGCCTTGGGGATCACCAGCCACCCAATCAGCACTGGCCGCCTCCTCCTCTGATCCTGTCATCCACTGGGACCCCCTCAAGGACAGTGGAGATGAAGAGGGCCTGGGTGGAGGGCTGGTGGTGTTGGGGTGAAATGTAAACAATTCAGGAGGAAGAATCGACAAGATGGGAGATCTGTGGATTGGCTGGGCAGTGAAGATTGTTGGGAGAAATAGCACTAACCTCAGATATGCAGATGACACCACCTTATAGCAGAAAGTAAAGAGGAACTAAAGAGCCTCTTGATGAAAGTGGAGAGTGAAAAAGTTGGCTTAAAACTCAACATTTAGAAAATGAAGATCATGGCATCTGGCCCAGCACTTCATGGCAAATAGATGGGGCAACAATGGAAACAGTGATAAGCTTTATGGCTACAGACGGCGTGATCCCAGTACTGTACGTGATATTCTGGGAAAGTCAGAACTATGGAGACGGTGAAAGGATCAGTGGATACGGAGCGGGGCGGGGAGGGAGGGTGCCCAGGTGGCCCAGGGTGATTTAGGCGGTGACACTGCTCTCTGTGACACCGCGGTGCTGGGTCCTTGTCACCACACGTTTATCCATAGAGCATACAAGCCAAGAGTGGCCCCCGTGTGAACTATAAACTGGGTGACGATGCTGCCATCAGAGCTGGTGTGCCAGCTGGAACACACGTGCTGCTCTGGCAGAGAGTGGAGATTACGTACGTGTGGGGCATGAAGACCCGGGAAACCTTGGTACCTTCCTCTTCATTTAGCTCTGAACCTAAAAGTCCTCTTAAAAAATTAACTATTCATTAAAGAAACGGGTGTGATGCATCTTAATAATAGATTTTATTTAGTTCAGTATATCCAAAATACTATGTCAACAGGCAACCAATATGGGGCTTCCCCAGTGGCTCAGCAGTGAAGAATCCGCCTACAATGCAGGAGCCGCAGGAGACGTGGGTTCGACCCCTGGGTCTAGAAGATCTCTGGAGGAGGGCACGGTGACCCACTGCAGTGTTCTTACCTGAGAAATCCCACGGATGGAGGAGCCTGGCGGGCCACAGTCCATAGGGTTGCAAAGAGTCGGACACGACTGAAGTGACTTTTACGGAACCAAAACGACATTATAACGGGATCTTTTGCATTCTTTTTGATCTACTAAGTGGTGCCTGTAATGCAGGGCAGGCCCAGGCTCTCTGGGCATCTGGGGCCATTCACGCCTGGTCCGTCCACCTCTTCCATCCCTGACCCTGTCATCTCTCTTGCGATCCACGGTAGCCCCTCCGCCTGCTCACCCTGCTTCTCATGGAACCCCAGACCTGGCTCCAACACCTGCTCGGGGAAGGAGAAGTAACACCTCCCAAGACTGTTGCTGTTTCTGTGTGTGCTCAGTTGCGTCCGACGCTTTGCCATCCCATGGACTGAGGCCCACCAGGCTCTTCTATCCATGGGATTTCCCAGGCAAGAATACTGGAGTGGGTTGCCATTTCCTCCTCCAGGAATCCTCAGAGATACCACATCTTAATCCTTGAAGCCTGTGGATACGTCACATGGCAAAGGAGACTCTGCCGGTGTGATAAGATGGAGAGACAGGGAGGGAGTTCCCTGGTGGTCCAGTGGTTAGGCCACTTTCACTGCCAGGGGCCCGGGTTCAATCTCTGATCTGAAAACAAAGATCCCACAAGCCAAGTGGCTTGGACAAAAATAGAATGTGGGGAGATTATCCTGGATGATCTGTGTGAGCCCTGTGTAATCCCAAGGGTCTTCATCATAGGAGTACGAGAGAACTGGGACCATAACTGAAGGCAATTTGACTATGGAAGTGGAGACGGGAGGCATTTGCTTTGAAGTTGGAGATGGGGCCATGAGCCAAGGAGAGCAGGAGGCCTCTGGAAGCTGGAAAAGGCAAAGAAATGGATTGCCCCCACCCCAAGCCATCCAGCAGGTGTTCTGGTGCATCAAGATGCTTTGATTTTAGTTCAGAAAAATATTTTGGACTTTTGATCTCCTGAGCTGCATAATAATGGATGTGTCTTGTTATAAGTCTCTAAGTTTCTGGTAATTTGTTACAGCAGCCACTGGAAATTCATTCACCACCCCGCCTTGGGGATCACCAGCCACCCAATCAGCACTGGCCGCCTCCTCCTCTGATCCTGTCATCCACTGGGACCCCCTCAAGGACAGTGGAGATGAAGAGGGCCTGGGTGGAGGGCTGGTGGTGTTGGGGTGAAATGTAAACAATTCAGGAGGAAGAATCGACAAGATGGGAGATCTGTGGATTGGCTGGGCAGTGAAGATTGTTGGGAGAAATAGCACTAACCTCAGATATGCAGATGACACCACCTTATAGCAGAAAGTAAAGAGGAACTAAAGAGCCTCTTGATGAAAGTGGAGAGTGAAAAAGTTGGCTTAAAACTCAACATTTAGAAAATGAAGATCATGGCATCTGGCCCAGCACTTCATGGCAAATAGATGGGGCAACAATGGAAACAGTGATAAGCTTTATGTGGGGCTCCAAAATCACTGCAGATGGTGACTGCAGCCATGAAATTAAAAGACGCTTGCTCCTTGGAAGAAAAGCTATGACCAACCTAGACAGCATATTAAAAAGCAGAGACATTACTTTACCAACAAAGGTCTGTCTAGTCAAAGCTATGGTTTTTCCAGTAGTCATGTATAGATGTGAGAGTTGGACTATAAAGAAAGCTGGGTGCTGAAGAATTGATGATTTTGAACTGTGGTGTTGGAGAAGACTCCTGAGAGTCCCTTGGACTGCAAGGAGATCCAGCCAGTCTATCCTAAAGGAAATCAGTCGTGAATGTTCATTGGAAGGACTGATGCTGAAACTCCAATACTTTGGCCACTTGACGCAAATAATTGACTCATTTGAAAAGACCCTGATGCTGGGAAAGATAGAAGGTGGGAGGAGAAGGGGGTGTCAGAGGAGGAGACGGTTGGATGGCATCACTCGCTCGATGGACATGAGTCTGAGTAAGCTCCAGGAGTTGGTGATGGACAGGGAGGCCTGGCGTGCTGCAGTCCATGGGGTCACAAAGAGCCAGACACGACTGAGTGACGGAACTGAACTGAGCTGAGGGTGGCGTGGGAGCTGGGCACGGCCCCTGGCCCTGAGACAGGGATGAGCGTGGCTCCTGGCCTTGAGCGGGGTGACGCCCCCCCCTTAGAGTCTCACAAGGTTCTCTGGATGTGTCCATCTGTCTGCTCTCTCTGTTTCACCAGCCAGCTTGCCACTCCCACAGGGCAGGGCAGTGTCTGTCCTACTCACCAGGGGATAAGGTGACTAGCACATAGTAGATATGCGATAAACATGTGGGTGGGAATGGATTTGAATACAGAAATTTCAATTCCCAGTCCTAGTGTGAAGCTTCCAGTATAAAAGAACGGAACAAAAGAAAAGAGTTAGGTGAGAGAGTGAAGGAATGAATGAACTGAAGTCCCCAGCCCCTGGCGAGCGGCCTGGAACTTGGTGCTAATGGCCATTTGAGGAATTGGATTGCATTGTCCTATAGGGTGAGACATTCCTGATGCTTTCACAGCTGGACTCTGCTCTGAGCAGACCCCGTCTTCCCTGTCCAGAGAGGACAGGGAGAGGGGGCTCTGTCCTGGGCCTACCTGAAACGGTGCTAGCTTCTGGGGTTGTCATATTAAGTACCATACTGCCTTTAGGCGGAAACTGTTGTCCACAGTTTGGAGACTGGAAGCCTGGGTTCTGGGTGTTGGAAGAGTTGCGTCCTCCTGGAGGATCTAGGGGAAATCTGTTCCTTGCCTCTCTCTGAGCTCCTGGGGGTGGCTGGCAGTCCTTGGTGTCTGCTCTTCCTTCCTTCCCGTCTCAACCCAGTGTCTGAGGGCCTTCCCTGCCATGCTCTGAGACAGCACTTACTGCCCTCTCTGTCCTCCACCCTGTCTGTGCTTCTTCCCAGTCCTTGTCTCCTTTGACAGAGCTGTGTTTTTGCTCTTTTATCCGCCACCTCCCAGGCCGTGACAGAATAGAGATTCCCAGGCTGCAGGGCCTGGGTCCCACTCTCTCCCTGCTGAGCGCTCACACCAGCAGGTACCCTTGAGTGAGCAGGTGTGAACAGGCTGCTGTGGCCACAGATGGGGGAAGGGAGGCAGCTGGGCTGGGGTGTCTGGATGGAGGGAAGGGTGGGCGGCCAAGTGTCTGGAAGGCAGAGCCTACCACAGGTCTTAGAGTTGGCTTGTTGGGGGTGGGAGGGAGAGGGAAGGGGATCAAAAGGCTGGAGCTTGCTAGGCAAAAGCTTCCAAGCACAGCTGTTTGTTTCCCTGGGGGTTCTGGAATTTCCTGGGTCTTTAAATCGATTCCTCCCATAATGGGCCTCCAGCTTCCTCCGTCCTGGGGAAAATCAATTCTCCAAGGTGTTGAGAGTAAGTGCTTCCCTAATGACACCTGGGGAGGGGAGCGGGTAGAGCCTCAGAGGATCCTGATGGGGGAGGGAGACTGAGGGGTAGGCAGCCCCTGCTGGCGTTCCTGGGAGTCAGGGGGCACAGGGGCTGCTCTCTGTCCTGGCCTGGGGAAGGACCTTGTGACCTCAGGCCTTTGAGGGACCTGACCTCTGGGGACAAGGGGCCACTGAGCACCAGGGCCGTAAACATCACCCATCTTTCTGGAGCCTCAGGGAACGGGCAGGCTTGGGGAGGAGGCAGGGAGGAAGCGCATCCCTGTAGAAAGGGGAGGATGTACTATGATGGGATACAGTTACAGCAGTGCAGGTGGGGTGGGGCACTCACCCTGGGCGGCTCCAGGCCTCCCCCTGGACCCTGGCCACACCGGGGGAGCCTGGGATTCACAGCCCTTTGATGGGTCCAGAGAGGGCAAGGGGCTGCCCTGGCCACCTGCAGCCCAGGCCCCACACAGGCCCCATCAATAGCTGGGATCAGCCACCCTCAGCCCTGGAGCTCAGCTCCGTCCAAGCCTGTCTCAGTGGTGATTAGATGGACAGGTCCAAGGGGCACCAGCCCAGCAGGCCTCAGCAGCCCTGGGTGCCCGCTCCTGTCCATGTCCCTACCTTGGGGTGATCTTCCTGACCTGTCAGAGGACCGGATGCTCTGGGAGAAACTGAGGCCTCTGGGACTCCACATGTCGGCTTAGGGAGGGGTGGAAAGTGCCACCCGGGTTGGACTGTGCCTCTGGCTCTGCGGTCACTGCACGTTTTAACTGGCTGGTCCCAAGGAGCGCTGGGCCCAGGGTCCCTGAGCTGAGCTCAGCTGAGGGTGCTGAGCTTTGACATGGGATTAATTCCGTGTCCCGATGCGCTGGCTGCTGTGAAATCGCCCTTGATGCCTGTATCTTCCGCTGCTGTGGCTGCTCTGGGTGGAGGCTAGAGCTCGGAGGGTCCTTCCTGCAGCCCTTGCCTTACAGACAGGAACGTAGGCCCCTGGGCAGGAGGGACTGGCCCCAGGCCCTGCTGAGTAGAGCAGGTGCTGACACCCACCAGCTGGCTAGGGGACAGGGGTCTGATTCCCAGGGACCCTGGGGGCACACTTGGTAAGGGAGGAGAGTGCAGCTCCCTGGAGGAACTCATGGTCCGGAAAGGGAAATGGACAAGCAGATAAGACTCAGGGCGGCGGGGACCTTCTATAGAACAAACGGGGGTGCCAGCTGTTCATGGGCAGGCTAGTATGCGCGTCCTGAGTTGGCTACCTCCTAGCTCAGTGACTTCAGGCAGGAACAGATCCCCTCTGGCCCTCTACAAGATGGACATGGGGACATAATCTGTCAGGGTTTTCTGAGGAGTCAAAATAACATGGCCAGCACCTGCGAGACCCCTCCTAACGAGAGTGGTGCAGCTACGGTAGAACTCGCACAGACCGTGGACAGGGTGGGACACTGTGGAATGCCTGGGGCAGGCGGCTCGCTGGAAGACAGCACTGGGCAAGCCCTGGTGTCCCCAGAGACCCCTGGCACACACCTGTGCTGGACACCACCAGGACACACAGGCATGGTGGGGACCTGTTGCTGACAGCTGTCGTCCTGTCCCCCCCAGGTCGTCAGACTTCGGGACGTCCTACACCAAGCTCACCCTCCAGCCTGGCGTCACCACCGTTATCGACAACTTCTACATCTGCCCGACCAACAAAAGGAAGGTAGGCGCTGCGCCCGCCACCTCTCTGGGCCGGGGTGGGGGGCGGGGGGTGCTGGCGTCACCTTGCTCCTCTGGAGCCCTGAAGGCAGGTGAGGGGTCTACCTCCCAGCTCTCTGTGTCTCCCATCACTCTTCCACTTGAGTTCATTTGGACAAAGAGGTTTAAAACTGCGGCTGGGCCTGGGGGCAGGGAAGGTTATCCTGGTGTGTGTCTGCCGCTGCCCTGGGCTGGCCTCCATCCAGGCAGAGGGGGGGTTGGGGGGGTGTAGTGGCTGCTCTAGAGGGG
Organism: Litocranius walleri; assembly: GCA_006410535.1. Classification (NCBI taxonomy): domain Eukaryota; kingdom Metazoa; phylum Chordata; class Mammalia; order Artiodactyla; family Bovidae; genus Litocranius; species Litocranius walleri. The sequence goes on along the minus strand of SJYG01000202.1, from coordinate 2,589,631 downwards.
AGAAAGAGTCTTTCTGGTCTGGAGTCCTGGCAAAGCAGCAAAACACAGTCTGATCTCCTGCCTTTTGTTGTTGTTGATTTGGTTTTTCATCTGAACTTTCCTTTCTGTTTTCTTGGCCTGAGAGTCTCCTGACTCTGCTATCTGCCTGGCTGTGGGTCAGGGAACTTGGCCATTCCCAGGTACTGCCATTCACGCCAAGTTCTAAGAGAACTTGGGCTTTTGCAAAGCCAGGGCTGCCTCCTGGGCCCCTTGGGACCTCAGAATGAGTCAGAGGAAGCACCACGGGTGTGCCCCCAGCTGTCCTGCACGCTTGACTCCCTCCAGAGAAACAGATCCGTGTCACAGAGAGGGACCTGGACAGGCCAGGCACCTCCTGGGGAATGGGGTGTAACCCCAGACTGGGGACTAGAACACAGAGCCTGATACTTGCTCGCACGAGGGCGGCTCATGGGCACGGATAGGTGCTCTGATGGTGACTTTAATGGACAGGGCAGAGCAGCGTAAAGCCTGGGAAGGCCTGTGTGGGCTGAGGACATCCCAGGAAGGGAGTCACAGAGGCCAGAGGGCTCTGTGCAGAGGGCACTGGGGGGCATGACGTTAGACTGATGGCGGGTTGCTGGGGCTGGAGGAGCCAGTGTGTGCATGCACCTGGCAAAGTCTGCAGGCTCAAGGCCTCTTTGCAGGGTTTTCCGGAACATGGGAACTGGTGTGCATGGCCATTTGCTGGGGGGGATCCAGGTCGTCTTGGTGGCACCTTTTAACGCAGGGTCAGCTTTCTGCAGGTTGTCTCCCCCCTTTTCTTGACTTTTACCACTGTAAAGGCTTTTTGATGGACAGAATTGGAATGCGGAGGTGGGGAGGGCTGCTGGGGGGAGGGGCACATCCATGGGGACACTGGTGCCCGGAGGGGGCTCGGGACTGAAGAGAGAAAGGCAGGGGGTGGGTTTCACCAGTGCCTGAGTCTCCCTAGACCCTGCCTGGCGTCTTCACATGCACAGCCTCACTCTGTTCCTGGAAAGGAGGGGTTAGTATCCCATTTTCCAGGGTAGAAAACTGAGGCCTAGGAAGATGAGGCTACCACCGGATCATCACACAGCTGGTGGTGGGAGACCTGGGTTTGACCCCAGCCTCACCCGGGACCAAAGCTGGGGGTTTCCTTTGTGGAGAAATGACAGTAAGTGGGAGGGAATGGCCCCCATCCACTACCACCACCACACTCACAGCATCCACAGCTAAGCCCCACCTGCCCCCGAGCAGTATTCATCCCGTGTCCGGCTCCAGCCCAGCTTGGTAAGACGACAGCTGAAATCAAACTCTCATTCTGCTGTAAGCAGCTCGCCTTTCCTGAGTGCCACCCCCACCCTCTGAGCTGCAGGGCTCTCTCTGGGGGAGTGATCAGCGAGGGACACGCTCAGGCAGCAGCCCAGCCTCGGCCTGGGCACAGCAGCGCGTGGAGCACGGAGGCCCTCCATCAGCCATGAGAGCTGAGCGCTGGGACGGGCAAGGGCAGACACCCTGCCTCCCGCCTGCTGTCTTCTTTCTTCCTGGGGTCACTGTGATTCAAAGGCGAGGCCAAGGAGGGCTCCTGGGGGCTGGTGCTGACCCAGGCTGGAGAGCCCCGTCCACCTCTAGACTCTAGGCAGCAGTGGACACAGGAGATCATGCCACTCATCCCCTTTGCATCCCCAAAGTTCTGTCTGTCTGGCCAGCCTGGCCCTGAAGCCATCCCCAAGCTGCTGTTCATGGTCCCTGTGAGAGGAGACTCCACTGTGCCCCACCAGCTGGGGTGTGACCGTGGCTCCAGGGCTGGCCCCAAAGGCTGTGTCCACCTTTGGAAACGAGACAGGCAGAGGCGACAGTGCAGGCGTGGAGCAGGGCGTCTCCGGGGCCGGGAGGCCAGGGAAGCCTTCCTATAGAGCTGGGCCCACAGCAGGGAGGACAGACAGCCCCTGGCCCTGCGTGCAGCAGCCGCCAGGGCAAAGGCACTGGAGCGGGAGTTAATGGGATGCTGGGCAGGAACTCAGCAAGGGGGCTTCAGATAGGGCATCCGAGCAGGCTGAGGGCACCTGGAGTGAGGCATCCATGCTGGTCCCCCGGGGGGTCGGGCAGATGGAAAGTGGTTGGGGGGTGGCTCAGACTGAGGCACGAAGCAGAGCCTTCTCTGCAGACAACATCTGGACAGGGGTGCAGGCAGGGAGAGGTTTGCATCTTTAGAGAAAAGGAGAACACTGATTGGTGATGCGCTTGCGAGGGTATTTGAGAATTTAGCCTGGAAATATCACTGGGGGTAGACCTGTGTCCCGCACAAGCACTCAGCTGATACTGAAGGAATGAATGAATGAGTGAGTGAGCATCGTAAGCAGCAGCTGGTCCTGCTGAACGGATGCCATTGCCTCGTAGTTTTTTCTGATCCCCGGATTCCCCCTTCACCTGGGAGAGCAGGTGTGGAGGGCCCGTGGTGTGCTGGGTCCTTCCTGAGGTTGCCTGGGGCCCCATGAATTTGAGGGGGTCCAGGAGCCACACCTAAACTGGGGACCCCTGTCCTCATTCCAGCTCTGATATGACCCCCCAGCCAGGGGACATCAGGGAGATCCCCAGGTGTCTCATCTCTTAATGGGGTGATGATCAAGGAAAGACGCGACAAGTGAATGCAGAAAGCACCTCGCTCATTTTACTGTCACTCAAGGTATACACTAATGGACAACTCCCAAAGGCGTCCCCTTCCCAGTGTCTGCCACCTGTGATGTCACTGTGTGTTTTAAATGCACAGCCTTAGCACTCAGCTGATTCTCAAGAAATATGGGAAGCAGAAAACCGCAATCGCTGTTACAGAAAAGGCTGATGTGAGACCATGTCAGATGAAGAGCCAGAAGCCACAGGGATCAGTGAGGGTGGAGGAGAGACGTGGGGGCCACGTGCTGGTCTGCAAACTTCTGAAGCGTGGCCCTAGGGGTCGAGGAGCAGCCCAGGCACACGGCACACCGCCCTTAGCGCTCAGCCGGTTCTCAGGAAACGTGCGAGCAGTGGGCTGGACTGGGGCTGGGGTGGGGCCCCATCAGGAAGAGCAGAAATGGCCCCTTATCATTGCATCCATGTATTCGCCCATCTGTAGCTTCCCCGTTCCTCAGCCACGCCCTGGCAATCATGCAGAGTACGCCAGGCCCTGGTCCAGAACCGGATGCCAATCGCCATCATTTATTTGTGTGGATGCAGGGCATGACTTGGGGGTTTGCATCATCACCTGTATTGCTTAGATGAGAAAACAGAGACTCGCGGGAAGCTGGGCGAGTTATCCAGGTCACCCAGCTGGTGGGGTAGCTTAGCTGTCACCAATGCAGTAAACATAATGTGTCTGTACTTGGCATTGAGCAAGGTTCGAATCCAGTTCTGCTGGATGCCAGAGCACGCTCTATCATACCCTTGAGCTCACCGGGCAACCTGCAGCAAAGTTCCAGGGAGCAGATAGGGGTCCCCATGTCAGTGCAAGCCCAGCCCAGCCCGCTTTGCTGAAGGTGGGAGTATCAGTAATGTGTGGTGGCTGGACCAAACCCCGTCTGACCACGGCTGAGCTGAGTGACTCTGGAAGATCCCATTTCTCCTCCAGGCCTCAGTTTCCCCCTCTGTAAGAGGAGGAGGTTGCACTAGGGGCTCTCCAAAGCCCCTCCCAGCTCCAGGATTCTGGACTCTCCTGGGCTCCTCCCTGCGGAGGAGCAGCAGGTGGCGAGTGAAATCTCCGCGGGCAGAGCCCAGACTGCTCGGTCCACCGCGTGTGCTGGCCTCTCCTCCACAGGGGGCAGGTTCCGCCAGGTCTCCACGCTCCATCTCAACACCAAGCCCCATCCATTAAGCAGACGTGGGTTGAGGTCCTACTATGCACCAGGAAACAAGCTTGCTGCTGGAGAGTGAGAACCCTTGGTCTAATCTTACAGATATCAGATTCAGATGAAGCGCCTACTATGTGGTACAGATACCAGATGTAGTTTAGGTGCCTGCTGCATGGTGCAGATATCAGATGCAGATTAAACCCCTTGCTGGGCCCCGGGATACGGAGGTGAGCTGGACAGACAGTGCAAACCTTCTTGAACCTTTGAGGCTCTGGTGGAGCCCTGGGAGACCGAACCTCTCTTCCTGCTGCATTTCTGTGGGAGGAATAAGAACAGGGCCCAAAGTGAGCCCTTCCCGTGCAAGAAGCTACCCCAGCGTGAGTCTGATCTGGGAAAAGACTGGGTCCTTTATTTGCAGGGGCACCTGCGTAAGCGTGAGTGGAGGGTCTAGCTCTGCAGTTACCAGCAATGGATAGGTTTTGCAGGAAGATGTGAATGCTATTAGGAGTCCATTTAGCAACAATTACAGACTACGCAGCACTTACAGCTCCTTAAGAGACCACTTTGCAACCTGTCTTATGAAATGAATATCCTTTTATTTTTGTCTTGCCTGTAGTAGAACCAGAGCTCCCGTCTTGATGCCCATGGGCACGACATTCTACCATTGTCATGGCATGACCTGAGACCCCGGGGCCCCTGAGCATCCCTCAGTGTTCCCGTATGCCTTCTGTGCTGTCTGAATTCCTGATTTAGCTTTGGACTAGAGTGTATTTCTGACTCGGCCCGGAAAACCCCTTGGCAGGGCGAGAGGGTGTGCAGTCACAGCCCGGGGGGAGCTGGCCAGGGCATGGAATTGCTTTCAAGTGTCATGGTTTATATTAAAAATTCATGTGAATTTTCACTTCACTTCATGATGTATCAGCACTGGTTTGAATGCTAAAGTCACACACAGACTCACACACTTTCAAGAAAAAAAATCTCTGTTAGCCTGATGACCCAGGAGAAGGCTCTGGTTTTAAGCCTCAGGACCCCTGGCCCAGCCACCAGCAGGTACCCTCCTGGGGCTGTGGCTCCTCATTTGGGAAGCACGGGGTCAGGACAAGATCTCCATCAATTCATCTGCTTGTTCCTTCTGTTCACTCACCCGAGACGTCCTGAGAAACTGCCGTGGGCCAGGCACTCAGGATGGAAATGAATCAGGCCACAGTCTCTCTTTCAAGTACAAACTATGGCTGGGAAGAGACTGGTCATCCTGAAGAACGGCATGAGTTCCGAAGGCCCTTGAAGTAGCAGGCCTCGTGTCAGGAGCCTTATGTAGGCTACCTCTGGTCTTGGCAACCCCCTGTAAAGTAAGGGCTTGTACGTCATCTCACAGGCGAAGGAACCGACAGGTCCAGGGTCTTCTCTAAGGCCACACGTGTAGGACAGGTAATAGCCACTCTGTCTCTCCATCTCTGTCTCTTGTTAACAGTTGTTTTGTGGCTTTGGTGGCTTCGGTCATGCCCGACTCTTTGCGACCCCAAGGACTGTAGCCGGCCAGGCTTCTCTGTCCACGGGGTTTCCTAGGCAAGAATACTGGAGTTGGTCGTCAGGTCCTTTTCCAGCCTCTGTCTCTCTCTCTCCTCAAATACTTGGGGTTTTGTCTCAAACCTGGTCTCCAACTCAGCCCCCTCACTAGTACAGAGACCCTTCCTGCTGTAGAGACCCAGCCCCATCCGGTGCCCCACCCTCCCACCTGTAAGCCCCGCCCCTCCATCGCAGAGGCCCCGCCACCTCCCTGCTGTGGAGGCTCCGCCCTTTTCTGGCATGAACCCCGCCCCCTTCTTGCAGCTGACCTCCTGGCTCAGTTCCCTTGTCTTGCTTCTTCATTGTGGCCTCCGCAGTGCATGGTGGGGGTCTGCCCTCAGGAGGGAGCCAAGGTTAGCCCTGTCCCATGGCCTTGGCCGTTCGCAGACCCTCTTGCTGTCACTCAGAGGACTCCGAGGTGGGGCGGTCTCTGTCTGACTTGCCCACATTAAGAGCATCAGGCCCAAGGCATGCCTGCTGCACCCCCCAAACCCCCACCTCCATACCAGACAGTCAGTCAGAGGTTGTTTCCTGGGAGCTTGGAAGCCCAGGTATGCTTCAGTGTTTCAAAGACTGTGGTAAGCATCAAGGCCTTCATTTCATTCCTCTTCTCATTGAGATGGGTTGCGTGGCTGTTGTTTTGAAATCTTCTAGAGTGTTGACCAGCATCTCCCTGTTCCACAGAAGCATCTGACCAGAAAGGGCTGAGGTACAGAGCTGGGGGGACCCGGCTTGAGGGGGTTCGCTTGTCAGTATCTCCCCATCCTGGCTCTCTGGGGTGTAATTGGGGGTCACAGGAAACTCACAGGGTAGCACAATGCTGGCCCCTGTGGCAAGGATGCTGCGTGTGTGTTGGACAGCACCAGGGACTGGCGCCCCTCCACCTAGCCAGGCCAGTGCGTGGCCTGCGGGCACAGGGCCCACGCCGCGGGGACTCTGGGAGGACCAACCCCGTCACTCCGCATCTTTCTGATGGCGCTGTCAGGCCTGAGCCTGGACCTCTGCTCTGTCCTCCCATCAACCTGGGGGGACCGCCATCTCCTTGTTGTCAGGAAATGGGCTTGAGATCACACTGAGCTTCAGGTGGCAAGCTCAGGGGTGTCCATGCCTGTCCTGGGCAGCTGCAGAGCTGGCCACCCCTGTGTCTGTGGCCTGCTGCAGTTCAGGGACGTGGGCACCCGGGTGTAGTGCCCCTGCTGTCAGTGCTTACACTCAGGCTGCCTCTCTGGACCTGCACCTGGCCGGGGGGCTGCCGCCTCCATGAGAAACCCCTCGGCAGCCACCAGGTGCTCCCTTGGAGTGAGTGTGTCCACCAGTGGGAGGAGGGGAAGGAGTAGGTGCCGGCAGCATCGGTTCTCTGGGGTGGGAGGTGGGCAGGTCTCCTGGAGATGCTTGCCTCCCAGGGAGTGTTCATGGTGCCCTGTGCTCCTGCTTGCTTGCAGAGTAAGTCATGTCCAGAGAGCGCTCTCCAGGCAGGATGCCTGCAGGCCACCCTTTGGGGACCAGGCCCACCTGGGAGCATCTGAGTGGGCTGTTCTCAAGGGCGGGACTGGAGGAGTCCTCAAGATGAGATCAGATGTGCTGGCTTGCCTGTTTTTTAAGAAAGCTCTTTTGCTTAAAGAGACTGGAGTGGACTGAAGGAGAGCCACCCTCCATGCATCTACCTGCCTACCCACCCACCCATCCATGCATTCATCCAGCCATCTACCCACCCACCCAGCCATCTATCCACCCACCCATCCATCCATCCATCCATCCATCCATTCACCCACCCATCCATCCACCCACCCACCCATCCATGCATTCACCCACCCACCCATCCGTCCATCTACCCATCTATCCATTCTCCATCCATCCACCCACCCATCCATTCACTCATCCAGCCATCTGATGGGCATCTGCGTGGCTCCAACACTGGTGGGGTCCAGCTGAGTGATAAAGAGGCTGAAGCTAGGTGGGCAGGTTCACGGGGAAGACAAGGACACAGTCAGGAGATGTGTTGTGTTTAGAAGATGCCCCAGCCTCCTGGTCTGAGCAGTGGATTAACAGGGACATGAGAGGGCCCTGGAGAGGTGGCAGGCCTTAGGGGGTGTATGAAGAGCCCAGGATGGGAAGGCCGAATCCATGGGCATCCTCTATGCCCATGGCATCCAGAGGTGATGTGCAGGATGCCCTCAGGTTGGCCAGGCCAGAGTGGGAGGCAGTGATCAGAGCTCGTGGTACAGAATAGTCACGTGTGCCCTCTGCAGTTCTGATTCTGTGGAGGAATCTCTCAGGGCCCCCCTCCTCAGCCTGGGCAGGCCTCTCAGGCCTCCTTCCTGTTCCAGAGTTCTCTGGTCAGCCTCAGCTTACAAGATGAGGCCAGCAGGGTGGCGTGTTCATCCTCACCCCTTCGGCTCTCTGAGAACAAAGTCAAGGCTCCTGGAAAACCCCTGCGGTCCCCAGGCATCACCCCCTACCCCAGCTTGGTGCCAGATCCCAGAGGTCAGTTACCAGGAGTAAGAGGCCCTGCCTGGTGGGAAAACAAGCCAGCTTTGGGGCCTGCAGGGCAGGGGAAAGTAGACCAGAGGTAAACAGGCCTTCACTTCCAATCAGCGATGGTCTCCATTTCCCTGGAGCGCCAGGCATCCCGTCTCGTCCAGGAGAAAAATAGCTCAATTGGGCCTTACACTGCACTGAGCTTCCATCTCATGGAGTGAAGCCCTCAAATCTCCAGCTAATGTGTGGAAAATGATGCCCTCCTGAAACCAGTAGATTATTGCCTGGAGACAGGAGAGAAAAGGAAAAAAGCCTTCTCAGAAAACACGCCTCCTGGGCTCCGGCCTCTGGAGCTAATAGACAGAGAAAGAAAGGGACCCTGGATTTATTCTCTCTTCTGCAGGTGATGCAGAGTCTAAGACCCCTTTTAACCACAACTCAACTCGAGTGTATCAAAAAGGCCATCCGGGTGCATCTTGGCGGCTGGCCACCTGTGTGTCAGGGACTCCATCTAGGCTCACAGGTTCCAGGGACCTCCTGATGCACACCTGTGGCGGTCCACTCACTGCTCCCCATGCTCACGTGTCTGTCCTTCCAGGCTGGTGGAGTGAGGGGGAGAAAGGCTGGGCTGGGAGCCACAGGGGGTCGCCCAAGGGCACAGCAGCATCCCCAAAGCAGTGATTGTGGCCACTGTGTTAGAGGTGAGAAAACAGGGGCCCGCAGGTGGGGTGATGGGGTGGTGAGCAGGGTTTGGACACGGCTCTTGGGGTCCCACATTGCATGAGTCTATGCTTTCACTGCTGCAGGCCCTGGGAGGCCCTGGTGTTGCCTGGACCTGCTGGCCTTCCTTGATAAATTAAAGCCTTTGGGTGGCTCTGCCTTCAGGGCAAACCAGGGCGCGCCTTGGCTGGCCCAGAGCCAGCGTTGCCACATCTCAGAGCCCTGGGAGGCAGCTGATCGCCACCCCGTGGAGCTCAGGTGCCTTGAGAGTCTTGGCCTCCAGGTCGGCCAACAAGGAGTGGACAGTCAATCCAGTGCCTGCCTCCCCCTTGGCCCTGCTGTTTCTCCCCCATCTTGGGTGGCGGAAAGAGGGGGCCTTGCTCAGCTGCACCTCCAGCCTGCCCAGAGGGAGCCCGGGAACGGGAAAGCTCCTTTCTCTTCGTGGGTGGTGCAGACACCCCCCACCAGCCCACTGTGGCCCTGTGTCTCTGTATTGGGCGTGGCCTCCACTGCGGTGACGGAAGCCCTGGCTGGCTCAAGATGCAGGACACGATGGGCGGTGCTGTCCTTTGCATGGGAGAGGAGGCGATGGTTTATTTCTCTCATGCCCCTGGGCTGCCAGGGGGACTCGCGCACGCCGCGTGCCACTGAAGGTCAGGCGCTGTGTCCTGAGTCTGGTGGTGGAGGAGATGCTGCCCCCAGGCTGCGGGCACTGGCCTGAGCCTCCTGAAGAACACAGACCCCATTCTAGCTCCCCTTGGTGCCCCTGACCAGCCTCCCCATTAAGAATCCGCACTTAAGAAAACCGCTTCTGATCAGCTGTTGGCCGCAGCCTGAATTTCGTCTCTCTCCCCTTCAAAGACAAATGCTCAGAAAAGAGACGCAGGCGAAGTTTGTCCTTGTGCGGTGTGGGCTCTTAGGAAGCTTGACGGGCCATAGCCTGGTAAAAGCACCTTAAAACTGAATGTGATTTCTGGGGGAGGGAAACCCGATCTCAACAAGGAGGCCCCTGAGAAGCAAGGGCATCTCCAGCTTCTGCACCCTTTCATTCTTCATTTATGTAGCACCAGTACTGGGTCCCCACCTCCCCAAACCACTGCCGTGGCTCCACCCCAAGGCTACAAAATTGCCTCCTGCTGTGGTGTGTCAGCTGGTGTCTCCAGCCCTTTATCCCCTCGGGCACATAAGCAGAGCCCCGAGGGTGGTCGTCAGCACTGCCATCTTCCTTACCCTCTACCCTCCGCCCATTGCGGACGCTCGTGAGTGCCCTGGGCCTCTCTCCATCTCCTTGCCACCCCCACCCGAGCTACCCCTTCCTCTTGCCTGGCTCACCCCAGTGGCTGCCTCGTGACTCCAGTCCTCTCCGACCTGCGTCCCTCAGCTTCTTGAGCTCAGCTCTGCCGGGGCACCTGACCTATTGTTCTTGGTGTGAAAGCCAGGCTGTCTGCCTCCCAGCCTCATCTCATGCCCAGAGGCTCCTTCCCGCTGACCAACTGGCCATCAGAAGGGGCACTCCCTTCCAGCTCAGGCCTTTCCCCATGTTCCTCTTGCTCAGCGTACGTGCTCCTAAGTCCCGCCTCTCCTAAAGTGCTTAGGACAGACGGCACCTCTCCATCCCCTTGCTAGGGTCAAAACATGACTCCCAAAGATGTCCACGCCCTAATCCTCCAGACCTGTGAATGCCTTACCTCTCACAGCCAAGAGGAATGTGCACAGGTGCTTAAGCAAAGAATCTTGAGGTTGGGAGATTATCCTGGATAATCCCTGTTGTCACACTAATCCTTATAAGAGGAGGCAGGAGGATCAGAGGAGGAGATGTAACAAGGGAAGCAGATGGTCACAGAGTGGGAAGGCTGGAGGGAGTCAGGAGAGAACGGAGCGGGAGACTGGAAGATGTTATGCTGCTGGCTTTGAAGATGGGAGGGGCCACGAGCCAAGGACCACAGGCTCCTCTAGGAGCTGGGAAAGGCTGGGAGTGGATTCTCCCCTGGAGTCTCCAGAAAGGAACCAGCCCTGCTCACACCTGGACTCAGACCTCCAGAACTGAAGATAATACACCTGTGTTATTTTAAGTCATGAGGCTGTAGTAATTGGCCACAGCTACCAAAGGGGACTCAGGCACTAGAGTCCCAGGGTCCTGGAGTCCCAAGGCCCCCAGGTTGGTGGGGACCAGGAACACCACCGTGCCTGTGCTTGTGGAGAGCCTATACCATGGGGTTCCATGGGCCCCAGGGTGCCTCACTTCCTTTTAGTCTCTAGTCTCATTGACACTGGGGTGAGGGTTCAAGGGCTTCTCCTCGGAATGGAAGGAGCTTTGCAATGTGGGGATGGGACAGAGGACAGTGGGCAAGCGTGTCTGTGGGGATGCTGGTGGTGATGATGGGCGTGCTGGTGCTGTTTCAGGCAGCAGGCATTTACAGCAGCCCTGGGGAGAGGAAGGGAGGCCCCCTGGCATCCTGGCAGTGGAGACACAGGTGGTCCAGGCAGAACTGGGGCTTGGGAAATTTTCCTGAGCCCCTCTGAGCCCAGCTGGTGAAGTGGGCGCTGTCATCAGGGGATTTCTGTGAAGATTCACAAGGTGCTTTCTGGGGTGCTGGGCATGGGGTGGGGCACCTATCCCTTTGGCAATCCCGGGAGCAGTTTTGGTGACACTGACTATTATCCACTGAAGCCACACAGGGGCTGAGCCACAGGCGTCCACGGACAGGTGAGCAGCTGGCAGCTCAGAGAGATAGAGTGATTCTTCAGGGTCAGGGTGGTGCGGAGGCATGGCATGGCTGGACCCTACCCGGGCAGGGGCTCTTTGCATGTCCACCCTGCTCCTGGCTCTGTAGGGAGGGCCCGCAGAGGGAAGCCCAGGCAAGTGCTTTGTAGACACGTCTTCAGTATCTGCCTGTCACCCAGCTTTGGCAGTTGTGTTCTGTAATTTACAGTCATGCCCTTCCTCCGCTTATATACAAATACTCTGGTTTACGGGAATCCGGCAAGTCATGTGGCTTATCCAAGAGGTGTGGCTGAGAAATCGTTAGACATAAGGGAAGATTTAAATCAAAGGAATGAAGTGTCTCCTGTACTTTCAGGGATTAGATTAGCAGGGAAAATGGGACAAGCTGCTTCACCTCCCTCTGAACTAGACATGAATTGGACATCACCCCCTACCTACATCACTCCTTGGAAGTCTTTATGGGAAGGACTTGGGGCCACATTCGTGCAGCAGGAAGGAGGCCTGACCCGTCCATGGTGTCAGGTTTGGGTGCTGGAGTGATGGAGTGGCAGCTCCCATGTCACAGGGCAGCTGTCTGTATATGACCCTTGAGGGGCCTTCCATGCCTAGTGTTTACTGTTCTACTTACCTTCCTTTGACAAATCAGCCACCAAATAAATACTTGCCCTCCCCTCCTCCCCGCATGCTGTATTCGTCAGGACTAATTTGATTGCAAGTAATATGAAGTCACTGAAACAGGAAGAGCAACACATTAGCTTATATAACTGTGAAGACCAAGGGCAGATCTTCCTTCAGGCACGACTTGGCCCAGGACTTTTAATAAGGACGTTAGGACTCAGTGTCTGTCTCTCCACTCCTTAACTTTGCTCTCCTTGAGCCAAACTTCAGTCCTAGGTACAATTTGGCTGTTTGGCAGAACAGATGACCTCTGGCCACCCCAGACACATATGATCTGTAGCACCACGATCTCAGAAGAAGCAGGGGTCCTTTTCCAAGTAGTTTCAGCACAGATCCCAGGGAAAGCTCTCATTGGCTGGGCTGGGAACGTGTGACCTGTTTCTGAGGCAGTGGGTGTGGCCACAGGGAGCTTGTGCTCTGATTGGCCAGGTATGGTCATGTGTTCTCTGAGAGGCGGGGTCAGCCCACCCAGGGTGGAATACAGTGAGAAAAAGATGAGTCGCCAGCCAGGTAAATGAGGTTTTGTAAGAGCAGGTAAAAGCTAGAACAGCCTTGTGCCCATGTCCACCAGCGTTTACTGACATGGCTCCTGTTGAATCACTTCAAACTATACTGTTTAAAAAGTCGTTTCCTTTTTTGAGGATTTTTTTCTTTCAAGCTTCAGACTCTCTCTTCCTGTCTCTTTAAACACAGCAGTAAGTGTACATTTTTAGCTTGAAAGAAAGACCTCACAGCTAGACTTTTCAGCCAGCTTGCCTTCCTGTGGAAGAGCCCTGCCTGCCGTGTTCCAGATGTGGACCCCAGTGGAGCTTGGAGGCTTTGGGTGAGGAGCTGTGGGGGACCCTCATGCCAGCAGGCCCTGAACCCAGACCAGAACTAAGGGCATTGATAATCTACCTGTCACTGGCCCCTTCCCCTCCTCTCACTGCTGTGGGGCGAATTTTGGCAGCCACTGGCCTCTCGAGACCCTGTGTCCTCAGTGGGGCCCGTTGCTCTCTGCACAGGAAGGGAGGACTGTGGCAAAGCTTGGGAGGGCCAGCACCCAGCCAGGCGCACAGCAGGTGCTCAGCTAACGCCTGTTTCTCCCTACGTACACTCACAGCCCACTGCCTGCACGGAGCCTGTCATCAGGGTGCGTCTCATCCATCTTCCCCAGACTGGTGAAGGCTCCTCCAGGCCCACACCATGTCTCACCCATCTTTGCCCCCAGGCCTGTCCAGGACAACCACGTCACAGGCCCGGGGGAACCGACTAGAATGCACACACCAGCTCCAGTGCCAGGGGCACAGGGAAGCTGGCTGTGAAAGGCGGGATGGCATGGACAGAGAGAGTGAGTTCTAGGGCTGGCTCGCAAAGCCTGGGGTGAGCGGGATGCAGCACCGGCATGGATCTGCTGATGAGCAGGGCTGGGGCGCGGGGCTGGTGGTGGTGGGAGACAGCAACTCCTCCTCACAGTATGGGAGGCGGCCTGGGATGCCTGATTCAAGGCTGAGCTCTGTCAATTGCACTAACAGGTGTAGCGCCTGCCAAGGACTCGGCCCCTCTTCCTGGCTATCCTGTTCCTGAGAGTTTTGGGTCACCCCCTCGGTTGCTTTGAGCTGGCCATTTAAGAGATGCTGGATAGAGCTGTAAAAAAATGGGACTGAAATTCTCAAGGGAAAATACCTTTGATATTGCTCGTCTGCATCTCTCAGAACATCCCATCCCTAGAAATGATTGCTTTTATAAATGGGATTTTGGGTCAGAGCTGTGAGGCCTGTCCCTCCATCCTGGTTTGGTGGGTACACAGTGACCCCCAACTCTGGCTCAGAATTCCACACCATGCAGTACTGAAAAAAATAAAGCCCTTCTAGGCCCCAGCCACGGCGAGCCTCAAAGCCCAGGAGAGCCAACAGGCATGGAGATGGGCAGTCATAACACAGGGTGCATCATGTGTGCTGGGCCAGAGGGCAACGGGCGCCAAGAGCTGCAGAGGGGCACCAGACAGAGGCCACGGCCTCAGGCAGCAGCGAAGAGCCCGCCCAAGTGGGCGCCACACCCAGGGCAGCGTCCTTCTGTCTCTCGGGTTATGGTTGGGCCGGGTGGGCTTTGCCACCATGAACCTGGTGTCAGGTCTGGATTCCCAGCTCCCTCCCTGCAGACGTCGGCCGCCTCCCCTAGCCAAGCCTCTCATCAGATGACTTCTATGTTATTTTTAAAAAATTGATCAGCGCTTCCTGGGCCGGGTCCCAGTTAGTGAAAGGAGTCTGTGATTAGGTGTGTGAATAAATGGTAATACACAAATAATACCAGCCTGTAATTACTCGGGTATAGGAGAATCATTACATGGGTAATTATGCTCTGTAGCCGGCAGCCCTGCCCGCTCCACAGTTCCTGGTGTTCTTAACGGCTGCGGGCGCTGCAGCGGCCTCACACAGCCCATAAATAGATACCTAAGGACATGGCAACGATAAGAATTCTAATTGTCATGTAATTAGACAGCAATTAAATAGTTATTTGTCCCACATAAATCAGCCGTTATATGTCCTCCAAAGTCCTGCGATACTTTTAACAAAATGTGGTTGTCAGGCAAAGAAATACATGTCTTTTCTCCCCTAGAGCGAGGGCCCACGTGAGTCCAACACAGTCACTTATAAGGGTCTTCAGCATTGTGTGTGATATCACTGGGGTTTCTGGCCTCTGAGTTGACCCGTCGTTTTTCTGGCCTCTGTGTGGAAGGTGAAGATTCCAGGAAGGCGTCCTTGCTCCCCCCAGGCACTGGCACTTTCACCAAGGCGAGGAGGGTGATCTTATACTAAAACCTGGATGGCTGGGCCTTCCCTGGTGGTTAAGATTCCAGGCTTAGGACACAGAGGGCGCAAGTTCAATTCCTGGTCAGGGAACTAAGATCCCACATGCCGCACTGTGTGGCCAAAAAGATCAAACCTGGTTGGGGTTTTAGTCAAATAAAAATTATTTTATTTAACAAAACTAAAACCAGGGCAGGGGCATCTCTAGACCACGGCACTGATTTCTTGGACAAAGCATTGTCCGTCCCTGCCCCAGCTTGCGCAACTTCTCCCTAAACTAACTAGGAAGACGGAGTGGAGATAAACTGCCAGAGACAGAGACTAAGCTAGGACCTGTGAGCTCCCTCTCGGCAGAAAGTTCAGGAGCCAGAGCAGTCCTGCCCGCCAGCAAGAGGTTGGGAAGCCCCCCATCAATAGCCCTGCTGGGTGGGCGTCTCGGCCGAGGCACGCGGCTCCCGCCTGCGGCCCCACCGACACCCCGAACCCCCGCGCTCACACAGCCTATGAGGCAGGAAGGGGCGTGGGGCCGCTGTGGGGCGTTGGCTTCCTGCGGTGCGCAGTCCCCGTAGGGCGGCCACTGTGGATGGAAGGGGGACGCTTAGGACAAAGGACCGTGATGAGATGCAGCTCCCGGAAAGGAGGAAGAAGTGGGATGGGCGTGAGGAGGCTGAGGAACACTGGCGAGATCCCAGAATTTCAGCGACCCGTGAAGGACGTTTCAGAGGCCGGAAAGAGCAGGGAATCCGACTCGGGGGTTCTCACCAGTGAGAAGGGAGAGGCTTTAAGAAAGAAAAGAAGGAAGATGCCAAACAGGGGAGGGGAGAGAGGGCCAGCCTGAGAGCCGCGGGGGTTTTCAAATAAAAATTCAGAGCGACAGGACCGGAAGCAGTGATCATAGATGAGGCTGGGCTGGGTGGAGAGGGCGATTTCTTGAATTAAATTTTTTAAAAAGTGCTTGTTAAGCCTACCTCACATTCTGCCTTGTTTTCTTTAATTATGAGGGTAAAATGTCATTTTTCTCAAGAAAGAAAAGCTCTTTATGAAAGAATAAGAAACAGGCCATTACAGACATGCTTTCTAATATTACATTTCAAAATAATAGAATGGATTTCAGGGTCTGCAGATAAGGACCGAAAAGCTGTGATCCAAAATCTGGTTACTATTAAGACTACAATATATGTTGGGCCTGCCAGATGGTGCTAGAGGTAAAGAACCACCTGCCAATGCAGGAGACATGAGACATGGGTTCGATCCCCGGGTCAGGAAGATCCCCTGGAGGAGGGCATGGCTACCCACTCCAGTATTCTTGCCTGGAGAATCCCATGGACAGAGGAACCTGCTGGGCTACAGTCCACGGGGTTGAAAAGAGTCGGACACGACTTTAGAGACTCAGCATGCATGCCTTATGTTGGGAAAGTCAAGGGAGGAAGATGAAAGTGGAAAAGAAGCTTCTAGACTCCTGTCCAGACACTGACAGAAGCCAAAGCTATGCCTTATTCCTTATTTTGGTAGTTGGGAAAACGTAAGTTGAAGAATATTTTTTAGATACTTTAAAGAATTTTTCTTTGAAAGGGGTCAGGAAGTTTATTGCTCACTTTGCTGGAGAAGGGAAATGCAAGTGGAACCACCTTGAGGCAAAAGACATAAGAGCGTGACGCAGCAAGGAGCTGCGTAGAGCAAGACGGCAAATATGAGCACACGTCCCTCATGGCCGTGGAGCAGACACTGACTCCTTGCCCCTGATCCTCCAAGGGGAGCACTCAGCCTCCTGGGAGGGATGGGCCATGGACAGAAGATGTCAAGGGGAAACGCACCTGCTTTAAAATACTCCTGGGGTCTCACCTGATAGGTTCTGATGTTGGAGGGTTGAATGTTGTGAGCTTGGAGATGCTTTGCAAGCTGTAAAGTATGAAAGATGTTTGTTATCGTGGACAGGTAGATGACACCAGTGAATGACATTATGATATTATTAGAGGGGCTAGGAGAAGGAATCCCCATCAAACCCTTTCTACCGCGGCTTCAGCCTTTCTGTTTCTAGACATTCTGCCATTAAGGTTTTAAGTCCCTAAGTTAACTTAACAACCCCCCTTGAAGTAGTTAGAGGTACACAATTTATGTGGAAATAGGAAGATGAAAAAGTTGTCTGCCTTGTCCTCATGACATGTTTTTTATGGACAATTATTGAATGTTATTGAAACACGTTTAAGAAGATGCCAGTGAAGGAAGACTATCCTGTGTTGATGGGGGAAAATCAGTTTAGCAATTCTTTTCAAATACATCTGGAGACAAGGTACTTCTGCATTAAACACCATAGGTTCGGGGTTGTTTTGTTTTGTTTGAACTTAACCAGCTGATGTGGAAATGAACACGCGCTGCAGTTGCAGAGTCAGACTCGACTGAGCAACTGAACAGCAAGTCAAGGAGCAAGGGACCAAGGACAGCCAAAGGAGGCCCAGGCAACTGAACAGCAAGTCAAGGAGCAAGGGACCAAGGACAGCCAAAGGAGGCCCAGCAACCCTGAAGGGCAAAGCAGGGGCCTGGCTTCACTGGAAATACCCAGAATTATCACAACCATTGGTGATTTGGAAAGACAAGTTGACCGATGTGGCTGAACCAGTGCCTGGAGACAGATGTAAATAATGTACAGAAACCTCGGGTCCGTGGTTGGTGGGGGAAGGGGTGGCATGTTTTACATGGTGGCAAGGAAGTTGGTGATGCCCTTGACAAGAAATGAGACTGAGCCCCACGCCCACTACAGATCATTCATTCCCAGTGGTTTAGGCACTGTACAGAGAAGGCATCCCAGAAAACGCTTAGAAGATAAAGTAAGAGATGTTTTCCTGACCCTGTTATGAGGAAGGATTTCCTCTAAGACAAAAGTCAAATCTTGAAGGAGGAGATGGAAAACTCGAACGCTTGAACATGGTTGTCGAGACAGCAGGGCGTTCAGACACCTGGCAGAGACACAGAGTTAAATGCCAATGATGAGGTTTGCAGAGAGCGTGGGAGTCCCGAGGCAAGCCAGGTCCCTGAGAGAAATACCATGCCGGCTGAGCTGGCCACACAGGGAGAGAGGGGAGGGCTGGGGCACACGAGACAGAAGGATTGGGGCACTCGAGAAAGGCATCATGACGTAAATGCACTGGTATGCCAGCACAGGTGTGTGGGGACAGGTATGTAGGGGCAGGTGTGTGGGAACGGTGTATGGAAACAAGTGTGTGCGGACGGGTGTATAGAGACGGGTCTGTGGGGACAGGTGTATGGGGACAAGTGTGTGTGAACAGGTGTGAGGGCACAGGTGTGTAGGGACCGGTGAATGGAAACAAGTGTGTGGGGACAGGTGTGTAGAGACGGGTCTGTGGGGACAGGTGTATGGGGACAAGTGTGTGTGGACAGCTGTGAGGGCACAGGTGTGTTGGGACAGGTATGTAGAGACAGGTGTGTAGGGACAGGTGTATGGAAACAACTGTGTGGGGACAGGTGTGTAGAGGCAGGTGTGTAGGGACAGGTATGTAGAGACGGGTGTGTAGGGATTGGTGTGTGGAGACATTTATGTAGAAACAATGTCTGGGGACAGGTGTATGTAAACAAGTGTGTGAGGACAGGTGTGTGGAAACAGGTGTGTGTAGACAGGTGTGAAAGGACAGGTGTGTAGAGACAGGTGTGTGGGGACAGGTGTGTAAGGACAGGTGTATGGAAACAACTGTGTGGGGACAGGTGTGTAGAGAAAGGTGTGTGGGGACAGGTGTGTGGCGTCATGTGTGGAGGGATAGGTGTGTAGGCACAGGTGTGTGTGGACAGGTGTGTAGGTTCAGCTGTATGGAAAAAACTGTGTGGGAACAGGTGTGTAGAGACAGGTGTGTGGGGACAGGTGTATGGGGAGAGGTGTATGGGGACAGGTGTGAGAGCACACATGTGTAGGAACAGGTGTGTGGGGATAGGTGAATAGGGACACATGTGTGGAAACAAGTGTGTGGGGAAAGTGTGTAGAGACAGATGTGTGGGGACAGGTGTCTGGGCACAGGTGTGTGGGGACTGATGTGTATGGACAGGTGGTTAGGGACCGGTATATGGAAACAAGTGTGTGGGGACAGGTGTGTAGAGACAGGTCTGTGGGGACAGGTGTGTAGGGACAGTTGTATGGAAACAAGTGTGTGAGGACAGGTGTGTTAGGGACAGGTGTTCGGAAACAGGTGTGTTGTGACGGGTGTGAAAGGACAGGTGTGAAGAAACAGATTGTGAGGACAGGTGTGTGCAGAAAGGTTTGTGAGTGGGGACAGGTGTGAGGGGACAGGTGTGAGGGGACAGGTGTGTGGGGACAGGTGTGTGGGGGCAGGTGTGAAATAACGTGTGTGGAAACAGCTGTGGGGGGACAGGTGTGGGGGCACTGGTGTGTTGGGATAGGTGTGTGGGGTCAGATGTGAAAGGGCAGATGTGTGGAAACAGTTGTGTGGGGACAGGTGTGTAGGGACAGGTGTGGAGAGACAGGTGTGTGGTGAGAGGTGTGTGGCGACAGGTGTTTGGGGACAAGTGTGTAGGGTCATTTGTGTGGAGATAGGTGTGTGGGGACAGGTGTGTAGGGACAGGTATGTAGGGACGTTTATGGAGACAGGTGTGTGGGGACAGGTGTGTGGGGACAGGTATGTAGGGACATGTTTATGGAGACAGGTGTGTGGAGACAGGTGTGTGGGGACAGGTATGTAGGGACATGTTTATGGAGACAGGTGTGTGGGGACAGGTGTGTAGGAACAGGTGTGTGGAAACAAGTGTGTGGGGACAGGTGTGTAGAGACAGGTCTGTGGGGACAGGTGTGCGGGGACTGGTGTGTAGGGACAGGTGTATGGAAACAAGTTTGTGAGGACAGGTGTGTAGGGACAGGTGTGTGGGAACAGGTGTGAAAGGACAGGTGTGTGGAAACAAGTGTGTGGGGAAAGGTGTGTAGAGACAGATGTGTGGGGACAGGTACATGGGGACAGGTGTGTGGGGACAGGTGTGTAAAGACAGGTGTCTGGGCACAGGTGTGTGGGGACAGGTGTGTATGGACAGGTGTGTGGTGACAGGTGTGTAGGGACCGGTGTGTAGGAACCAGTGTATGGAAACAAGAGAGTGGGGACAGGTCTATGGGGACAGGTGTGTCAGGACAGGTGTGAAAGGACAGTCATGAAATGACATGTGTGTGGGGACGGTTTGTGGGGACAGGTGTGAAAGTACAGATTTGTGGAAATAGGTGTGTGGGGACAGATGTGAATGGACAGGTATGTGGAAACAGGTGTGTGAGCACAGGTGTGTCAGGACAGGTGTGTGGGGACAGGTGTGTAGGGACACCTATGTAGAGATAGCTGTGTGGAGACAGGTGTGTGGGGACAGGTGTGAAAGGACAGATTTGTGGAAATAGGTGTGTGGGGACAAGTGTGAATGGACAGGTATGTGGAAACAGGTGTGTGAGGACAGGTGTGTTGGAACAAGTGTGTAGGGCCAGGTGTGTGAGGATAGTTGTGAAAGGACAGTGTGTGGACACAGGTGTTTGTGGACAGGTGTGTGGAAACAGGTGTATGGAAACAGATGTGTGGGGACAGCTGTGTAGGGACAGGTGTGTGGAAACAGGTGTGTGGGGACAGGTGTGTGAGGATAGGTGTGAAAGGACAGGTTTGTGGAGACAGATGTGTAGGGACAGGTGTGTGGGGCCAGGTATATGGGAAAAAGTGTGTTGGGACAGGTATAAGGAAATAAGTGTGTGAGGACAGGTGTGTGAAGACAGCTTTCTGGGGACAGGTGTGTGAAGACAGGTGTGAGGGGACAGGTGTGTCAGAACAGGTGTATGGAAACAAGTATGTGGGGAGAGGTGTGTAGAAACAGGTGTGTGGAGACCGGTGTGTGGGGACTGGTGTGTGGGAACAGGTGTATGGAAACAGGTGTATGGGGACAGGTGTTTAAGGACAGGTGTGTGGGAACAGGTGTATAAAAACAGGTGTGTGGGGACAGGTGTGAGGGGACAGGTGTGTAGAAACAGATGTATGGAAACAAGTGTGTGGGGACAGGTGTGTAGAAACACGTGTGTGGGGACAGGTGTTGGGGACAGGTGTGTGTGGACAGGTGTGTAGGGACAGGTGTGTACGGATAGGTATGTAGGGACAGGTGTATAGAAACAAGTCTGTGGGGACAGATGTGTAGAGACGGACAGGTGTGCAGGGACAGGTTTGTGGGGGCAGGTGTATGGAAACAAGTGTGTGAGGATAGTTGTGTAGGGACAGGTGTGTATGTTCAGCTGTATAAAAACAACTGTGTGGGGACAGGTATGTAGAGATGGGTGTGTGGGGACAGGTGTATGGGGGCAGGGGTGTGGTGACAGGTGTGTAGGGACAGGTGTCTAGGCACAGGTGTGTGAGGACAGGTGTGTATGGATAGGTGTATAGGGACAGATGTGTGGGGACAGGTGTGTAGGGACCAGTGAATGGAAACAACTGTGTGGGGACAGGTGTGTAGAGACAGGTCTGTGGGGACAGGTGTATGAGGACAGGTATGAGGGCACAGGTGTGTTGGGACAGGTATGTAGAGACAGGTGTGTAGGAACAGGTGTATGGAAACAAGTGTGTGGGGACAGGTGTGTAGAGGCAGGTGTGTAGGGACAGGTATGTAGAGACAGGTGTGTAGGGATAGGTGTGTGGGGACATTTATGTAGAGACAAGTGTCTGGGGACATGTGTATGTAAACAAGTGTGTGTGACAGGTGTGTGGAAATAGGTGTGTAGGGACAGGTGTGTAAGGACAGGTGTATGGAAACAAGTGTTTTGGGACAGGGGTATAGGGACAGTTGTATGGGGACAGGTGTGTGGTGTCATGTGTGGAGGGACAGGTTGTAGGCACAGGTGTGTGCGGACAGGTGTATAGGTTCAGCTGTATGGAAACTGTGTGGGGACAGGTGTGTGGGCACAGGTGTGCGGCGACGGGTGTGTGGGGACAGGTTTGAGGAAACAGGTGTATGGGGCCAGGTTTGTGGAGCCAGGAGTATGGGGGCAGGTGTGAAAGGACAGGTGTGGCAAACAGGTGTGTGGGGACAGGTGTGTGGGGATAGGTGTGTACGAACAGGTGTATGGAAACAAGTGTGTGGGGACAGATGTGTGGAGACAGGTATATGGGGACAGGTGTGAGGGGACAGGTGTGTGGGGATAGGTATGTATAGACAGGTGTGTGGGGACCAGTATGTAGGACAGGTGTGTGGGGACAGGTGTGTGGGGACAGTTGTGTGATGGGTGTGAAAGGACAGCTGTGTGGAATCAGGTGTGTAGGTACAGGCGTGTGGAGACAGGTGTGTAGGGACATGTGTGTATGGACAGGTGTGTGGGGACAGGTGTGTATGGACAGGTGTATGGAAACAAGTGTGTGGGGACAGGTGTGTAGAGACAGGTGTGTGGGGACAGGTGTATGGTGAGAGGTGTGTGGCGACAGGTGTTCAGGGACAGGTGTGTAGAGACATTTGTGTGGAGACGTGTGTAGAGACAGGTGTGTGGGGACAGGTGTGTAGAGACAGGTGTGTCAGGACAGGTGTGACAGGACAGGCATGAAATGACATGTGTGTGGGGACGGTTTGTGGGGACAGGTGTGAAAGTACAGATTTGTGGAAATAGATGTGTGGGGACAGGTGTGAATGGACAGGTATGTGGAAACAGGTGTGTGAACACAGGTGTGTCAGGACAGGTGTGTGGGGACAGGTGTGAAAGGACAGGTGTGAAGAAACAGGTATGTGGCATCAGGTGTGTGGGGACAGGTGTGTGGAGACTGGTATGTGAGGACAGATGTGTGGTGACGGTTGTGTGGGGACAGGCGTGAGGAATGCAAGCTAAATGCCTGGAGGCCGAGGTTCTAAAACTCAGGGGACCTTGCAGAGACGCCATCACAGCTGTGACTCTGCCTGGAGTCTTCTGCTCAGCCTGGCCCATCACCAAGCTCATCACATGAGGAGGATGGAGAAGTATCATGCAGGTGCGGGTCCTGTTTAGGCCTCTCCTGGAAGCAGGAGTTGAGTTCCAAAACACGCAGATGATCTGCCCAGGACCCCTTCAGGATAAACCCATCCTGGGCATTAAAGTGATGGTAATTGCCTGAGACAGATCATTCCAGAACCTTCCGCTGTGTAAGTGGCTCGCTATTAACCTGTCTCGTTTTAATGGCCACTTTCCCAAGGAGCAGTTAGGTTTAATCCTCTTTGAAATTGTCTGGGAATGGCTTATACCGGGCAGTGTTCTGATGGTGCTCAGTAGCAGACGTCCTGGAGGACTCCCCAAACACCTGCATGGGCTGGTGGGACCCAGAAGAAGACAATGGTGCACCCACCACCCTGGGCAGGCAGGTGGTGGGGAGGATCTGAGGGGGGATCCATTCAGAGGTGCCCAAAGCCAGCCAAAGCCAACATTTGAGGAAAGCACCCAGTTCTCAGGCTTCCCTGGTGGTTCAGATGGTAAAGAATCCACCTGCAATGCAGGAGACCCAGGTTCGATCCCTGGGTTGGGAAGGTCCCCTGGAGAAGGGAATGACAACCCACTACAGTGTTCTTGCCTGGAGAATCCCATGGAAGAGGAGCCTGGCGGGCTATAGTCCATGGGGTTGCGAAGAGTCAGACACGACTGGGAGAGTAAAACACACACACACACACGTGCACACACACACAGACAGTTCTCACTCATCCATCAGGTAGTTAGCCCTGGAGATCAGAAAGGGAACAAAAGAGATACCACCCACGATTTCCTTCCCCTGAGGCATAAAGACTCTGACTCAAAGGAACTGTTAGCGGAGGAAATGCATAGTGTCAGAGCACACCACTTTCAAAGTCGCTCTGGTAGAGACTTCCCTGGTGCCCAGCAGTAAAGAATCCACCTTGCAATGCAGGGGACTTGGGCTTGGTCCCCTGGTCAGGGAACTGCGGTCCCACATGTGGCGGAACTCCTGAGGCCCTGTGCCCTGGAGCCCTTGTGCTGCCTCTGCTGAGCCAGTGCACCGCATTGAAAGGATCCAGCGTGCTGCACCTAAGACCCATTGCAGCCAAATAAGTACACTTAAAAAATAAACAAAGAGAAGTCTCTCTGGTAGAGGGTCCTGGGGAGTTCTCCCCGCAAAAGGGCACTTGAGCCAAGATCCAAAGCAGGAGTTAAGCAGGTGGAAAATGGGAAGGAAATAGCAGGTGCAAAGGTCCTGATGCTGAGAGAGCTGGAGAAAGGCCAGCGTGGTGGAAGGCAACAGAGGCAGAGTTATCTGGGGAAAGTGTTCAGAAAGAATAGATGAGATGGCTTGTAATCAGCATGGGCTTCCGCGGTGTCACAGCGATAAAGAATTCGCCTGCCAATGAGGGAGATGCAGGAGACAAGAATTTGATCCCTGGGTCAGAAAGATCCCCTGGAGGAGGAAGTGGCAGCCCACTCAGTATTCTTGCCTGGAGAATTCCATGGACAGAGGAGCCTGGCGGGCTACAGTTCATGGCATTGGGAAGAGCTGAGCATGACTGAGCAACTGAGCATGCACACCCGCGTGTAATTAGCACAGCACTTGCCCGCTAGGGAAGAAGGCGCCTAAACTGGCTACAGCTTCTGGGGACAGTCTGTGCTAAACAGAGGACGCCAACACTGAGATTCTCTCTGAAAAGTCAGCTCTGGTGACATGGGAAGGAGACCCAGGTGGAGGCCACTGCCTTTGTCCAGGTGAAGGGTGATGGAGGTCTGGACTGTGGTCTTCAGCCTTCAGCAATGGGAACAATGGGGTCACCCCTCAGAAGGGGAAAATGCTGAGGTAGGAGTAGGTTTGTGGTGAAAATAATGAATTTTCTCTGGGGCACGTTGATTTTGGAGAACCTTGAGAAGTCCAAGTAGCAAGCAGGCATTTGGGTGTGTGAATGAGAAGCTTGGAGGAAGGGTTGGGCTGGAGACCCTCGTGTAGAAAGTGTCAGCTGGAACTTGGGCACAGATGAATTCTCCCAGAGGGGATGTGGAGAGCCAAAAGAGGAAGATGCCTTGTCTGTAGCTGATGGATTGAGCTAAACACTGTGCAAAGAGAGAGGAGACCAAGACCTGGTCCTAGGCTGATTGCAGATCTACACAAGTCCAGTCTTTACAAGAAGAGTTCAAGAACATACAGTCACAAAATTAGGCTCCCCAGAGTCTGCTGTTCATCCACCCACCCGCCCACCCACCCATCCATCCATCCATGCACCCATCCATCCATCCACACCCCCATCCATCCATCCACACCTCCACCCATCTATTAACTTTTCCATCCACCCATCCATCCATTCATCCACCCAACATCCATCCATCCACCCATCCACCCATCCATCCATCCATCCATCCACCCACCCATCCATCCATCCATCCACCCACCCAACACCATCCATCCGTTTGCCCATCCATCCATCCACTCATCCAATCACCCATATATTTTTTGGGTTTTCCATCTATCCATCCACCCATCCATCCTCTCATCCACTCAACATCCATCCACCCACCCATCCACCATCCACACATCCATCCATCTACTGACTTTTCCATCCACTCATCCATCCACCATCCATCCATCCACCTATCCAGCCAACATCCAACCATCCATTTGCCCACACATCCAGCTGCCCATACACTCACCCATACATTCCTTGGATTTTCCATCCATCCACCCACCTATCCACCCATCCATCTGTTCATCCACCCATCTATCCATCTAGCCTTCCATCCACCCAGATATCTTCCCTCCCTCCCTCCATCTCTTCCTTCTTTGTTTCCATCCATCTATCCTATCCACCCCCCATTTCTCCCACTTCACCAGTGCCAGGCATACCACTGACGCACTCTACGCTCAATGGACAGACAAGTGCGCAAACATGACATCTGGGGGGGTGGGCAGTTGTCAAAATAAAGTCCTCCTATGGGGACGCAGAGGGGGGCCGTGTAATCTGCCTTGTCTGTAGGGGTCAGGGATTGGGTGAGAGGCTTTCCAGAGAAGGGACGACTCATGAGGATTTTGAAGGGTCACTCAGAGACTGAAAAGCAGAAAGGGTACTCAGCATCCTAGTGAGAAGTGCCTGTGTGACCGCGCAGAGGGCAAAGTGCCCACCTTGGGGGTGGGGCTTGACACAGAGTAGATAAGAACAGACTGCATTAGTTTATCAAAAGTGCATGAATAAACTGGTGCTTCTAAGTGTTTGCAGGGACTCGAAACTATCTGTATATTAAACTTACCATTGATATCCTCAGAGCCACGGAATTTACTCATTTAGTTCAATCAGCAAATCAATCAGTCAATTACTCTATTAGTCATTGTCCCAGAGAGGGTTCAGGGTCTTTTCTATCTTTCTTCCTCTTACACTGGCCTCACATGCATCACCCAACTGGACAGACGGTGGGGATGTGGAGGACGCAGATCTTTTCTCCTATCTGAGCCTCAATTAATTCATCTGTAAACTGGGGTGGGTGACATTGTTCTGGCTTCTGCCTGTTGTTAGATACAAATGACATAGAAACCAGAAAAGGCTTTGAAGGCTGTCTGTGCTTTACAGACTGTAGAGCGTCCTGGCAATGTGAGGACTCTTCATCACACTGATTAAGTAGATAGAGATTAATAGCCAAGCATGAAGCCTGAGAATTGGATTAACTGCTCTGGGCTAGATTCTATTATCATAATGATAATCATTTGTTCACCCAGTGAATATTTACCAAGTGCTTTTCCCTGTCAAGCACGTTTAGAAAGGGTCCGTCTTCCTATGGATGAGCCATCCAAAGCCCCTTGCTCTGCAGATGCCTCTGGGAAAAGCACAGGGGGTCCGGGGCTCCTCTGGAGGAAGTGGTGGTGGGCGCTGGGCCCTGGTCTATGCGACGCCGCCCCTCCCCTCGCCAGTCCTGGTGATGCCTTGTCTGGGGAAGGGCTGGGGCTGGAAGCGTAGCAGCTGGTGCTGGATGAAGAGCAGCTCCCATCGGGTTCAGTTCAGCTCAGTCGCTCAGCTCTGCCCGACTCTGTGACCCCGTGACTGCAGCACGCCAGGCCTCCCACCCATCACCAGCTCCCAGAGCTCACCCAAACTCACATCCATCACGTCGACGATGCCATCCAGCCATCTCATCCTCTGCCGTCCCCCTCTCCTCCTGCCTCAATCCCTCCCAGCATCAGGGTCTTTTCCAGTGAGTCAGCTCTTTGCATCAGGTGGCCAAAGTATTGGAGCTTCAGCTTCAGCATCAGTCTTTCCAATGTATGTTCAGGACTGATCTCCTCTAGGATGGACTGGTTGGATCTTCTTGCAGTCCAAGGGACTCTCAAGAGTCTTCTCCAGCACCGCAGTTCACAAGCATCAGTTCTTCGGTGCTCAGCTTTCTTTATGGTCCAACTCTCACATCCATACATGACCACAGGAAAAACCATAGCTT
This sequence comes from Litocranius walleri, assembly GCA_006410535.1. NCBI lineage: Eukaryota > Metazoa > Chordata > Mammalia > Artiodactyla > Bovidae > Litocranius > Litocranius walleri. The sequence goes on along the minus strand of SJYG01000202.1, from coordinate 2,562,457 downwards.
TGACTAGATGGACCTTTGTTGGTAAAGTAATGTCTCTGCTTTTTAATATGCTGTCTAGGTTGGTCATAGCTTTTCTTCCAAGGAGTAAGCGTCTTCTAATTTCATGGCTACAGTCACCACCTGTAGTGATTTGGGAGCCCCCTCAAAATAAAGTCTATCACTGTTTCTATTGTTTCCCCATCTATTTCCCATGAAGTGACGGGACCACATGCCATGATCTTCATTTTCTGAATGTTGAGTTTAAAGCCAACTTTTTCACTCTCCTCTCACTTTCATCAAGAGGCTCTTTAGTTCCTCTTCACATTCTGCCATAAGGGTAGTGTCATCTGCATGTCTGAGGTTATTGATGTTTCTCTCGGCAATCTTGATTCCAGCTTGTGCTTCCTCCAGCCCAGCGTTTCTCATGATGTTCTCTGCATATAAGTTAAATAAGCAGGGTGACAATATACAGCCTTGACGTACTCGTTTCCCAATTTGGAACCAGTCTGTTGTTCCATGTCCAGTTCTAACTGTTGCTTCTTGACCTGTAAACAGATTTCTCAGAAGGCAAGTCAGGTGGTCTGGCATTCCTGTCTGTTGAATTTTCCACAGTTTGTTGTGACCCACACAGTCAAAGGCTTTGGCATAGTCAATAAAGCAGAAGTAGATGTTTTTTCTGGAACTCTCTCGCTTTTTTGATGATCCAACGGATGTTGGTGATTTGATCTCTGGTTCCTCTGCCTTTTCTAAATCCAGCTTGAACATCTGGAAGTTCACAGTTCACTTACTGTTGAGGCGTGGCTTGGAGAATTTTGAGCATTACTTTGTAGCTCCCGTTGGCCACATTCTAAGCACTTTGTATCATTAGCACATTTTATTCTACAACCAGACAAGGAAATAGAGGCTCAGGGAGGCAGATAACTTGCTTATAGACCCTGAGAAGATAAGCAATGGAGCCGGGGTCCAGCCAGATGGGTCCCTGGAAAAGCCTCTGGTTTCCTGCAGCAGCAGAGCAGATGGCGGGTGTGGAGGAAGGAGGGGCCCCCGCATCTGACCACCCCCCACCTCCCCAGGACTGCCTTGGGCTGCTGGAACACGCCCTCCCCACCCTCCTTCCTCCAGAGGAGCCCCCGGCCAGAGATGCTTAACCGGGAGCCGGAGCGATAAATAAGCCCCTTTGGAGACATTTCCCTGGGCTGGCTCTCTCAGCCTTGGCACTGCTGACGAGGGGCTGGTGGTTCTGTGATGCGGACGGGGCACCATCCTGTGCGCTGGGAGGTGCTTAGGAGCATTCTTGGGCTCCACCCTCTAGATGCCAGCAGTGCCGCTGCCCTGGGTGCTACCAAACATGTCTCCAAAGTCGCCAAGTGGCCCTGGGCACAAGCCTGCAGCTAGAACTTCAGACTGAGGGAAACCAGATGAACTGGCCGCCTGCAGAGAGGAGACTCCTCTCCCAGGCGACGGGGAAGAACCCAGCTCTCAGAGCAGAGCTGCAGGGGCATCCAGCTCCCTGAGCGGGGCCGTGGCCTTGGGCATTTGGCAGCACGACTTGGGCATGAGCTCTTGTGAGTGTGGCCCCACCTGCCTGTCACAGGGTCTGCAGGGACATTTGGCATCTTCCCCAGGCAGCACCCTTATGGCAGAAAGTGAAGAGGAACTAAAGAGCCTTTTGATGAAAGTGAAAGAGGAGAGTGAAAAAGTTGGCTTAAAGCTCAACATTCAGAAAACTAAGCTCTTGGCATCTGTTCCCATCGCTTCACGGCAAATAGTTGGGGAAACAATAGAAACAGTGACAGACTTATTTTCTTGGGCTCCAAAATCACTGCAGATGGTGACTGCAATCACGAAATTAAAAGACGCTTACTCCTTGGAAGGAAAGTTATGACCAACCTAGACAGCATATTAAAAAGCAGAGATATTACTTTGCCAAAAAAGGTCTGTCTACTCAAGGCTATGGTTTCTTCAGTAGTCATGTATGGATGTGACAATTGGACCATAAAGAAAGCTGAGCACCAAATAACTGATGCTTTTGGACTGTGGTGCTGGAGAAGAGTCTTGAAAGTCCCTTGGACTGCAAGGAGATCCAACCAGTCCATCCTAAAGGAAACCAGTCTGGAATAATCATTGGAAGGACTGATGCTGAAGCTGAAACTCCAATATTTTGTCCACCTGATGTGAAGAGCTGACTCATTGGAAAAGACCCTGATGCTGGGAGAGATTGAAGGCAGGAGAAGGGGACAACAGAGGATGAGATGGTTGGATGGCATCACCAGCTGTGTGGACATGAGTTTGGGTGGACTCCAGGAGCTGGTGATGGACAGGGAGGCCTGGCGTGCTGCAGCGCATGGGGTCGCAAAGAGTCGGACACGACTGAGCAGCTGAAGTGACTGGCCAGGCAGCTCTGGGACTGGCTCCAGACTCCAGAGGGGACTCCACTGGCCCCACACATAGCTCATCACCCCCCGCCCCAGCCCGTCCCCAGATTCCGGACCGACCTCCTCCAGCCCCCGCAGGACTCAACCTCAGGGTTCTCCTCTGTCCTCCTCTGTCCTGCACTGCCCTCACCCTTTGATCAGCCAAGGCTCACTCCTCCCCTGACCTTGGCACCAGTTTTCCCGGATTCTGCTCATTTGGAACCATCTCTCCTCTATGTCTTGCTGTCCCAGCAGCCAGGCGGGAAGGTGGGTCTCTGGGGCTCTCTGCCCTCACTCTCCCCTCCACCCTGCTGAACTCTGCTTGGTCCTCAAAGCCCAGCCTGCAGACCCCTCCTCCACGAAGGCTGGTGGTCCCTGCACCCACCAGTGTCCTCTGAGCCCCTCTTGCAGCCACCGTGAGCTCTGCATGGACCTAGCCAGGCCTCGTTCATCTCTGACTCCGGTGAGATGGTCTAGTGCTCGGTCCAGCTCTGCAAAGCTGGATTGAAGTGGGATGAAGCTGTCACCAGCCTGGTGGACGCCCCGAGCCACTGTCATGGCCGACAGAGGGCAGGGCATGCCCAGGGGACTCTAGAGCCCAGGGAACACCCGGGGGTGGGGGGACGGACAGTCTCTAACAGGCAGAGGCCCGAGGATGGCACAGGGAAGGCCCAGGTAAGCGACCACCACCTGAACCTTGGGGCCTCGAGGCCTCGGGAGGTGGCACAGGATGAAGAGCCTGAGTTGGAACCCGTAGTGCCATCTCGGAAGAGTTCCCATCCGTTCTGTGCCTCAGTCTCCTCATCTGTAAAACGAGACTGACAGCAGTGCCCTCCCCTCAGTGGTTGTAGGAGAGGAACGAGCTGCCCCCACAAGGGCTTAGCCCAGCGGCTGGTACCCAGTAACCTTAACAAACATCTACATCCGCCATCATCTGTGGTCAGGAGATGTGACCCGTGGCTGCACCGCAGATGCTGTTGAGCTGGGGCTCATTCCCAGCCCTTCCGGTTAGGAAGCAAGCGCGGGGCTGACTAACCTTTCAGTGTATGCTGGTGACAGGCCAGCGGGACTAGGCTGGCCGGGATTCCAGGGACGTGTGATGGTCTGACAAACGCTCCCATCCTGGCAGCTGAGAACTGCAGGAAAATGCTGGCGGCTGAGCCCACCGAAAGGGCTCGTAATTACCTTTATTGATCTGTTTGTCCTGTTTCACTCATCCCTGTCTGGACAGCCGGGACTGGGGAGCTCCAGGCAGACTGTCTGGATCTGGCTGTCTTTATTTACTCCTCTGGCCAAGGAGCCATGGAGAACATAGCCGCTGAGGGCGGGGGTGGGGTAAGGGGAGAGTGGCGGGTTGGCCTTCACCTGAAAGGTAATTCATTTGGCTGGAAGGAGGGCGGCTGTGGGAAGAAAGGCGGCGGACCCCGCGATTGGGCAGACGGAGGCTGTATGTCCACTCCCTGGTGGCTGGTGGCTCGGTGCCCCCCTTTGAAGAGGGGATCCCAGTGCTGATTCCATGAGCCACTGGGAGAGGTGGAGGAAAGAATTCACCTCGTACAGCCTCCCGGCAATGCCCAGCATGCAGTGTGCACCCCGAGAATCATGGGGCTCTTCCTGCCCCCGCCGCAGCACAGCCAGGTTCAAAGGGAGGAAGGAAGCAGTGAGGGCCGGGCACGTGCAGCCCTGCGGCTGGCCGAGGCCCTCGAGCTGCTGCCTCCTTCCGGCTCTTCCGCAAGCCTGCTGCCAAGAGCGGGAGCATCTCCGTCTCCTTCGGATGTTGGTCCTCCTGATCATGAGTCCCTGCGAGTGTGTCGATCACCTCTCAGAGTCAGACCCTTGTTTCCTTATCGACAGAGACTCGTAGTGGGTTAGAAATGCAGCCTTGGCAGTTAGAGAGAGGAAGCTTTGCCAAGCAAGATGAAAGCAAGACCTCCTATTTAGTGACTGGGAGAAGCCAGGTGGATTTGGCTGCCATTTTCCAAGACAGCAGTTAATGGTTGGCAGGGGCAGGCGCTTGGACAGGACCTCAGACTCTGCTTCTTGTCTAGCTTTTTCCCCCTGCCCACCCGGTGAACAATTTGAGTGTCCCCCCAGGTTGCCTCAGGCATAATTTTTGTTGTTTGTTTTTTAGCTGCATCCCTTCCAACTTCCTTGCCCAAGTCAGGGTGACTTAAAACCTGTCTCCCAAAACAACAGCTGGCGTCTGGTAAATGTTTCCTCTTTTAATGGGGGCCCTGTGGGAGCCTGGACCAGAGTGGGCATCTCCTGTCACTCGGTTCAAATTTGCTCCATCTTGTATACAGTCCTGGACTTCCCTAGTGGCTCAGATGGTAAAGTGTCTGTCTACAATGCAGGAGACCGGGGTTCGATTCCCGGGTCGGGAAGATCCGGTGGAGAAGGAAATGGCAATCCACTCCAGTACTCTTGCCTGAAAAATCCCATGGACAGGGGAGCCTGGTAGACTACAGTCCACGGGGTCACAAAGAGTCAGACACGGCTGAGCGACTTCACTTTCACTTTCACTTTGTATACAGCCCCACAGAGCCATCAAGGCCTGGGAACTAGAGCTCCTCATGGCTCTCGAATCCGAGGCTGAGGTGAGCCTCCAGCCGGCAGGAAGCAGGGTCAGGCCCCCAGTCACGGTCACTGTAGTCGCTCAGTCACTGGGTCGTGTCCGACTCGTTGTGACCCCACAGGCCGCAGCATGCCAGGCCCCCCGTCCATCACCAACTCCCAGAGTCCACCCAAACTCATGTCCATTGAGTCGGTGATGCCATCCAACCATCTCATCCCCGGTCCTATGCAGCCTTGGCAGTTAGAGAGAGGAAGCTTTGCCAAGCAAGATGAAAGCAAGACCTCCTATTTAGTGACTGGGAGAAGCCAGGTGGATTTGGCTGCCATTTTCCAAGACAGCAGTTAATGGTTGGCAGGGGCAGGCGCTTGGACAGGACCTCAGACTCTGCTTCTTGTCTAGCTTTTTCCCCCTGCCCACCCGGTGAACAATTTGAGTGTCCCCCCAGGTTGCCTCAGGCATAATTTTTGTTGTTTGTTTTTTAGCTGCATCCCTTCCAACTTCCTTGCCCAAGTCAGGGTGACTTAAAACCTGTCTCCCAAAACAACAGCTGGCGTCTGGTAAATGTTTCCTCTTTTAATGGGGGCCCTGTGGGAGCCTGGACCAGAGTGGGCATCTCCTGTCACTCGGTTCAAATTTGCTCCATCTTGTATACAGTCCTGGACTTCCCTAGTGGCTCAGATGGTAAAGTGTCTGTCTACAATGCAGGAGACCGGGGTTCGATTCCCGGGTCGGGAAGATCCGGTGGAGAAGGAAATGGCAATCCACTCCAGTACTCTTGCCTGAAAAATCCCATGGACAGGGGAGCCTGGTAGACTACAGTCCACGGGGTCACAAAGAGTCAGACACGGCTGAGCGACTTCACTTTCACTTTCACTTTGTATACAGCCCCACAGAGCCATCAAGGCCTGGGAACTAGAGCTCCTCATGGCTCTCGAATCCGAGGCTGAGGTGAGCCTCCAGCCGGCAGGAAGCAGGGTCAGGCCCCCAGTCACGGTCACTGTAGTCGCTCAGTCACTGGGTCGTGTCCGACTCGTTGTGACCCCACAGGCCGCAGCATGCCAGGCCCCCCGTCCATCACCAACTCCCAGAGTCCACCCAAACTCATGTCCATTGAGTCGGTGATGCCATCCAACCATCTCATCCCCGGTCCTCCCCTTCTCCTCCAGCCTTCAATCTTTCCCAGCATCAGGGTCTTTTCCAATGAGTCAGCTCTTTGCATCAGGTGGCCAAAGTACTGGAGCTTCAGCTTCGAGACTCGGAGCCTCTGAAATTAGGTTCCTCCGTATTTCACCCTCTCTGTGGCTTCCCTGGTAGCTCATCTGGTAAAGAATACAGCTGCAATGTAGGAGACCCCCATTTGATCCCTGGGTTGGGAAGATCCCCTGGAGAAGGGAATGGCTACCCACTCCAGTATTCTGGCCTGGAGAATCCCATGGACTGTATAGTCCACGGGGTGGCAAAGAGTCAGACACGATTGAGTGACTTTCTCTAACTCCCTCCCTCTTTCCCCTGCCACCTCCCTCCTTCTTCTCCCCATCCCTCCTCCTTCCTCCCCCGTGCCCCCTCTCCTTCCCTCCCTCCCACAACTGTATCTAAAGGGCTTACTTAATCCACCCAGAGCACCGTGGTGAGTACTGATGGCTTAGCTCCTGCCTCATGGAGTTGACAGCCTAGTGGAGAAGCAAGCATTGACTCCACAATTGCCTGATTAATTACAATTAACCATCAATTTAAACTTATCACTCACTGTTACTTGTACTTAATTACCCCTGTGACCACATAGCAATGTGCTTGGCCCACTTTGGGAGCACCTGGTAAGAGAGGGCTGTGCTGGGGAAGCGTTGTGTCAGCTGTGATCAGTTGCCTGTGCAAAGGCCCTGGGGCCAGAGGGACGGGGACAGAGAGGAGGAGATGGCCCAGGATGGGGCTGCGAGGCCAGCGAGCCCTGAGGCTGTGGTGCGGATAGCGAGCTTGGTTTTACTCAAGAACAGAGGTGGGCAGATTTTTCTATGAAAGACTGAATAGTGGCGGCCTTTTGGGGCACACAGGGTCTCCACTGCCTACTTCTCTCCCTCTCTCTGTTTGATTTGTATAGTTTTAATATAGAGCCAGTACCTGTTTTCCACGTCTGCTGTAGCAAAGTACCACAAACTCGGTGGCTTAAAAACAACAGACGTGCATTCTTGCACAGCTCTGGAGGCCAAAGCCTGGAACGGAGCTGTTGGTAGGGCCACGCGCCCTCCAGACTCTCTGGGAAGAAAGGCTTCTTCACCTCTTCCGGCTTCTGGTGGCGTCAGCAACCCTTGGCTTGTGGCCACAACCCTCCAGTCTCTGCTGCCATCACATGGCTTCTCCTCTGCGAGTCTGTATCTCAACCCACCCCCTCCTATGAGGTCGCGGCCACTGGATTTAGGGCTCAGCCTGCTCCCGTGCGGGCTTCCCAGGTGATGCTAGTGGTAAAGAACCTGTCTACCAGTGCAGGAGATGCAAGGGACACAGGTTCAATCCTCGGATCAAGAAGATCCCCTGGAGAAGGTGATGGCAACCCACTCCAGTATTCTTGCCTGGAGAATCTCAGAGACAGAGGAGCCTGGTGGGCTGCAGTCCGTGGGGTCACAGAGAGTCGGACATGACTGAGCGACTTAGTGCTTCTCTGGGGGTGTTGCTCCAATATGACCTCATCTTAACTCATCATGCCTGTGCAAACCTTATTTCCAAACACAGTCCCATTCTGAGGTTACGGAAAGGCTGTGCATTGGGAGGACTTATTCAACCGACTGAATTTCCCGGGTGGCTCAGCAGTAAAGAATCTTGCCTGCCAATGCAGGAGACACAGGAGACGCGGGTTGGATCCCTGGGTTGGGAAGATCCCCTGGAGGAGACAATGGCAACCCACTCTTGCCTCTTCCCTATTCTTGCCTGGGAAATCCCCTGGCAGGCTACAGACCATGGAGTTGCAAAGAGCCAGACACGACTGAGTGTACACAGACACACACACATTCAACCCATTCAAAACCCTTTAAAAATGTAAAAAGACTTCTTAGTTCTGCAGCTGCACAAAAACAGGCCACAGACAAGTCATGCAGCAGACAGCAGTTTGACAACCCCGGGTCGAGAGGAGCAGGAACTGAGGACGGGCCGCCTTCTCTGTGCTGATGGAGGCGTGAGGGGTGGGCCTGCAGAGGGGACCCACGTAGGCAGGCTCGATGTGAGGGCTCTGTCCCTCTCTGTGCTGACAGAGGCGTGAGGGGTGGGCCTGCAGGGGGGACCCACGTGGGCAAGCTCGATGTGAGGGCTCCGTCTTGCCTGCACTGCTCAGGGATTGTGTAGACAGTTAACTGTGTGTCGTTGCACGCCTGCTCCCAGGACTGCGAATGCCACAGTTAGCACCAAGGACAAGTGTCCCGCTGAGTCTCAGGGGGCGAGTAACCTGTCCAGAGCCAGCAGCATACTGAGACAGGCCCCGAAGGTCTCACCAGCCTCACGTGGAGCAAAGTCCTTGGGGGTTATTTCCTCTGCAGCGTGAGTTCTTCCCTTCCCGTTGGGTGGGCGTCACTGCTGACTGGCAGGGAAAGTATGCTGCCTGAGCCCCAGGATTTGGAAGGGAGTCTGACCAGCCCTGCCCCCTCCCAGAAGGATGCTCCAAGAGCAGACGCCATCTGCCTTTGCTTACATACTTCCACTGATGGGGTGCTCACTGCCTATAACACGCAGCTCGGCTAGAAGCTCGGTCCTGCAGGTTCTAGTTTATGCAGAACGAGCTTCTTCTCTCCCCCGAAACCAGCACAGACCCAGGCTTGTTTATCTGAGGTGTGCTGACAGTGTTCTTGAATCCAAAACTGTCTGGTCGTTTTTTAAACTGTTGTCAATACAGAGACACCTTGTTGCTTTTGACTATTGCTAAGCAACGCAAGTGGGAACAATTTGGCTAAAAGTGTAAATATCCTAATGCCAGTGAAATGGTGCTTGTTAGAAATTACTTTATGAAAGATAAAGTGTCAGCTTAATTTATTTGATAATGTTTCTTCTTTGCTTCCCCACCACCGCCAAGTTGGCGTTTTTGCTTTAGTAGAAAGAAACCTGCCAGAGAAACCACATAAGGTATTAGCGTAAAGCTCTTAGGGTACTTCTTGGTGGGCATGGGGAAAGTTTCATCTCTGCTTTGCTGAGAACTTGGCTGGTGGTGTCCTGCACAGGGACGGCTGTGGGGCTGCGGACCTGGCCTCAAATCTCCGCCGTCCTCTGTCCACTGGGGACAGGGGAGACGGGTAAGTCTCATGAGTGAGGCTGTTTGCCATCCATGAACAGGAGATTTTTCTGTCTCTTCCCTTGGTTGATGGTTCGAGGATGAAGCGGGGAGATCCAAACTTCTGAGCCTCACTTACAAGTGTAAATGCGAGGGACCTGGGTTCAATCCCTGGTTTGGGGAGATCCCCTGGAGAAGGGAAAGGCCACCCACTTCAGTATTCTGGCCTGGAGAATCCCATGGACTGTGTAGTCCATGGGGTCGCAAAGAGTCGGACACTACTGAGCGACTTTCACTCGAGGATGAAAAGAGATGATTATGTGAAACTATGCTTTGTCTCGCTAAACAGAGTTGGCGTTCAGCAAATGCTCTCCTTAAAAACACTTGTTTTTTGTTACCTTTCAGTGGTGAGAACAATGGGTTTTTCATTCCTGTGTCCCTGGCACGGGAACTTGTCTTTAGCAGAAGGGAGGCATATGACAAACACCCGATGAGTCAGCACAGCCTCGTCCGTCAGAGCATTCTGGAAAACGCAGGGTGCTCGGAAACGAGGAGGCCCATTTGTAGAGCCCTCACTCAGCCAAACATCCTCGGAGTGACTGGACCAATCCTTGCCTACCCTCATAGCCCTGTCAGGGGCAGCTGTCCGTGGAGGGGCTCTGACATGTTGGGGGGCAGACCACGGATGGCCATGCCTTCCTCCAAGAAGCCCTTGCCCTGTTCCCCTGTCTCTGGGCTGATAGTTCCTTGAGAAAGAGCCAGTTGCCATGCACAGAGCCCTCTCTGAGGTCCTCCTGAGAAGGGGTGCCCACAAGTACATGGACCCGTGCTCCCCACATCCCCTCATCTGCTTGTCGTCCGGATGAGGAAGCCAGGGCTGGGCAGTGAACGAGCATCTATTACGTCCCTGTGTCTGTCACGGTGGCTGAGGTGCCCGCCCCTGCAGGACAGCTGGCACGCATGAAAAGTCATGGCGGGGAGGAAAAGGGAGAAGGGCTGGGAGAGGCAGGAGAAGCGGAGGCAGAGGCGAGAGCCTGCCCGCCTGCACAGCAGGGGCTGTTTGTTGCCAGGATCCTCTGTTCACGTCCTGGGGCTGCTGTAAGGAACCACCACGGATTGCGGTGTAAGCAGCAGAAATGACTTCTCTCACAGTCTTGAGGACAGAAATCCGAAATCAAGGTGTGGGCAGGGCTCTCTGCTCCCTCGAGGCTCCAGGGAAGGGTTCTTCCTGCCTCTCCCAGCTTCTGGGGGTCTGCTGGTAATGTCTGCCATTCCTTGGGCTTCCCTGGTGGCTCAGAGTATAAAGAATCCACCTGCAATGCAGGAGACCAGGGTTCAATTCCTGGATCAGGAAGATCTACTGAGCGACTTTCACTCGAGGATGAAAAGAGATGATTATGTGAAACTATGCTTTGTCTCGCTAAACAGAGTTGGCGTTCAGCAAATGCTCTCCTTAAAAACACTTGTTTTTTGTTACCTTTCAGTGGTGAGAACAATGGGTTTTTCATTCCTGTGTCCCTGGCACGGGAACTTGTCTTTAGCAGAAGGGAGGCATATGACAAACACCCGATGAGTCAGCACAGCCTCGTCCGTCAGAGCATTCTGGAAAACGCAGGGTGCTCGGAAACGAGGAGGCCCATTTGTAGAGCCCTCACTCAGCCAAACATCCTCGGAGTGACTGGACCAATCCTTGCCTACCCTCATAGCCCTGTCAGGGGCAGCTGTCCGTGGAGGGGCTCTGACATGTTGGGGGGCAGACCACGGATGGCCATGCCTTCCTCCAAGAAGCCCTTGCCCTGTTCCCCTGTCTCTGGGCTGATAGTTCCTTGAGAAAGAGCCAGTTGCCATGCACAGAGCCCTCTCTGAGGTCCTCCTGAGAAGGGGTGCCCACAAGTACATGGACCCGTGCTCCCCACATCCCCTCATCTGCTTGTCGTCCGGATGAGGAAGCCAGGGCTGGGCAGTGAACGAGCATCTATTACGTCCCTGTGTCTGTCACGGTGGCTGAGGTGCCCGCCCCTGCAGGACAGCTGGCACGCATGAAAAGTCATGGCGGGGAGGAAAAGGGAGAAGGGCTGGGAGAGGCAGGAGAAGCGGAGGCAGAGGCGAGAGCCTGCCCGCCTGCACAGCAGGGGCTGTTTGTTGCCAGGATCCTCTGTTCACGTCCTGGGGCTGCTGTAAGGAACCACCACGGATTGCGGTGTAAGCAGCAGAAATGACTTCTCTCACAGTCTTGAGGACAGAAATCCGAAATCAAGGTGTGGGCAGGGCTCTCTGCTCCCTCGAGGCTCCAGGGAAGGGTTCTTCCTGCCTCTCCCAGCTTCTGGGGGTCTGCTGGTAATGTCTGCCATTCCTTGGGCTTCCCTGGTGGCTCAGAGTATAAAGAATCCACCTGCAATGCAGGAGACCAGGGTTCAATTCCTGGATCAGGAAGATCCGCTGGAGGAGGGCATGGCAACCCACTCCAGTATTCTTGCCTGGAGAATCCCCATGGACAGAGGAGCCTGGTGGGCTGCAATCCATGGGGTCACAAAGAGTTGGACACGACTGAGTGGCTAACAGTTTCAATAACACTTTCTCTCAGGCTCCAGGGGAGGGTCCCTCCCATGTCTCCCAGCTTCTGGGGGTCTGCTGGCATCTCTCATTCCTTGATGTCTAGAAACAAAACCCTGGTCTCCGCCTCTGTCTTCACACAGCCTCCTCCCTGTGGGCCCGTCTGTGTTCAAATCGCCTCTGTGTATAACACCAGGTGTGTTGGATCCGGGCCCACCGTAATGACTTCTTGTCCCCGTGGCCCCCTCCGAAAAGACCCTGTCTGCATATCAGGCCCTGTCCTGGGGCGCTGGGGGTTAGGGCTCCGGCGCAGGAGTTTAGGCCCTTCACTCACAGGGCTGGTGCTCATGGGTGGTAGTGTCTCATTTCACAAATGAGCCCTGGAGGGGAGGGGGCTGCCTGAGCTACCTGCAGAGAAGGGAACGCGCCCCCCGAGGCCTTCCTCCTGCGCTGGTCTCTGTAGCATCAGGCTGCATGAAACTCTTTGTAGAAGGGAACCCAGGACCACAGCAACTGTTACAGTAAGCATTCTAGAAAGAAGCAAATGGTCCCAATAATTAAGAGAGGACACCCCAACTTCCCGGCAGCCTCCCCACTCTTAATCACAGGAGCTAACCTTGGGGAGCAGCCCATCCCTCCTTCCATCATAACGCAGTGCCCCGGCAGGTCTGGAGTCCCACCACTCTGACGGCTTGTTTGCTGCCGTGAGTTCAGAGGGAGGGCAGAGCGGGTGCTGCCTGACGTCTCTGGATCCTGTGGGGACCCTGCCTGCTCGGGGCACATTTGTTTCCTCTGACAGAGGATCGATGAGACACGATTTTAAAAATGAACAGCTAGTCCCTGAAGAAGAACGGTTTCGCAACAGCTTCCTGGCCTGCCCCCAAGATGGGAACTCCTACCCTGCTTGGAGGCTAATGGAAAGGTGAGAGGCTTGCCCTGCGCTGGGGTCAAAGGCCGTGGGCTGCCTCTTCTTCAGAAAGTGAAGACAGTGGTGACGAGGGACTGGTGATGATGAAGACGGTGAAGATATGATGACGGTGGTGAAGATGGTGAAGATATGATGATGGTAATGGTGATGGTATGATGGTGGAGGTGGTGGAGACGATGACCCTTATCATTTACTGAGCCTAGAGTGCCACCAAACATTCCTGTCTTTACCACCATTTAATGCAGAAGGAAATGCCTAGCAGAGGTCGCACAGGCGGGTGAGCTTGGGGTAATTCACACCAGCTTCTGTGCAGACCAGCAACCCACAAGTCTCAGTCGTTCAACACAAATCCATTGCCCACTCAGAAAGTCTAAAGCCACTCGGTTCTTAGCTCTGTCACACAGGAAGTGACGTGCATGCAGACAGTTGTGTGGGTTAGTGGCTCAGTCGTGTCCGACTCTCTGTGACCCCATGGACTGTAGCCCGCCAGCCTCCGTCCATGGGATTCTCCAGGCAATGGGTTGCCGTTTCCTTCTCCAGGGGATCTTCTCGACCCAGAGATCAAACCCCAGTCTCCCGCACTGCAGGCAGACTCTTTACCGTCTGAGCCACCAGGGAACCCTACACCTGGTCCAGCTTGCCCTGTGGGAGCTAAGGGAGCCACAGGTCCACGGATGGCTGTGGGTGTTGACTTTCTCGGTCACCCCCACCCCTCCCTCACTCCAGCTAGGAAGCACCTGAGCTGAGATTCAGACCCAGCACTGCAGCACCCACGGTTATTTTTCAGTGCATTTTTTAACAATTTTAAATTTTGTAGCAGTTTTAAATTTACAGGAAAATTTGTATAGATAATATAGTTTCCTCTGTTATTAATATCTTTAATTAGTACTGTACATCTGCCACAAATAAAGAACCAGCACTGAGGCACTGTTATTAACAAAGCTCGACACTGCATTCAGATTTCCCTGGTTTTTACCTAATGCTTTTATTCTACCTGGGGTTTCCCAGGTGGCACAGTGGAAAAAGCATCCGCCTGCCAATGCAAGAGTTGTAGGTTTGATCCCCTGGGTTGGGAAGGTCCCCCTGGAGGAGGGCATGGCAACCCACTCCAGTGTTCTTCCCTGGAGAATCCCATGGACAGGGGAGCTTGATGGGCTCCAGTCCATGGGGTCGCAGACAGTCGGCCACGACGGAGCGCTCCCGCTCGCGTATTCTGTCTAGGACCCCACGTGGGACATCACGCTGCATTCAGTCGTCCAGTCTCTGTGCATTCTTCAGGAGAGTGACAGGTTCTTGGGCTTTCCTTGTTTCTAATGATCTTGACATTTCTGAAGAGTACTGGGCAGGTCTTTTTTAAAAATGTCCCTCAGTAGGGACTGTTTGATTTTTTTTTTTTAATGTTAGATTTGGGTTACGGGTTTGGGGGAGGAAGCCCACAGGTAAAGGGCCCTTCTCATCACGTCGTGTCGAGGTAGATACAGCCAGCGTGGCCTGTCGCTGTGGACACTGAGCCTGATCAGCTGGCCGAGTGCTGCTCTTCAGGTTTCAGGCTGTGAAGTCCCTCTTTATGCTTGCTTGTTATCGTCTTAGTTTCTCTTTATTTTGCGCTGTCTTTCTGTCCTGTCTTTTTTATGTAGGTGATGCAATTTTACTATCATTTCAGTTTTTTAAATTGAAGTATAGTTGGGTGGCTATATCCCAACTGGTGGCTCAGACAGTAAAGAATCTGCCTGCAGGCAGGAGACCAGGGTTCAGTCCCTGGGTCAGGATGATGCCCTGGAGGAGGGCGTGGCAACCCACTCCAGGATTCTTGCCTGGAGAATCCCCATGGACAGAGGAGCCTGGTGGGCTGCAATCCATAGGGTCGCAAAGAGTCGAACACAACTGAGGCGACCAACAGCAACAACAGCAGCAACACGCAGGGGATTCACAACGTGGTGTTAACTTCAGGTGCACAGCACAATGATTCTGTCACATATCATATCCCTCTTCAGATTCTTTCCCTTATAGGTTATTACAAAACGCCGAGGGTAGTTCCCCACGTTCAGAAGGGAAGCCCGTACCTAAACGGGGGCCCCTCCCCTTGAGGGCAGAATGTCTACATAAATTCTCTAGAATTTATCCCTGATTATTTAAATTTAATGAATTAATTAGTAATTGTTTCCCCTAAGTATTTAAATTAGAGAGCAGGTGAGGCGCTTCAGGGGTTCTGCCCGCCACTGCCCCAGGGAACCAGTGCGGGGAGGTGGTGGGGGGGGTGCTGAGGGGCTCCACCCAGACTCTCCGCCCTCAAAGCCCCCCCAGGGTGAAGGTCACACAGGGAGCCCCCACCTGCTGAGAGTGAGGCTGGAGCTTAATGAACCGATGCTGTAAGATTCTGGGTGGCAAAAAAATCTACCTTTCATCCCGTCCGTCACTACCTGCGTTGCACACCGGCACAAGTGTACACACACATAGTGTTACATGTGTCCGTAGCACACGACACGCAGACATGCTGTCGACAGGGAATGCTCCGTCTGTGAGATGCGCGTGCCTTGCACACACAACAGGATGCTCCTTCCTTTGTGGAGACGCTACCAGGCTCCTCAAGGTCATTTTGACTTTCTCAAGCCCACCTCGTGGGGGGGACAAGGCACTCCCCTCTACCCCTGGGCAGTGGTCCAGGGTAGGTGGAGTAATATGTTACACAAGCAGAGAGGCACTGCTTAACGGCTCCCGGCCAAGTAAATTGTCCTTTCTGAGCCCCAGGATGGATGCAGCCACTCTGGGACCTCCTTGTCCCCACCCTGATGGATGTGGCTTTTAACGACAATGGGGGTGATCTGTTAGCCAGGGGGGACAAGGTGCTTTGTTCTCCGGTTCTGCCGGTGGGCACAGGAGCAAGCAGCCTGTTTCCAGGAGGGAGGAGTGTGCTCGCTGCTACAGGGATGAAACCAGCCCTCCACCCACCTGCCAGATCCCAGTTCTAAATGTGATTGCCTGGTCTAAGGTGTTATTGATAAAGCCAGCCAGAGGGAGTGGCGAAATTCATTAATTTGGTTTCGATGGCTGCGGAGGGGACGTCAGTAAGTAATGGATGAGAAGCGGCCTGCCTCCGGTGGAGTCCCGATTTATGGGACCGTAAAGCAGTGGCCGGCGGAGCCTGGGACAGGCGGGCAGCGAACGTGCGTGTCCATAGAGCGGGGAGCCCTGGGCCCTTGCCAGGCTCTGCAGGTGCCCCAAGAACTCAGACCCTCCAACAACCTCTGCAGGGGCTGCCAGTCACCACTCAGTGCCCACCCTGGTCCTCCTCCTGTGCAGGCTGGGGAGGCCCACAGAAAGCCAGCGGGTCCTTCCACGTCCCCTGCTCTTCCCTGTTCTCAGGGGGAAGGGATCTGATCTCTGAGCCTCCCACACCACCCTGTGGGCCCACCTGCTTTCCTGAAGAGGGGGAGGGCTGTGGGGTCCCTGGGGATGTGAGCGGCAGGGATGGGCATGCAGAGAGGCACTGCGACTTGGAAGGTGCCTTCCCTATTACTCCTTCTGTCCTTCCCTTCAGTCCGCACAACATCGGCCGTGCTTTGACACCTTATCCCCAGGAAGCTCCTGCTTTCTCCCAGAAGGCGAGGTTTTCATGGGCGCAGGAAGCCAGCCTCCAAAGGTGGGCAGGGTGGGGGAGTGGTGATAATGAGACCAACATTCCTGAGAGGATTCGTTTGAACAAGCAAGGTGGTGACTTTACTTGCCACGTGTGCAAACTGGCTGGGAGGAAGGGCTGGGTCCCAGGTGCCGGCCACTCCCTTTGCATCCCAAGGCAGCCTCAGGGAGACCTCAGAGGTGAGGCTGGGGGCTGCTTTCCCAGGAAATCTGCGCTTGTGGCTTTAACAAGCATCTTGCCAAGCGATCCCCATCTCCCAAGCCAGAGCATCCTGTATTTATGAAAAGGATGCATCCCGTCTGCTCAGGAAGCAGAGAGAGTGGCAAAGAGCTTTTGCATTATTTGTTCTTTTAGGTTTTTTTCAGCAAATGCTCTCTGTGCCATCACCTCTGTGCCTAGAACTGGGTTCTGCAGACACGGAGATGGAGAAGATGCAGGCTCGAGAGAGGCAGACACGGGAAGAGGTCTTTGGTAGCTGGAGAAGCTTTGAAAGATAGCCTTGAAGCTAGACCATGATGGAGGAGACTCGGCTGGGCGGGGAGTCGGGAAAGGATCCCAAGAGTCAGCATGGCCAGGGCAAAGGTGCAGAGCAATCCCTGGACCAGCCTGGGTTGGGAATTTTCAGTCACCCCAGGACTGCTGATGGTAGCTCTCGGCCAGACCCCTGCATGTGGTTGGGGTGGAGCTGAGGTGAACGAGGTGGGGGACAGTGGGGGGCCCGTCACAGCAGCCCAGGGTGAGATGGAAGGAGAAAGGAGCAGCAAAGAGAGGCAGAAGACGGTTGGAGTGATGGGGGTGGGGCAGGGATACAGGAGGGACCTGGGCTGAGAGCTGGGAGCGGGGGGTGGGGGGGGGTGGTCTGTGCCAGCCAGCGGGACTCATTGTGGGGAGGATGCCCACCCCCAGGGAGACGGCTTCAAAGCCTCATCCCCAAACGAGGCCCAGCACGAAGTTATGCTCACCCAGCATTAGTCTGGAGAAGGAAATGGCAACCCACTCCAGTATTCTTGCTGGGAAAATCCCATGGACAGAGGAGCCTGGCGGGCTGCCATCTGTGGGATCGCCAAGAGTCGGACACGCCAGAGCCCGCAGGCAGTGCCAGGAGGGCCTGGCACAGTATGTCCACAGGTCCCCATGCAAGTCTGATTCTCACCCCCCCGGGCTGAAGCGTTTCTGCCCAGAACCAACCTTGAGCTCTACCCTCTCTGAGCCTCCTGCCACCATCCTGCTCTGAGCTCCAGCCTCTGCCTTTAAGTCAGGGCCTTGACTGCGTCAGGCCGACCTGGGGGCTGTGATCCCTGCATCCTCCCCTCTCAGCCCCTCTGCACACCTTCAACTGTCCTCTCAGAAGAAACCACCGCCTCCAGGCAGCCTTCTGGAGCCTGGCCTGGCCTGGTCCCTCCACAGGGCCCTGTGTGCTCCTGTTCCATCTCTTGAAAGGACAGCGAGGCTCCTTCTGTGTCTCCCTCCAGCCCATCTGCTCCCTGGGCTCAGGGCCACGTGCTGGTCTGGTTCACGGTGGGTGCCATCCCTGCCAGGCCTGGGGCCCCGTGGCCGTCCAGCTGTCCTCCCGGTGGCTGCAGGCTGAATGGGTGGATGGCCCAGGGGAGCAGCATCCTCCCACAGGGCCAGGGGTGGGGCGAGGGCTCCTCCCCAGAGTAAGGGAACCGCACCCCCGCCGGCCCAGGAAGTGGACAGTCTTCCGTCCCTCCCTTCTGCACAGCAAGCCCACTGAAAAATGCTGGATTTTTTGTGTTTTTAACAAATGGGCTAAAACACATGCTGAACCCCTTTGGAAGGTTTCCACACAGGCTAGATGCTTTTGTTTCCGAGAATGTAAGGTCTGCATCTTTGAGAGATTTCGTAAGCAATGCACGTCATTTTATAACACTGGAAATACTGCCAAACATCCATTTTCAAAGTGCTCCTCCTTCAGCTCCAGTCTCTTCGGAAAGGAGAGATTTTTTCCCTTATTATTCAAGCTGCTCTTGATTTGAGGGAGTAAGTTGCCTGCGTTGATTCCCTTTTGAAAACACGAGCTACGTAAGCCCAGGAGTGATAACAGCCTGCCTGCAGTCCTCATCTGGAACTTGTGTCTTTCAGTAAAAGACAAATTCAGAATTCATCTTCAAGTTCAACAGCTCTTGAAAGCCCCTTGTTTGCGAAATATTCATCTGACTTCAGCAAATTCACACACTGTGCCCATCCTGTTACACCCTTAGTGAAGGGTGCTATCTTTATAAAGTCAAATTTTGGGACACCTCTTGGCAAGTCAATGTCAACAGGTCACAGAGGTAAGACCTTGGTCACTGCAGGTGACAAGGCAGGTAGAATGGCAGTGATACTGTCAACACAGTTGGGAGAAAAGCCAATTTCTTTACTTTTCAGATCAAATGAGCATAAGCAGAGTTCTATTAGTTTATTGTTGTCCACCCATCCCCAGCCTCAAGAAATTACAAGGACAAAGGCGAGGTTTTATTTTTATTTATTATTTAATTTTATTTATTTGTACTGTATTCATTATTTATTTTATTTATTTATAAATATTGGCTACACTGGGTGTTCGGTGCTGCACACGGGCTTTCTCTAGCTGCGGCGAGTGGGACTTCTCTCTGGGTGTGAGCTGTGGCCTTCTCGTCGTGGCAGCTTCTCTTGCTGCAGAGTACAGGCTCTGGGGAGCGCAGGCTCAGCGGTTGTGGCACACTGGCTTGGCTGGCCTGTGGCATGTGGGATCTTCCCAGGCCAGGGACTGAACCAGTGTCCCCTGCATTGGCAGGCGGATTCTTCACCACTGGACCACCCGAGGAGTCCCCAAACGGAAGTCTTCCTGCAAAGCATCTGATTAGAAGCCACACATAAACACCCCAGCCGGCTGCCAGCTGCCCGGTGCCCTGGTGGTGTCAGGCTCTGAAGCCGTGACTGACATACGCCGGATGAGTGCCACACTGCTGTCCTGGCCCCGGGGCCACGTGCCCCACGCTCCAGGGCCCCGTGGCCTCCTGGCTGTGCCTGGGACTCACAGGCTTGGCTCACTGCACCTCACGCCCTCTGCTCAGGGCCCATCGTCTCCAAGGGCCTCGCAGACCCTCCTTCTCAGCCCCTTTTCTGTCTCTTCCCAAGTCTTACTTTTGCAGAAAACTGTCTAAACTGGCCCCCGACCTCTCCTCCCATTTCTTTCCAGCATTTTGGCGTGGTTGCATTTTCTTCAAAGTGCACTTTGAGTTTGGAAATTACATTGTCCCTCGGCATCCGTGGGGAACTGGTTCCAGGACCACGTGCGGATGCTGGCCCTCCTTGTCCTCGGGTCACGCATCTGCAAATTCTGTGTCCACCGGTTCAGCACTCACGGCTGCACAGCCAGCTGGACCTTATTTGTGTGTTTCCTTGCTCTCAGCCCATTTTCCCCGAAGCTTGGGAGCGAGGGAAGCTTGGGTGTGACCCAAGCTCGGAGGGGCTCTGTCCCTTCACGGCTCCTGTGACAGGACGTACCCGGTGGCTTTTCCGCCCTCCTCCCCACGGATGACCTTGGTGACCTTCTTACCCACCGCAGGGATGGACTGAGGGAGGAGGGGTCCTCATCGAGAATGGTATCATGAGCTTGGATGTTTAGAGCCAAGCACATGTCTTCACTTGGGGAGCAGGGAGTGGTTTATATTCAGGTCTTAAGGAGTGAGATGAAATTCTCCAGCTCACTTGCCCCGGCCGCAAGCTGGCCATCTTGGTTCCCGACAGCCCTGACCCGCACGCGAGATGCAGAGGCCGCTGGACAGCTGGACCGCATCCCATTAGAGAAGAGACAGGCATGGGAGGCCACTTGCCGAGGAGGCGAGTAGCCTTTTCCCTGGCTCAGGACTCTCAAAGGTCGGTCCCCATCAGCAGAAGGACCTCTAGCTTCATGGCCTGAGTACCAGGAGATGGTCATGTTCATGTGAAAGATGCTTTGGGCCACACTGCTGCCTGCTGCCCTCCAGGGCACCCAGAGTGGGCATACCTGTCCTGCGAGGCTTCCTCGTCAGCTCGCTCGTCTCATAAAGATGGAAGCATGGCCGTCTCGTGTCTGTGGGTGGCTCTTCCCAGGCCTGGGCTGAACAGCCATGCACATTTCTGGTGTTTGTGAGTCCTGCTGTCTGACCTTCAAGTGGCCGAGGCAAGACAGGGTCAGAAGTCAGAGGGGTCCTGGGTAGATGCCCCACCCCCAGGTCCTGGAGCTGGAGCGGGGAGCTCGGGCCTCCACTGGGGACCCTGGGTGAGGGAGCCAGTCCTCAGAGCTTGCTGGTGCCACTCTCTTGTTAAAGGAAGATGTCCGTCCACATTCCCCATCCCAGTTCCAAGGAGCTCAGTCCATAGACATGTCACACCAGCCACATACAAAATTTCAGATTTTCTAATAGCTACACTTGAAAAGTAAGGAGAAGCAGTGAAGTTGATTTTAATAGTCTGTTTTATTTAAGACAGTATTATCATGTCAATGAGTAACTAATGTAAAGTAACCAAGGAGATCCTTGACACTCTTTTCCTCATGCTAACTCTTTGAAATCCAGTTTTTATTTTATTCTGACAGTGCATCTCGATTCAACCTCTAAATTTTCATTGGAAAGACTTGATCTATATTTAGAGATCATAAAATTTGCAGTTGAAAAGGCAGATTCGCCTGCCTGAGTTGCTCCAAAGATACTTGAGTTTTCCAATAGCCGAAGCAAGTGTCAGTTTTTAAAATTAAGTTTAGATTAATTACAGTTAAATCGAGACCTCAATTGCTCAGCCACATGGGTGCGTCTGGATTGGACAGCACTGACCTGGCTCTTGTTTATCCCATGAATTAACCAGGGTGTTTACACATCATCTCTGGGAAGGTGAGCTCACGCCCACCTTGTTTTCTGAGCTGAATCAAGCAGGCGGCCGCGTCTGACTGCTGACGTGTTGATGGCCTACTGTTTGCTATGTGTTGAGAAAGGTGAACTGTCTGATGTTTCTGCTTCTGTCCCGCAATTTGACAAATGAATGATCTGAGTTCATAATTGAGAAATTAGGTTTTTGAAAAGCTCCATTGGCTTGTGAATTGATGAAGTTGGGACCGTCACCTTTCCGGGGTTAGGGTGTTACATCTCAATGAAGAGACAAGATTTTAATGACTGGTGCACAGCTGTGTACTAGGCTGTGGTGACTGTGGAAGGGCAAGGTTGAACCGTGAGCTCAGCTGAAGCACCGGAGCAGCGAAGAGAAGCCACGCGTCCAGGCTCTGTGTCACTGGGAGGAGTTGGTTGCCTACACATAGTAACAAGTCAGCAGGGCTCTATTAATGAGAAATTTCCTTCTAAATTATGAGCTTCTTTTCAGCAACCATTTCTGGGGAACTCTTTTCAGAAAATGAGTAAACTTCATCAAGTAATATTAGCTTCTCCTTGGATTCATCCAAAAAAAAAAAAAAGCATTAGGAAAGGGCCAGTCAGATGAGTGCCTCCTGGGTGCCAAGCACCGAGTGATGGAAAAGTGGTCAGATCCCACCTGGCACGCATCCTACTACAGGGGTGACATTTGAGCTGGGCATCAAGGGATGAATAGGAGTTGGCCAGACAACGACCCAAAGAGCTTGTGCACAAAGGCTGGCTGATTTGAGAAGCAGGGCCAGAGGGCCAGGTTAGAAAGGAGTAGCCAGGGAGGGGTGGAGGAGGGGAGCAACATCTGCAGAATGGAACACGCGTCAGAGAGGAAGGGCCTGGAACAGCGAGGCGGGGAGTTGAGGCTCGGTCCTGGGAGCTGGAGGCTGCCAGCTCCAGCAGCTACAGGGCTGCTAAATGGAATCGGCCAGGCTCATGGCGCCAGTGGGAACTGTGACCTTGTGTGTGCCCCTCCTGAGAGGCCGCAGCTCCTCAGCTCCATTCAGTCTTGACCAGGGAATGTATCTGGTCGCCACAGTCTTCTGAGGTTACAAGAGAAATCAGCTTTGTGGACGTTCACATGAAACGTCACCATCGTTGAAGCCCCGTGAGGACGGAAGCGGTCCTCTGGCAGCCCGTCTGCTGTGTGTGTTAGATTTCAGGAACGAAAGGTGCAGGCAGAGGCCTGGTGGAGTCAGGCTTCTGCTCTGGAGAGACCCCGGCTCTGATATAAGAAGGCTCAGGGGCAGGTGGTAAGCTACAAGCAGGTTCAGGTAGGAGCTCGCAGCATTTTCCCAGAGCAGAAAGGGGTGAAGGAAGGTGACAGGTGTAAGGAAGGAGGACTGAGTGCCTTGAAGACGGGCACCTTGCATCTCCTGGCACCAGCTTGCAGTGGGCAGACAGGTGAAGTCAGGGAAAGATAGAGATGAGCTCAGATGAACAGGCAGGTGAAGTCAGCTGGGCATCTCGATACACTTAGGTGGCATAAGGTGGCATAAGATAGGCTCAGGTGGGCATAAGGATGGACCAACAGGTGGAGTCAGGTGGGCACGCCAATGAAGGGGCACATTATAGAAAGCACTTTGAAGGGTTCTCAGTGAGCAGCCAGCAGCTCACATCTGCACCTGTGAATTACAACCAAATTATCTATCACAATTACTTCCAGTTAATTTGTCCGCTCAGCTCGAGTTGGTTGATGAGTTTTCTTAATTTTTATCATATGCTCAAGGGAGTGTTTAGTCCCCCTGCATCTGAAGTGTGTCTAAAGGCCGAGCAGAGACGAGAGTGCGTGCTGGGGGCCTCAGACCCAGCAGACAAGCTGCGAGAGTGCGTGCTGGGGGCCTCAGACCCAGCAGACAAGCTGCGAGAGTGCGTGCTGGGGGCCTCAGACCCAGCAGACAAGCTGCGAGAGTGCGTGCTGGGGGCCTCAGACCCAGCAGACAAGCTGCGAGAGTGCGTGCTGGGGGCCTCAGACCCAGCAGACAAGCTGCGAGAGTGCGTGCTGGGGGCCTCAGACCCAGCAGACAAGCTGCGAGAGTGCGTGCTGGGGGCCTCAGACCCAGCAGACAAGCTGCGAGAGTGCGTGCTGGGGGCCTCAGACCCAGCAGACAAGCTGCGAGAGTGCGTGCTGGGGGCCTCAGACCCAGCAGACAAGCTGCGAGAGTGCGTGCTGGGGGCCTCAGACCCAGCAGACAAGCTGCGAGAGTGCGTGCTGGGGGCCTCAGACCCAGCAGACAAGCTGCGAGAGTGCGTGCTGGGGGCCTCAGACCCAGCAGACAAGCTGCGAGAGTGCGTGCTGGGGGCCTCAGACCCAGCAGACAAGCTGCGAGAGTGCGTGCTGGGGGCCTCAGACCCAGCAGACAAGCTGCGAGAGTGCGTGCTGGGGGCCTCAGACCCAGCAGACAAGCTGCGAGAGTGCGTGCTGGGGGCCTCAGACCCAGCAGACAAGCTGCGAGAGTGCGTGCTGGGGGCCTCAGACCCAGCAGACAAGCTGCGAGAGTGCGTGCTGGGGGCCTCAGACCCAGCAGACAAGCTGCGAGAGTGCGTGCTGGGGGCCTCAGACCCAGCAGACAAGCTGCGAGAGTGCGTGCTGGGGGCCTCAGACCCAGCAGACAAGCTGCGAGAGTGCGTGCTGGGGGCCTCAGACCCAGCAGACAAGCTGCGAGAGTGCGTGCTGGGGGCCTCAGACCCAGCAGACAAGCTGCGAGAGTGCGTGCTGGGGGCCTCAGACCCAGCAGACAAGCTGCGAGAGTGCGTGCTGGGGGCCTCAGACCCAGCAGACAAGCTGCGAGAGTGCGTGCTGGGGGCCTCAGACCCAGCAGACAAGCTGCGAGAGTGCGTGCTGGGGGCCTCAGACCCAGCAGACAAGCTGCGAGAGTGCGTGCTGGGGGCCTCAGACCCAGCAGACAAGCTGCGAGAGTGCGTGCTGGGGGCCTCAGACCCAGCAGACAAGCTGCGAGAGTGCGTGCTGGGGGCCTCAGACCCAGCAGACAAGCTGCGAGAGTGCGTGCTGGGGGCCTCAGACCCAGCAGACAAGCTGCGAGAGTGCGTGCTGGGGGCCTCAGACCCAGCAGACAAGCTGCGAGAGTGCGTGCTGGGGGCCTCAGACCCAGCAGACAAGCTGCGAGAGTGCGTGCTGGGGGCCTCAGACCCAGCAGACAAGCTGCGAGAGTGCGTGCTGGGGGCCTCAGACCCAGCAGACAAGCTGCGAGAGTGCGTGCTGGGGGCCTCAGACCCAGCAGACAAGCTGCGAGAGTGCGTGCTGGGGGCCTCAGACCCAGCAGACAAGCTGCGAGAGTGCGTGCTGGGGGCCTCAGACCCAGCAGACAAGCTGCGAGAGTGCGTGCTGGGGGCCTCAGACCCAGCAGACAAGCTGCGAGAGTGCGTGCTGGGGGCCTCAGACCCAGCAGACAAGCTGCGAGAGTGCGTGCTGGGGGCCTCAGACCCAGCAGACAAGCTGCGAGAGTGCGTGCTGGGGGCCTCAGACCCAGCAGACAAGCTGCGAGAGTGCGTGCTGGGGGCCTCAGACCCAGCAGACAAGCTGCGAGAGTGCGTGCTGGGGGCCTCAGACCCAGCAGACAAGCTGCGAGAGTGCGTGCTGGGGGCCTCAGACCCAGCAGACAAGCTGCGAGAGTGCGTGCTGGGGGCCTCAGACCCAGCAGACAAGCTGCGAGAGTGCGTGCTGGGGGCCTCAGACCCAGCAGACAAGCTGCGAGAGTGCGTGCTGGGGGCCTCAGACCCAGCAGACAAGCTGCGAGAGTGCGTGCTGGGGGCCTCAGACCCAGCAGACAAGCTGCGAGAGTGCGTGCTGGGGGCCTCAGACCCAGCAGACAAGCTGCGAGAGTGCGTGCTGGGGGCCTCAGACCCAGCAGACAAGCTGCGAGAGTGCGTGCTGGGGGCCTCAGACCCAGCAGACAAGCTGCGAGAGTGCGTGCTGGGGGCCTCAGACCCAGCAGACAAGCTGCGAGAGTGCGTGCTGGGGGCCTCAGACCCAGCAGACAAGCTGCGAGAGTGCGTGCTGGGGGCCTCAGACCCAGCAGACAAGCTGCGAGAGTGCGTGCTGGGGGCCTCAGACCCAGCAGACAAGCTGCGAGAGTGCGTGCTGGGGGCCTCAGACCCAGCAGACAAGCTGCGAGAGTGCGTGCTGGGGGCCTCAGACCCAGCAGACAAGCTGCGAGAGTGCGTGCTGGGGGCCTCAGACCCAGCAGACAAGCTGCGAGAGTGCGTGCTGGGGGCCTCAGACCCAGCAGACAAGCTGCGAGAGTGCGTGCTGGGGGCCTCAGACCCAGCAGACAAGCTGCGAGAGTGCGTGCTGGGGGCCTCAGACCCAGCAGACAAGCTGCGAGAGTGCGTGCTGGGGGCCTCAGACCCAGCAGACAAGCTGCGAGAGTGCGTGCTGGGGGCCTCAGACCCAGCAGACAAGCTGCGAGAGTGCGTGCTGGGGGCCTCAGACCCAGCAGACAAGCTGCGAGAGTGCGTGCTGGGGGCCTCAGACCCAGCAGACAAGCTGCGAGAGTGCGTGCTGGGGGCCTCAGACCCAGCAGACAAGCTGCGAGAGTGCGTGCTGGGGGCCTCAGACCCAGCAGACAAGCTGCGAGAGTGCGTGCTGGGGGCCTCAGACCCAGCAGACAAGCTGCGAGAGTGCGTGCTGGGGGCCTCAGACCCAGCAGACAAGCTGCGAGAGTGCGTGCTGGGGGCCTCAGACCCAGCAGACAAGCTGCGAGAGTGCGTGCTGGGGGCCTCAGACCCAGCAGACAAGCTGCGAGAGTGCGTGCTGGGGGCCTCAGACCCAGCAGACAAGCTGCGAGAGTGCGTGCTGGGGGCCTCAGACCCAGCAGACAAGCTGCGAGAGTGCGTGCTGGGGGCCTCAGACCCAGCAGACAAGCTGCGAGAGTGCGTGCTGGGGGCCTCAGACCCAGCAGACAAGCTGCGAGAGTGCGTGCTGGGGGCCTCAGACCCAGCAGACAAGCTGCGAGAGTGCGTGCTGGGGGCCTCAGACCCAGCAGACAAGCTGCGAGAGTGCGTGCTGGGGGCCTCAGACCTAGCAGACAAGCTACGAGAGTGCGTGCTGGGGGCCTCAGACCTAGCAGACAAGCTACGAGAGTGCGTGCTGGGGGCCTCAGACCTAGAAGACAAGCTGGGTGCCGGCTCCAGCTTGGTGACAGGCAGGTGACCTTGGCCAAGACAGGCAACCTCTCTGGGCCTGACCTTTGTCATCCATAAAGTGGAAGAAGTGCGGTATTTGGTCTCAAAGCTTCCCCCAGTCCTGGAATCCTACCCAATTTCATACTTCCTGGAAGACAGTAACGACTTAAACCTCACGTTTCTGGGTATGACTTGTTTGTGCAGCTAGATGTGTGAGCTTATGAACGTATGTAAATGAGGGTTTGGTTAAACCACTTCACCCTGTCAGCTGTGTTTCCAAACCCCAGGCTTAATGCAAACCCTTCCAATTCAGGGCAGGTAGGTCTGACTTGTCATTTTCTATACAACTCAACAAGCAGTACTTTTTTCCCCCAGCAGATAGAAATTACTTTGCATATTTACCTATTTCTTTACAAAATTCTTGACCTTCTAAATGTCTCCCATAGAAAGTCTTGTGGGAGGGACTGACCGTCTCTAAAGTTTACTCCTTTAGGGTAGGAGCCAAGTGTGGCAAGAGCATGAATTCCAAACTCCCGAGGATGAGAGTTTCTCGTGTGGTGCTCGAGTGCCATGGGCTGGATCAGGAGGTACAGGGCGCGGAGAGGCCGCACCTGGGCGTCAGTAATGCTGATGCACTGGCTTCTATGTTGCTCTTGTTTAGTCACTAAGTCGTGTCCAACTCTTTGGTGACCTCATGGACTGCAGCCCACCAGGCTCCTCTGTCTGTGGGATTTTCCAGGCAAAAACACTGGAGTGGGTTGCCATTTATTTCTCCAGGGCCACTTCCTGACCCAGGGATGGTTGGACCCAAGTCTTCTGAATTAGCAGGGGAATTCTTTACCACTTAGCCACTAGGAAAGCCTTGTATAATCTTTGTTTTATACTCGAATCCTTACAATGGCCTAGGGGGAAAAAACATGTCACCTCTTTACAGGTGAGGAATCTGAGGCCCAGAGGAGGGATTTGCTCAAGTTGATCCAGTGCGAGAGGGTGAACCTGAGGCTTGAACCCAGATCTGCCAACACCAAAGCATTTTGGCCTTCACATGTCCTTAAACTTTTAATAAAGTCACAAGAAGATATTTTAAGGAAAAAGATACTTATAAGGCAATGTACAAAAAAATAACAAATCTTAATAAACCTATGAAAAGGTGTTCAGTCTTTTAATGAAAAGCAGACTTGAATAATCGATGCCCTTTTTAGTTCTAGGAAAAAGCTAAGGCAGCCCCAGTGATCATGCACATCCCCCTTGGTCAGGATGTGAGGAAAGAGGATTGCGGGCAACATGTGCTTCTCCTCTCCCTATTGCTACGTGTGAAACAGAATGCTAGACCAAAGTCAGTGATCTTTTGAGCAAAGACCGTAGCCGACTCTGTCCTGAAGAGGAAACAAGTCATCTGTCTCCTTCTTGGCTGGTATGACATTGGGGGCACAGAAGCCCCTACTATGAGCAGAGAGCCCGCCTAACGGTGGTTGCACCTGGTCACCGGAGATTCAACAAACATCCCTGAGCTGGGAGCCCTGAGCCAAGAAGCAACTAGGCTGCCCTGGGCGCTCTCCGTGGTGCTGACCCAGCCAAGCCTCTGTGACACTTGGTTGGTGCCCTCAGAGACCCAGTCAAGTCTTCCTACACTGAACATGGATCCCACTGCCCGAAACCCCTCCTGAATCTGAGTCTCTTGAGTCACGTCCACAGTAATGCTTGCTCATCAAAGACAACTCAGATACTGAAAGTAGCATCCTACCTATAAACCCACCCCCAAGGTATCTTCTTGCCATACCTTGATATATTTCCTTCTTGTCTTTCTTCTGGAAATCTTCAGTAGGTTGCTGAGACACTTTTATACTCTGAATTTTCATCCTGTAATTTTTCTCCACATTATTAAGAATGCTTTGTAAGCATCATTTTAATGTCTTCAGAATAGTCTGTGATTTAGATAATGATGATGTAGCCATTTTTACAGCCGTTTATTGGAGACATGTGCTGAACATGATATCAGGTATTTTTAAACATTAATTCTGATGCACCAAAGAACTTTGACGTGAAAATGTTATTATTCCCAATTTTACAGATCTTGAAACTGGAGTTCAGAGAGAGTAAGTGAATTGCCATAGATCACACAGCTCATTAAGGGGCAGAGATGATTTTGAATCAGTAGATGTCTGATGGCAAAGGCCATGGTCTTACCATTGCGCCACACTGCGTTCCACAGTCCCTTACATGAAATGGTTAAATGAACTATGCATATACCATGGTTCACTTGCCCATCACCAGGTAGGTGGACATCTAGGTGGTTTTGTGTTGTTGCATAGTGTGTTGTTAGAGACGAAAGGATCACAGAAGATTGAGACTGGAAGACCCCTGAGACAAAGTTGATGTCTTTCCGCTCCCCGCCCCATGAGTATGCCGCGTCCAGCAGAAGGGTGTGCAGCCTGCTTGAAGCCACACACACCCCCCCTCCCCCGGCCGCACTGAACCCTGCTGCCTGGGCGAGTCAGCTCCATTAGCAATCACAGCTGCGGCTTTAGTCTGGATGCAGTCCAGTCCAAGTGGTCCTGCTGAACACCGTCACCCAGGCCCTACTTCACTGCCCTTCACTGCCCAGGCCCCAGCCCATCAGGTCTCATCCATCGAACGTGTGGCCGCAGTCATGTAGCAGAAGCTCGATACACATTCACTGTGATGGCAACTGGCTCTGTGTTCATGACCTTGGCAAACGTAACCTGGCTCCAGAGAACTGCCCAGAAACACCTCTGCCCGAGACAGCAGGCAGATCAATGACAGATCAGCCTGGGATGGCAGCTGCCCAGTGGGAAGATGAGGGGGTTGTGGAAAGGCCCAGCACAACTATCCCTCACCATCCTGACCCCGTGACATGCCTCAAGTGGGTCCAAATGTCTGAAATGATCCCCGAGCATCGAGCCTTCCCTTCCTGAGCATGTGAGGGGTGCCACTGGAGAGCTTGCCTTCGGGAGTGGGCAGGCATCACGGTCTGCTCTGGATGAGACATTATTATGAATCCCACCCCTTCTCTCTAGGATCTAGAGGATGTAAAAGGTTGGAGAGGAGGAGGAAGGAGAGGGTGGGACAGATGGAGAAAGTAACGTAGAAACATTGCTAAGTTACTTCAGGTGTGTGCAACTCTTTGCAATCCCAAGGACTGCAGCCCACGAGGCTCCTCCGTCCATGGGATTCTCCAGGCGAGAACACTGGAGTGGTTGCCACGAGCTCCTCCAGGGGATCTTCCCGACCCAAGGATGGAACCTGCATCTCCTGCACTGCAGGCAGATTCTTCACTATCTGAGTCACTGGGGAAGCCCAAACACGTACACTACCATGTGTAAAACAGAGAGCCAGTGGGAATGTGCTCTGTGACGTAGGGAGCTCACACTGGGGCTCTGTGACAACCTAGAGGGATGGGATGGAATGCGGGGTGGGAGGGCTGTTCAGGAGGGAGGGGACGTATGTACACCTACAGCTAATTTGTACTGATGAATGGCAGAAATCAACACAATACAGTAAAGCAGTTATCCTTCAGGTAAATAAAAAAATGCACGGACTCAGTTTGACGCATGTCAGCCACCGTACTGAGCAAAGCAGAGCTGCGCCCTGGGCTTCACCCTCAGGCCAGGAGTCCTTGCCCACTTGAGGCCCGTATGTGGTCAGTGTCATCCCCAGCCTAGATACAGCGCAGAGGGGACAGGGTCTGGGGCCAGAAGCCCTGGATTCTGCCTCTGACATCCAATGTCTTCCGAGCATCCCTGATGTCTCTGTGTCCTCACATTTTCATTTGTAAAGTAGGATTCATAAGACCTGCTCCAGACACATGTCTTGAGGACTGAGACAGTGTCTGTGGACACGCTTTGCTGACTCTAACACACAAATGTTGGCACAGCAGCAGCAGCATCTCCTTCATCCATGATCCATATGCTGGCTCCTAACATGGTGTCTATCACATGGCAGGTGTTCCAGAGATGCCAGCGGAATAAACTGTGAATATTAATAGTAACAAGTCACTGTTGCTGATCAGGAGTGTGAATTCCTTCTTATCAGTGACAAGAAAATGGGCATTCCCATGGCCTCTGAGATGGGCAGGAGGAGAGCACAGATAAAGTGGAATTAGAAATCAGGAGGTACCACCTCCTGACTCTACAGCCAGGGTCTGCATCCATAGCACACCAAACTCCAGAAACAGAGAGTAACATGTCAGCAAAAGAAGCTTGCCTGCCACGGCGAGGTGAAAGAGCGATGCTTCATCAACACTGAGTCCTGGACCGGAAACACACCCCCAAGTGTCAGCCCTCATCTTACAGGAGGCATGCTGGGGTCTGGAGAACGCAGAGGACTTGCCCAAGGTCGTGGAGTGACATAAACGAGGACGACTTGGGCCCTTTTGGTCTCTCTGCTGCTCCTAAGCCAAGGAACAAGGCCGCCTCCCCGGTAGACACAAAGTGCCAACGAGAGCGTGTGCCTGCCTCCCCTCCCCAACCCAAGGCCGAAACCACAGAACCACAGCCGAGCTTCACTGGAGGGAAGAAATCTGTGCCCGGGAAGGCTGGCAGCTGGAGTTCTGAGAGCGTCACAGCTCCGCGGCCCCAACAGACGCATGTGAGGTTTCCAGAGTGAAATAAACGCTGCCATCACCGTGGAGCTGAGAATGTCAATATCATTTGACATCATGCCTCATGATGTGGCTTATGTTTATAGCCTCTGATGCCAGCACTGGGAGGGGGGAGGGCGTGTCAAAATAAGGAGCGCGCATGGTGAAACACAAAGGGAGGTGCCCTTGTCATCAGTATCTTATTGGATTTCTTCAAACCACTTTGCTTCTCCACGTGCCCACGCTGAAAGGGGAAGAAATGGGAAGAAATGGCGACGTTCTCTTCCAATATGTCACGGGTCCTCAAAAAGTGCTTTCTCTGATGGTCGAGAGCACCAGGAGGAAGAATGCAAAGCTCTGAGAACACAAAACTGAAGAAATATAATTTCTTCCTTTTGGGCCACAACTTTTTTTTTTTTTTGGCAGCAGAAAATGGGCTGTGGAGCCTCTTGCATCTCCCTGAGGTGGGGGCGTGGGGTCTCTCAGGAAGATGGAGGGTTTGGCTGAACGGTCACCCCCAGTGGGGCCGCATTCCGGCAGCAGCACCGCAAAGCCGCCGGGCTTCTGAGGAGGGGTCTGGGCCAGCCCGTGGAAGCAGAGCACTGGTTGCAGCAGCCAGAGAAGGAGGACGCCCTCCTCCTTGCAGCAGGCAAAGCCCTTCTCTCTTCTGTCCCAGGCACGGCTGAAACTCCAGAACAGACTCTCAGGGGACCCCGGGGGCGGAAGACGCGAGCGCAGACGGTGGCCGTTGAGTCATGCCTCTCTCACCAGATGTCTTTGCATTCGAGAATCGCCGGCAGCACGCCCGACGTTTTTATCATCATATTTGCTGCAGGGGTGGAGACAGCCGCATAGGTGCATGGCTTTTCACAGTGATTTCAGTACCAGTCCCTCCCGTTCCCTCATCTCTGGGTCGTCAGGGAATCACCCTGAAGACTGTGTTAGGATGAGTGTGGGGGTCGTGCTGATAAGGCACAAGGACAGTGTGTGCATGCGTGTGTGTGTGTGTGTGCACGTGTGTGCTCAGCAGTGTCCGACTCTTTGTGACCCCACAGACTGTAGCCCGCCAGGCTCCTCTGTAATTCTCCAGGTAAGAATACTGGAGTGGGCTGCCATTTTCCTTCTCCAGGGGATCTTCCAGACCTGGGGATGAAACCCAAGTCTCCTGCATCGGCAGGCAGCCTACCACGGAGCCACCAGGGACGCCCACAAGCTTAGCAGTGGTGACCAGATCAGGCTGCTCTGACTTTGGGTGTTGGCCATGCGTGCTGAGTTTCTTTTGGTGATTCTACTGAATGACAGCATGTGAACACAGATTTTTGGGTCAGCCATTTTGTCTCAAGCGTCGTAAAGGGGTGCTTGGCTTGCTTGATACTTAGTGTTACAGGGGTGCCTTATCCTGATCTGATTGTTCACTGATTGGCCTGATGTTTGCTCTGTGTACGGTTAAACGTCTTAATTCACAAGGATGGGTCTGACGTTGGCATCCTGTCAACACCTGGTCCTGGCCAAGCTGAACCACTCCAACCGTAAGATTTCTTCTTTGTCCTCAGTGACTGGAGGAGGAAATGGCAACCCACTCCAGTATTCCTGCCTGGAGAATCTCATGGTCAGAGGAGCCTGGCGGGCTGCAGTCCAAACAGAGTCGGACACTGAGTAACTAACACACCTCGGCGATCGCTCTTGTACACTTGTTCTGACTGCTTCCTCAGGACTCTTACAATTCTCGGGATAGATCCTGGGCTCCAACCTTTTTAAAAGTGCATTTATTGACTTGGCTGGGCCGGGCCTTAGCTGTGGCGCGTGGGCTCTTTGAACGCGGTTGCAGTACACGGGGTCTGCAGTTGCAGCGTGGGAACACTTCGCCATGACATGAGGGGTGCGCTTCCCTGACCAGGGGGGGATCTCGGGCACCCTGCAGGGAAAGCATGGAGTCTTAGTCAATGGACCACCACTAGCCCCCCGCCTGCCCCCACCTCCAACAGCTCTGGTCATTAAGGCCGCTTTCCTCTCCTGTTACTTTTCTCTGTGCCTTTTTCTGCCACCGTCTGGGGCATTTCACAAGCATCTCTGAACGTCCCTGATTCTTTTTTGACATGCGCTTTCCCTGGTACCCATTCACCACCCCTACCTTGACAATTTTAATCCCACTCTTGCCCTGAGAGCTTCCTTTCAATCCCCTCTTTGTTCCCACATCCTCCCAAGGAGGCCAGCAGAAATTTCCTCCCGTTTTACTCAGGGTTTGGAGGCAAGTCCTCTTCAGAGAGAAGGTCTTTTTCCGACTTTTAAGGATAGTATTTCTTGAACTCAGCCGTGGCTTTCTTTCACAAGCACCGTGCTGGGTTTTTCCTCCTATTTTTCTATTCACCGGGCTTTGATGGAGGAGAACGTCACCCGCGGGCAGAAGGGAGGAGTGGGCTTGCCCAGCCCCACCCGCCGTGTGCGGTCTGGGGCCTCGGCCCTCGGGGCCCTGATCTGAGGAGCCCCAGTCCCCAGGGCCCTGACAGGGCGGTCTCAGCCTTGGGAGCCCTGTTCCATGGTGGAGCCCACAGCTCCACCACCCAGGGTCACCTCTCCTTGACATGCGTCCTCCTCTCTGGTCTTGAACAATTCACGAGAAGTCACGAACACAGCGTGCCCTGCCCCTGTGGTGACACTTTCCTGTGGCCAAGTTGCAGCGGACCCCCTTATCAGAGCCCCCTGCCTCCAGCTGTGGTCACCTGCTCCCAGGGGCTTCTGTCTCCTGGAGACTTAGCACGAGAGAGTCTGATGGGAGGATCTGGCTCTGTGCTTGGGGAGAGGCAAAACTATAGCCTCGGAAAGTCTGGGAAGGTCCCCAGGCCCCATCTGTGCCCAGGCTCTGAGATGTACCCACAGAGCACTGCAGCTGAGCCCCGATGCCAACGGCAACACGGACCTTGCCGCTGGGCCGGACAGCAGCCTTCTTGACTCCATTTCCCCATAAAGAGGAGGGTCTCTGAGACGGTCACGCCCACACAAGGGGCCGGCCGGGGGCGGGAGCCCACAGCCCCAAACTCTCAGTCCCTGTTCTGTTCCCCGCCAAAAAAGGAAGGAAAAAATACGGCCAGCGTCTCCCCATCTGCCTCGCTCTGCCTGTTGTTTCACGCCGTTCTGCAGATAATTAATTGCAGGCAATTAAAAAGTCCCCAAGCTTTCCTTTCTGCATAACATTATGGTCCCCGTCACAACAGCGAGGATGAGGACAGGGAAGCTGCTGGGCGGGGGCGCCCCTGAGAGCCAGGAAGCTTACAAAGGCAGCATCTGAGCGCAGGCGGTGTTCAAAATGCGACCCCTTGCTGGTGTGCTGTACACGTGGCCGTCAGAACTCCGGGGTGGGGTGGGGGAAGGCTGGACCCCAGCAAGCCCGGGCCCACAAGGTTCAAGAAATAGCTGCGCAGCCACAGGCTCCTGTAAGCTCTGGCTCTGCTGTGTGACCTTGGCCAAGTCCTTTCATCTCTCTGCGCCCCAGTTGCCTCACATGCAAAATGAGGACAAGGACGGTTGCTACTTCTCAGGGTTGTGATGGGGACTCTACTGGGCCATGCCTTAGAACAAAGCTCAAACACCTCCTGTATTTCTTGTATAAAATACAGAGTGGTTAAGAAAAATCCTTTCTTGCAACCCAAAGCAAGGGCGGGAATCTGGCCCCTAGCTCTGCAGGGCACACGGTAGGGTCCCCTCACCCTGCCCCCCAGGACTCCACCATTCTCCCAGAGGGAAAGTGACAAGGCTCACCCCACCCTCCTGGCTGCTCAGCTGACATCTCCAAAGCTGGCCAGGCCATGCTTAGAGATAAAAAAAAAATAATCAAAATGGCAAGTGACACTCAGCCCTGTAGACAAGCAGAAGTGCTCAGAAACTCAAATCCTCTCCTGGCCCCAGGTCTCGGGAGGGTTGAGCGATGCGGTGAAAAGCAGGGGAGTGGTTTGTCTAGAGTCTCGAGTGAGCCAGTCTGAGGTCCCCTTCTCAGAAAAGCCTCCTTGACTGTGAAGAGGGGCAGCGCCACAGACTGGGGTCCGTTCCGCCGACTCCAGCCCTGCTTCTGCTGCTCCTTCTGCCCCTCCCCCGCCGCCCCTGCGCAGGTTGCCGGCAGGTGAGAAAGTGGCCTGCGTCCCGTGCGGATGGCAAGGGCCCTGGCACTGGGCACCGCCCCGGAGAAGGTGATGTCCGTCCAGTTCATCACAGCCCCTCTGAGGACAAACACAGGCTGAGTTAAATAGTTTATGCAGCGTCCACACCAGGGCCAAGTGTCCAGGTGCTTAGAAGCATGTTTTGAAGAATGTTTGAGACCCCAGGAGTATACCTGAGTGAAAAAGTTAAACCAAACGTGTGTATGGAAGTGAAGTTGCTCAGTCGCGTCCAGCCCTTTGGGACCCCATGGGCTGCAGCCCGCCAGGCTCCTCCATCCATGGGATTTTCCAGGCCAGAATACTGGAGTGGTTTGCCATTTCCTTCTCCAGGCAATCTTCCTGACCAAGGAATCGAACCTGGGTCTCCCACACTGCAGGCAGATTCTTTACCATCTGAGCCACCGAATGTGTGTATGTCCATCTCCTAATTTACCAAAAGTAAAATATGTGTACAAAGCAAACAGGCGAAAGGGAAATGCCTAAACTTATGACATATTCTGTTTGTTTTTATTTTCCACTTTATAATTTTCCTATCTCATCAATAATTGACATGTGTTTCTTCTAACTGGAAAGAAAGGACTAGATAGACAATGCCATCACTATTGCTACAATATTTTTTAAAATTGAGACGGAATTCACATAACGTACAATTAGCCCTTTCAGGTGGACAGTTCTGTGTCATTTCATGCTTTCCCAGGGTTGGGCAGTCACCATCTGCATTTAGTTCCAAGAAACACTCATCTCCCCAGACGCACAGGCACTCTGGAAGCAGCCCCTCCCGCCACCAGCAGCCAGTCCTCGGCTTTCCGTGTCTCCGGATCTGCCTGTTCTAGACCTCATGGGGCAACGGGGTCATGGAGGATGAGGCCTGGGGCATCTGCCTGCTTTCATTTAGCGAGCGGCAGGCCTCTCTGAACTGTGGCAAGGCCCCCCTGGTGGCCTCGTGGACAGGACCCCGCCTGCCAGTGCAGAAGGCACCAGAGGGTGGGTTCGATCCCTGGACGGGGAAGATGCCCTGGAGAAGGGCATGGCCGCCCCTCCAGTATTCCTGCCTGAAGAGCCCCGTGGACAGAGGAGCCTGGCAGGTCACGGTCCCTGGGGTCGCCAAGAGCTGGACACGCCTGAGCGCATACCGTAGCGAGGGCCGCAGCGTCACGTCTTGTGATGACCGAGGGACGTCCCACTGGCGCCAACATGCTGCATTGTGTGTCCACTTATCCACTGAAGCACGCGTGGCTTCTTTCTCCTTCTAGCTTTCATGAACGGTGCTACCCTAAACGGTTTAAACATTTGCTTGTTTTTAACTGTTTGGGGATTTATATCTCAGTCATACATGAATCTTAAAAAGTGCTGAAGGCCTCTGAAGCTCAGTGTAATGACAGAGGCCTCTGTGATGAATAGCAGCACCTGTAGTTGTTCAGCTGCTCACTCGTGTCCGACTGTTTGCGACCCCATGGACTGCAGCACGCCAGGCTTCCCTGGCCATCACCATTTTCCAGAGTTTGCTCAAACTCCTGTCCATCGAGTCAGTGATGCCAGCCAACCATCTCATCCTCTGCTGTCCCCTTCTCCTGCCCTCAGTCTTTCTTACATCAGGATCTTTTCCAATGAGTCATTTCTTCACATCAGGCGGCAACAGTATTAGAGTTTCAGCTTCAGCATCAGTCCTTCCAATGAATATTCAGGATTGCTTTCCTTCAGGATTGACTGGATTGATCTTGCCATCCAAGGGACTCTCAAGAGTCTTCTCCAGAAAAAAATGGTAGAGGAGGGCTTTGAACCCAGCATGAGGCATTCAGGGTCCAAGCTCTCCCTCCGAAGGCCACTCTGTTTTGAACTAGGGTAAGATGCCTGGGAGCGACAGAGAAGAAGATCTCAACCAGAAAAGAGGAACAGCCCCTGAGCAACTACAGGTGTTCAGAGACGGGATGGAGGGGCTGGCAGGGAGTGAACGCCCTGTCTCGAGAGATGTACAAGCCGAGGCCAAGCAACCCCTTGGAAGGATACCATAGACATGTGTCTGGCCTTGGATGGTGGCTGGATGGCCTCTGCTCTCCGACGTGGGGTCTCTGGATCGTGGTGGGGGTCAGGGTTGGAAGAGGAGGCTGGCTCAAGGTGGGACTTGGTCCTGGGGGTGGTGGATTGGTGAGGCCTCAGGCGGTTGCCTGAAGGGTTTCCATAGGGACCCACTCTGCTTCACCTGCTTGGAGTCCCCACCCCCCAGCACCCCATCTGGCACTCGCAGAAGGTGGGTGCCGCTGCAGGCTGGGCTTCAGCCTCTTCCCCGTCTCCCCATCACTCTGAGAACAGGAAGTGGCCAGCCTGGGACACTCTGCCCCAGAGGCTCTCAGGCTGACCTCTTTGGCTCAGAAGGCCCCACCCCGCCCAGGTCAGGAGCCCTCAGAGCAGCGCTGGCTGGGAACGCTTGTCCCCATCTCCCAAGGACCGTGTTCTGATGAGCTGGACTGTCCTCAGGGAGACAGAGCAGGCATTTTTTTAAAGAATCAATTTGTCATCTTAGTCGCAATGACGCACGAAGATGGATTGCCTTTCTGTAACAACAGAATGCACTTTATCAGGCCTTTAAAACCAATTTCGTTAACTGTAAGAAGCGGCCCCAAAGGATTTGTCGCAGCCCCCAGGGACAGAGTTTTCCTGTCTGACAGCCTACGATGTCCTCTGTCCTCTGTCCAGGGTCCCCAGAGAGAAGAGCGAGTGGGAAAGAACGTGAGCGCGCCCGCCTGTCCGGTCTCCCTGCATAATGAACGGGCTGATCGGGGAAAGTGTCCTCCCGGGTGGATGGCCACGCTGCACTGATGGCCCATTTTTTAAGTGCCCTGCCGGAGTTGGCTTGGGGCTGTGAAAGGTCTCAAGTGAAGCTGGCCTCGGGTTTCTATAGGTTGATGGATCGTGTGGCTGCCAGTTTGTTTTTTATTAGAAGGAAAGGCTGTGTGTGACACCACCCTTATGGCAGAAAGTGAAGAATAGCTAAAGAGTCTCTTGATGAAAGTGAAAGAGGAGAGTGAAAAAGTTGGCTTAAAACTCATCATTCAGAAAACTAAGATCATGGCATCTGGTCCCATCACTGCATGGCAAATAGATGGGGAGACAGTGGAAACAGTGAAAGACTTAATTTTGTGGGGCTCCAAAATCACTCCTGATGGTGATTGCAGCCATGAAATTAAAAGACGCTTGCTCTTTGGAAGAAAAGCTATGACCAAACTAGACAACACATTAAAAAGCAGAGACATTACTTTGTCAATAAAGGTCTGTCTAGTCAAAGCTATGGTTTTTCCAGTAGTCACGTATGGATGTGAGAATTGGGCTGTAAAGAAAGCTGAGCACTGAAGAATTGATGCTTTTGAACTATGTTGTTGGAGAAGACTCTAGAGAGTCTCTTGGACTGCAAGGAGATTCAGCCAGTTCATCCTAAAGGAAATCAGTTCTGAACATTCATTGGAAGGACTGATGTTGAAGTTGAAACTCCAGTACTTTGGGGACCTCATGCAAAGAGCTGACTCATTGGAAAAGACCCTGATGCTGAGAAAGACTCAAGGCAGGAGAAGAAGGGGACAACAGAGGATGAGATGGTTGGATGGCATCACCAACTTGATGGACATGAGTTTGAGTAAGCTCCAGGAGTTGGTGATGGACATGCAGGCCTGGTGTGCTGCAGTCCATGGGGTCACGAAGAGTCAGACACGACTGAGCAACTGAACTGAACTGAAAGGCTGTGTTTTAACTTGGACTCTGACTAGGTGGCCTCTTTTATGTGGGAATCTCTCCATGTCTCCCAGGGTCACTTGGCTCTGGGAGTAGGTCTTGGGGTCCACTGTGGCCCCTGCACATTTAGGGACCCCAGGAATCAGCTTCCCAGAGACTTTAGGGTTAAGTTGGTACTAAGGAAATGACACCTGGGTTCCCAGCTTGGAATCTGCTGAATGCTACCCAGAGGACTGAGGTTTCCTCTGTGGTATGGACCCACTTCTGACTGCATTTCAGGGGACTTGCCAGGGCTTGTCTTACCCATGGACATTTGCCAGTAGCTGGGTATAAAAATTCTTACAAAGGCATTTGTTTTCCACCTTGGAAAATTGGTATCAGACGTGACTTCAGGGAGAGAATAGTTAAGGCTCTTGCCTTGGAGAAGGACCTGGTAGAGAAGATGGCTACATGTCCATCCATCCACCTATCCATCCATCCATCTATCCGCTCATCCATCTACCCATCCATCCATCCATACATCCATACATCCATTCACCCATCCATCCATCCACCCACCCACCCACCCATCCATCCATTCATCCACCCACCCACCCATCCATCCACCCATCTAACCACTCATTCATCCATTTATTATAAAGTAAATTACACAAAATCTGGGCCTTAAGAGCTGGATTTTTCTAGTGGAAAGAAAGCAGCCCAGAGAGAGAAAACTGCAGAGGTGAGCCAGCCCGAGAAATCACAGGCCAGGCGCCAGGTGGTGG
>SJYG01000202.1:2493493-2522485 GCA_006410535.1 Litocranius walleri | reverse complement strand
ATCCATCCATCCACCCACCCACCCATCCATCCATCCACCCACCCACCCATCCATCCATCCATCCATCTATAACACAGTGTAGTGAACGCTCAGACAGTAGTGTAGGCAAGATTTCTGTATTATTCTGCTTTCATTTAGTTCTGTTCTTTTCCTCTCCAAGCACAGAGGGGCTGACGACCTACTCAGCCAGAGTTGAGACACTTCACAGAGGACCCAGAATTGCTTCTCTGGGGGTCACTGGTAATTCAGATATAAGTGAATAAGCACTGAGAGCCCAGGGAACAGTGTGTGCAAAGCCTCAGAGAACTGAAAGAGCATAGCCTGTTTGGGAGATGGTGGGCCTTCCAGTGAGTCTAGTGCACGAGGGGTGGGGGATGAGCCCTTCCGCAGGGCAGGGTGAGGCTGTGAGGGCCCTGAAAGCCCATTGCAGAGTCTTAGCTCCTCCTGGTGAGCCCACATTTTCCATCTGAGAGGCCACCTGGGCCAGGGCAATAGCCCAGGGGTGAAAGCTGACATTGCCAATGAGTGTGGAGAGGCTGAGCGAGCCTTGGGCATAGAATATGTGGTCTTGGTGGCTGGCTGTCTTAGTGATAATAACAATAGCAGCATGGTGTTCACAGGTGACATTTATAGGTGTGACATGGGCTTCCGTGGTGGCTCAGTTGGTAAAGAATCCACCTGCAAAGCAGGACACCCAGGTTCAGTCCCTGGGTGGGAAAGACCCCCTGGAGAAGGAAATGGCAACTCACTCCAGTATTCTTGCCTGGAAAATCTCATGGACAGAGGAGCCTGGTGGGCTACAGTCCATGGGGTTGTGATGAGTCGGACACGACTGAGCGACTGAACCCTCATGGGTGTGGCCTTTGGATGAGTGCCTTTCTAAGCATCTTACATGTGGCAGTCCGCACGGTGACCTAGCCAGCAGGAACTGCCACCATCTGCCCTTTACAGATGAGGAAACTGAGACTCAGAGAGGTTAGGTAACACAGCTAGCATCACACAGCTGAGAAATGGCAGGGCAGGACCTGAAGCCAGACGGTCTGGATGTGTCTGGAGACACAAGGAGATATGGCACCGGGGTGGGTGGGGAGCGATGACGCCCCTGGAGGAGAGAGGAGACATATCCTGACATCGGCAGGATGTCGGTATGAGCCAAGAATGGGAGTGGCCTTTCACCGCCGTTTCAAGGGCACAGCTCTTCAGCACAAGTAGAGCGAGAAAAAGAAACCTAGCCTTACCGGGGCATGCGCACCCTGTCGGGGAGTCGGCCACGCTTGTTAACAAAGAAACATTGAACTGAAAATATGTCCTTCTCCTGTGACTTGTCCCAACATTAAATAATGGCTGATTTGAATTTTAAGTCTGTGGTGGAAAATTAAGCTGCGATCCCTTCTTCTGGAAAGGATTCCGGGTGTTTGATTACTCAATGAGTCATGCATATTCATGGCTGTGCTTCAGTTTTGCCAGCTGGATTCTCCTTGTTATTTGCTGACTCCAAGGAGGGAAGGGCTTATGAACACGCTGTGCTGACCCGGGAGTCCAGGGGCTTGACTCTCCTTGCAGGTCCTGGGGCGTGGGACCCTGAGTACAGTGTGGGTCTCGCCACGTGCCTTGTCACCTCCAAATGTGTGGATGAAGGAGGTGGATAAAGGTACCCATTTTTGAGATGTGGCAACTGAGGAGGGAGACAAACTAGCAAGGCCACGCTGCTGCCAAGGATGGCGTGGGCTCAGAGTCACCTCATCCCGAGGCCCCGGCCCTGCCCTGGAGACCTCTGTTCACTTGTCAGATGCACAGAGGTCACCGAGCTCCAGCAGAGTCACAGGACATGCCTAACCGTGTTCTGGCACAGGAAAGGCTCGCCGCAAATACCCATAGAAAGGAGTTGGTGGATCTCACTTGGGCTCCAAGCCTCATGCCCTGCCCGCGGGAGTGGTTAGCCCAGCTGAATCAGACACGCCCCCTTCCCACCTGAAGGTTTATGGGCAGAAAACCAGCCTCCGCTTGAGCACAGCTGTTTGGCTTTTGGCTTCATCTTTACACACTGTTTGTAGAGCCCACCTTGGAAGGCAGAGTCAAGGCCCCTCTCCCTTGGAACCTGGAGAGGAATTTGTCCCTGGAACCTGTCACATCTCCACCTGACCTAGCAGAAGGACAGTTCCAGAGGATCCTGGTGACCCCATCCCTCACACTGGCCCTTAAAAGCAGAAAGACTTTCTGAGCCTGGTGTGAGGAGATGTGACTTGGAAGAGTGGCTGGATTTGAAGAAGGAGGAAGGGGCCGTGAGCCAAGGAATGCAGGCACCCCTGGGAGCTGGAAAAGGCAAGAAAGCTCCCCAGAGCTTCCAGCAGGAACCAGCTCTGCCCACAGCTTGACATTAGTTCCGTGAGCCCTGTGTTCAGCCTCTGACCACTGGATCCGTAAAATAATAAATGTGTCTGGTCTTAAGCTTCTTCGCTTGTGGCCATTTGTTATGGAAGCATTAGGGCACTAAGGCATCACTCTGTTTATATGAGTTAACTTTCTCATCTTTATTTTTCACCAAACTTTAACCCTTTTATTTTGTATTGGGGTTAGCCCATTAAGAATGTTCTGGTAGTTTCTGGTGAGCAGCAAAGGGACTCAGCCATGCATACACATGTATCCATTCTCCCCCAACGCCCTCCCATCCAGGCTAGCAGGCAACATTAGCAGAGTTCCCTGTGCGATGGGCTTCCTGGGGAAACTCAAATGGTAAAGAATCTGCCCGCAGTGCGGGAGACCTGGGTTTGATCCCTGGGTGGGGAAGATCCCCTGCGAAGGGCATGGCAACCCACTCCAGTATTCTTGATTGGAGAATCCCATGGACAGAGGACCCTGGTGGGCTACAGTCCCTGTGCTATGCAATAGGTCCTTGTTGGTTACCCATTTTAAATACAGCAGTGTGTACAGAACCTTCCCAAAGTCCCTAACTATCCCTTCCACCTAGTAACCAAAAGTTCGTTGTCTTTAAAATGTAGAAAATGTCTGCAGCTTGCCGGTGGTTTAAACCAAAAAGCGGTCTTTCAGGGCTGGTGCAGATAGCCACGTTATCTGACCTCGCCGCACACTTGCTGATGCGTCACATTCAGGCCCAATCTCTGATGGAGGGCTGGTTCGGGGAGCCCCCAGGCACACAGCCGGGAAGCCAGGACCGGACCCACCCTGTCTGTCCTTCCTGCCTCCATCCTTCCAACTGACTCTCCCTCCCGACCTCCGCTTCCTCCCTCCTCCCCATTCCACACCATCTGGAGTTTCTTCCCTCCCCTTCTCCTTCCCGCTCCCACTTCCTGCGTGTGTGGTGTGTGTCCACAGCCTAAGGCTTCTCTCCAACCCACACGTACAGCTGTCACCCCATCTTGCAGCCCAGCCTGGAGCTGTCCAGAGTGCCTGAGCTGGGTGGCGGCAGGGGGCAGTTTTCTTCCTCCAAGGCTGGAGGAACGTTAGCTCCATCTGGTCCAGGGGAAATCTCAAGAGGAGCCACTGGAAGGCTTGGGGTGGAGGAGCCGTTAGCACAGCTAACGAGGCCCAAGTTCAGCCATTAATACAGGAAATTCCTTGTCCTGGACTGGGGAGGAGTAGACCCCCGTACTGACTTTGGGGGCCTCTGTGGGCCTGAGCGTCCAGCCCGGTCAACCCTCAGCCGCTCCCTCCGGCAGCTGGCTCACGAGGACTGAAGATGTCACTGGGGGAGGAAGTGTTAGCTTTGAAGCAAAGCAGATCCCAGCCCCATACCCCACCCCACCCCAGAGGGCTTTCTGGAGCCACCCTAAAGCCACGTGCAGCCTGCAGCCCCGCGGCCTCTGACCCATGGACGGGTGGGTGGGCCTCCTACCGACGCCCGCTGCCCTCCTCCAGCCACGTCTCCGCTTATCTGGGTCACTTGGAACAGTCGTTGCACTTCTCTTGCCTCTGTGTCAGCCTCCAAAAGGCATTCAAGACCTCCTCAAAGGTTTCTATGGGGCCGCTTCAGTGGACAAATGGAAAACCCCAGCAGGCCGCGGGTGAGGGGGGAAAAAAAAAACCTCCTTTAAAGTGGCCAAGCACCCAGGAAGCCGCCGGGCTGTCATGCTCGAGGCTTTTAAGCATAGCACGCAGCCTTGAGCTTCTCCTCTTTACAGTTTCAAAGGACCAGCATCTGGTGTAGACCTCTCAACAAAGCTCTTTCTTTCCCTCCGGGGCTCTGGTGTTTACAGCAGCTGGTCCTGGTCATTATTTCTGTGGGCTCCACCAACTGGCTGCTTTCATCCCTCTGTTGCTGCTCTAATGATCATCTTTAAAAAAAAGAAAAATTCCAGCTGTACCCAGAGGCCCTGGTGGTGTATCTGGAGCCAAACAGGTTGGTTCTACCACCGACTCACTAACGCCTTGACCACAGCAATGAACTTGGGCTCCCCAGCCTGGGTGTCCCTCCCGCCCCCGCATAAAGCTGGAGAAGATTGGGGGTAGATTACCTCCACTTCACCTTTCCTTAGGCTGTGTGGGCATGGGTACTCCCCAGACACACCAAGCAGGAGTGGCCTTGTGGGAGGCTGGGAAGTGATGCACCGTGAGAAACCCGCGTGCAGATCTGCAGCCCCCCTCCCTGTCTGACAGCTGAGAAGGCCAAGGGCTCAGAGCCTGGATCCCGGCACGGCTGTGTGGAGAGGAGTCTGGACTGACGCTGCACACCAGAGACGTAAACCTTCGATGCGTCAGGTCGCTGGGACTTCAGCCTGAATTTGCCGCAAAACCTACCTGTCGTTTCTAAAATGTAATGCTGATTTCATGATATTGTGAGGGTTTGTTGAATGAGGGAATGAATGAATGACATAAACCACCATACAGAATGTCTGGCTCCTCGCAAAACGTGTTAGTTACTTAGTCATGTCCAACTCTTTGTGACCCCATGGACTGTAGCCAGCCAGGCTCCTGTGTCCGT
Organism: Litocranius walleri; assembly: GCA_006410535.1. Lineage (NCBI taxonomy): Eukaryota > Metazoa > Chordata > Mammalia > Artiodactyla > Bovidae > Litocranius > Litocranius walleri. The sequence continues at coordinate 2,517,546 of SJYG01000202.1, read as the reverse complement.
GGGATGCTCCTGGCAAGGATACTAGAGTGGATAGCCATTCCCTTCTCCAGGGGATCTTCCTGACCCAGGGATTGAACTCGGGTCTGCTGCATTGCTGGCAGATTTTACCATCTGAGCCACACTGGTGAGTGTACAGTAAATGCTGGAATTTTCCTCACTTGAAAGTAATGCCAATTTCCAGGGGTTGCTCTGGTTTTGACCACCGCATAACAAAACTCCCCAGAACTCAGGCTTAAACATTCAACTATCCTTATCTCCCAGGGTTCTGTGCGTGGCCTGGCTCAGCTGTGAGGCTCTTACTTGAGTCTCCAGCATGTTTTAGGGTGGATGTTGGCTGGGCTGCTCTCACCTGAAGCCTCCGTGTCCTGGGCTGAATGTCCAGGTTGGCTCCTCCGTTGATGCCGGCAGTTGGCTGAGAGCTCAGCCGGACTTCTGCAGGCGCTCAGACACTTACACATGACCTCTAGTTGGCCTGTGTGTCCTAGCGGCTGTTTTAAGAGGGAACATTTCTGAGCTTCCCAAGAGGCCCAGATAGACACGCAAGGCTTCTTATGACGGCTCCTGCTGCATAGAATCGGGTGAGATGGGCAATGTCCCTACGGGTTGTGGGAAAACACCGTCTGCTGCAGGTGCCTGTAATCAAGGGGCAAAATCACCTGCTGATGCCACTGCAGTGGACTCGTCAGGGGCAATAAGTGCACCCAGCTGTCCAGTCCTCTCTCTGGTCCCCAGCCTCTCAGCCTTTGAGGGTTGGCTCTGCCACCTTCGCCCCTGGTGGGCCTCCAGGGGTCCTTTAAAGAGCAGCTCAGTTCCAGGTGATGCTGGGGCTCAGAGCCCTGCAGAAACTGGGCCACACCGGGGACGCCTGTGAGCGGGGGCGGCCCCAGGTGGACCACAGAAACAAGAGCAGACTCTGCGGAAGCAGGCGGGAGTGCCATTCAGCAATTAGCACAGAAGCCTGCAGCTGAGCCATTGTAACTTACTGTGCAGAAACTGCCCAATTTTACATGAATAATGCTGCCATTCTGGGTAGCCCCGTCGATGGCAGTGACTCCTCTGCCCTCTTGGGAGCCTGTGCGGAGAAGATACCATTTGGAGGATCACGGCTCATAATGAAAGGCAGCCCAAACTGGAACCAGCCATTCTCCACTTCGAGGTGGTTTTCAGTTCATTCCGTTGTTAGGCCTTTCCTGAGCACGTTCATCCGCGTGGGGCTGGGAAGGGCGTGCTTCAGGATGCTAAGTTGCTTCAGGCGTATCCGACTCTGAGACCCCATGGACTGTAGTCTGCCAGGCTCCTCTGTCCATGGGGATTTCCCAAGGCAAGGATACTGGAGTGGGTTGCCATTTCCTTCTCCAGGGGATCTTCCTGACCCAGGAATTAAACTCACATCTCTTACGTCTCCTGCATTGGTGGGTGGGCTCTTTACCACTAGCACCACTGGGAAAGACCAAGTGATGCCAGAATAAAGACACTCAGTCCTGCCTTCACAGGTCCCCGGTCTCCAGGGAAATAAAACGAGGAGAGAGAGGGCTGGATGGATTGTCCAGCTCAAGGGCGCTGGGCCCCCATCCCAGTGTGGACGCTGCCAGCCGTGCACCTTGGGGAAACACTTTGGTCCCGAGCTTCAGCCTCCCTGTGCCTCAGTTTCCCTATTGGCCAAACAGGTTCAGTTGTTCAGCTCGGTGGCTATGGGATTCACAAACACAAATGCTCATCGCCTGCAGCAGGATCTGCGCGTGGCCTCGAGTGGGCAGTAAAGTGAATGCGCTTTCATAAATTACAGAATAAACGGAGCCCTGCTCGTCTCTCTCGGGGGTCGTGGAAGAGGCGCTGATCTGGGGTGTTGTGGGCCTGCCTCTTCCGTACCGGCCCCACACAGGGGTTCCAGGCGGAGTTCTGAGCATCTCAGAGGCGTGCCCTGGGGTCTGATTCTCCCTCGTCATTGGTCTGTCATCTGAGGATGCATTGTCCCGGTGCCTAAGTTTCCTCCTCTGCAAAACCAGGACAATGACAGTGGCAGCTTTGTGTACCTGTTTTAAAGACTAAAGGGGAGAGACACAATGTACCAGATCAACGTGTGTCCTAATGCACAACCCTGCCCCAAGCCCTCCTCTCAACACTCCGGTTCAGTTCTGCACGATCACCTGGGCTCAGCAGAGACCAAAGGTTAAGGGTTCAGTCCCAGGAAGCGGCCCCCAGCCCTCCAGGCCTGTGCTTCTGATGGATCTGCTATGAATTCCGGGGGGTTCCCACTGGAACAAATCGCAGAGCTAGACCGGAGCGTCACTTGCCCCTGCTGGTTTGCTATACAGGATGCCACTCAGGACAGGCAGGGGAAGAGCTGCACAGGGCAAGGTGGGGTGGGGGTGGTGGGGGGCTTCCACGCCCTCTCTGGAAGCATCCCCCTCCTAGCACCTGCATGGGAGGTGCTGGTTCGCCAACCAGGAAGCTTTGGAGCTGGGGGTCGTGTGGAGGTTCCATTGCGTGGTCTGATGGCTTCCATCACTGACCCTTGGTTATTGAATTGGAGCTCTAGCTCTCCCTTTGCTGAAGACAAGGGTTGGGGGAGGCTGTCAGTTTGGACCTTCTAATCATGCCTGTTTGCTGGTGAGCCTCCATCCTGAAGCTATCCAGGGGCCACCAGCCACCCATGGTGTCATCAGCATACAAAAGACACTCTCATCACCCTGAGATTGCCCAGATCTTAGGACCTGTGTGTGCACCAGGAAACCGGGAGGAAGACGGATTAAGACTTACTCCGCCCCAGTACCTGGATGCCAGGATTCAGTGGCTTCCTCATGTCTACACTGCCAGATACGGGTGGGCGGTGGGTCTGTTTAATCTGCACACTCACAGGTGAGCACTGAACACTTATAGATGTCGGGCACCAGGCCACACTTGGATATTTCTTGGTGCACCAGGCACGGAGGCCAGTGTCTGCCTTCGGGGGTCGTGGTCTAGAGTCTGCGCTGCCCTCCCTGGGTCTGGGGGGACGCACACGTGCCCAGCAGCTGCCCTTTCCACCTCGCCCCGTCGAGCATTACTGCTGCAGAAAGTGGCAGGCACTCATTCGGGCTGCAAGGCTGCAGCTGAGACTTTTCACTGGCATGCAGAGTCCCTGTTCTCGGATCCGCCTCGGGAGCGCATGGCACCTCTTCACCAGTCCTGCTGGTTTCAGGAGACGCACACACCTCCGCGCTGGATTAGCAGAAATCAAGTACATTAAAGAGTAGGTTTGTGAGCCTGGCGCAGAAGTGTGCAGTGAGGGGTGTTTGAGGACCGTTTCCTGGGAGGGAGGAGGGTGCAGAGGGACCCGGGAAGATGCTGAAGGCAGGCGGTGTGGCTTACGACTCTGCCTCCGGAGGGCAGCGTCTTTTCTCTGTTGCCCCAGACTTGCTCTCGGCTCAGGTGGCTCTTTGTAGGGACTTGCCCATTCCGTCTTACAAGTCCCCTTCCGTGCCAACACTCTACTCTTTGACTCGGGGGGAAAAATGCTGTTTAATTAGCAGGCTCAAAAAGATACCCAATTACGGGTAAATTGGCCTGGAAGAACCCGTTCTTTCAAATTTCCTCTTCTTTTGTGTGCTAACCCGTTTCCAGCCCCACCCACTCAGACAAGCTTGTTAACTTTTTAAAAATGTAATCTTAAAAGGATGTTCCGGGAGAAGCCTGCCTGCCTTTGGGGAGCCATTGAGAGAGGGGCCTGCTCCGGGAGCTCTGAGATCCCGGGAGTGGCTGCATCTTGGCTCAATCATCCCCACCTCTAGGGGCACTTGGCTCCATGCTGGGCTCTCTCTCGTCCACACTCACACCACCCAGAGTTATAGGAGATGTCCTGGCACCAGGCGCCATGCCTGGTGAGGAGGGGGGGACAGCTGAGACAGGTGTCGGGGGACCCCAGGGGCCAGTCCAGTCCCTCCTGTGGCAGAATGCAGGGGCTCACTCGCTGAGTGGAGAGACTCCGTAAGCCACCCTATTCAAGTGGTGAGGGGCTCTCAGGACGCCCCGCGCGGTGCTGAGTAAGGGGCACTGCTCTTTACATTTGGAGAAGCCTAGGAGGAGCCCCCGAGGAGCGATGACAAAGTGTCACAGGGGAGCTGTCACACTGGGCTGGGCCTGGGGGCTGGCTTCCTCTGCCAGAAGGAAAAGAAGTCCGGGCACTGCTGGCCCCACGTGGGAACCCTGCCCCCGCGGGGCCGGGGCCGCCTGGCTTTGCTGTGTCCCCACACTGATGCTCTTGCCAATGCCTGGACTAAAGCGCAGCGTGAGGGAGGCAGCTGGGAGGAGCCTCGCTGAGACCCGTCCTCCATGGGGACCAGGCTTAGTCAAGAGGGGACGAAGCTTCCTTCTGCAGAGTGGGCCCCACGCTGGCCTGGTAGCCCAGGCCTGGCACCAACCCCCAGGCCCTCGGGCCACATGAGTTGCTGAGTAGAATCATCCTGACTCCAGAATGATCCCCGTTGCCCTTCAGCTGCTGCTAACCTAGCCAGCGGGGCTGGAGGGGTCGGTGTGGCCTCTGAGCAGCACATGTGGTCGTGAAAGTGACTGCTGTCCCGACGCCAGGCACCGAGCCAGGCTCTCTGCACTTGGCACAGGCGGTTTCCTCAGCAGCCTTGGGGATGCCGGTCCTTCCTCACCCCAGCTGGCCTGCCTGCCGTCGCACGTGGATTTGGAGGACAGGTCCACGGGCTGGAGGTGTGGCAGGCACCAGGCGGAGTCAGGTGTGACACCAGAGTCTTCAACACCAGGTCACCCCATACCCCAAGCCGCGCACCCCAAAGATCGCCCGGGTGGTGGGTTCCTTTTCTGCTCTAGCTTGTCTGTCCCCAGGCGGCCCCGCAATTTGCACACACCTCACACAGGCACGGTCCCCCCTCTGGCAACACTGCCTGTGACTCCGGTACTGCCCAGGGCCGCTCCCTGCTCCCTCTGTGTGTTGATGGGGAACAGCTGGGAGAGTCGCGAGGAGATGGGATGGGCAGGGGCCAGGTTGTGGGGAGAGCCGGGTGCTCTAGAGCTTAGACATCATTCCAAGAGCGCCAGTGAGAGCCAGGGGAGGCTTCCTGCGTGTTTACGTGCGTGACGGTTCTGTGCATCCTTTTTCTCTTTTGTGGCCGCGTTGCTGACATGCAGGGTCCTAGTTCCCTGCCCAGAGATCGAACCTGCATCCTCTGCAGGGGGAGCGCGGAGTCCTAACTGGTGGGCCGCCGAGGAGCTCCCTGTAACCGTCCTTCTTTCGTCAGTGGCTGACGTGATGGCATGCGTACTGGTTTCCAGTAGCTGCCACGGCCCCTCAGTACAAAGGTGGTGGCTGAAACAGTAGGAATCAGTTCTTTCAGTCTTGAGGCCGAATGTCCAAAGTGGGTTTCGGTGAGCTACTATCGTGGTGTTTACGGGGCCGTGCCCCTTGCAGGGACTCTTGCGGAGACTCTGTTCCTGGCCCTCTCCATCCTCTAGCTGTACTCCTTGGCTTGTGGCTGCTTCCTCATCTTCAAAACCAGGAGCAGAGCATCTCCAACCTGGTTCAGACCCTCCGCTTCCACGGACACTCTGACTCTCTCACTCTGACCCTCCCGCCTCCCTCTTGTAAGGACACTTGTGACTGTATGAGGCCCATCCAGGATATTTTCCTATCTCAAGATTTTCTATGTAATCTCACATGCAAAGTCCCTTTGGCCGTGAAAGGCAACATCCTTACTGGTTCCGAGGATTATAGCCTGGTTGTTGCTGGGCAGCCGTTATTCTGCCAGCCACCCAGGTGGCCACACAGAGCATGTGACCTGCATGAGTCCTTTAAATCAGTAGAAACTTGCTTTCTGACACAGTGTATAGTGTATTATTGGAGAAGGCAATGGCACCCCACTCCAGTACTCTTGCCTGGAAAATCCCATGGACAGAGAAGCTTGGTGGGCTGCAGTCTGTGGGGTCGCTAGTGGGGTCGCTAAGAGTCGGACACGACTGAGCGACTTCACTTTCACTTTTCACTTTCATGCACTGAAAAAGGAAATGGCAACCCACCCTGGGTTCTTGCCTGGAGAATCCCAGGGATGGGGGAGCCTGGTGGGCTGCTGTCTATGGGGTCGCACAGTGTCAGACACAACTGAAGTGACTTAGCAGCAGCAGCATAGTGTACTATGCTGAACGTTCCCTAAGTTCCCCCAAAGTTTAGTGTTCCCCAGTTGGTTAGAGCACTCCGAACATATACTTGGATCAAGCTTTTTAAACTGTCATTTGAATCTCCCATAGACTCACTGATTTTTTTTTTATCTACTTGCCTACTGATTGTTGAGAGAGATGTGCTAAAATTTCTACAGTGAATATAGATTTGTGACTTTTTTGCTTGTAGTCTTGTCAACTTTTATTTATTTTCAGGCTATATTCTGAGATTAGAATATTACATATTGTTTTATCTTTCTTGTAAATTGAAACTTTTATCACTAAATTAGTGAACTTTCATCTGTCTAGCAGGGATCTTGCCTGAGACGAGTGTGTGTCTCTCATGTGTGTGTGTTTGTATGCACTTGGCTCCTCTTCCCAGAGACAAGTTAAAGATGGGCCAGATTTTTTTCAACATCATCACTTTCTCTCTACTTCACCCTTACACCAAAGACGTAGCCCTCTGGGGTCCCAGCTTTGGGCAGAGGGCTTCTTACTGTATTCCCTTTCGGGGCTTTGTCTCCTGACCCCCTCCTCTCATGCAGCCATCAAAACAGACATCCAAGGTCTCCCATTGTGCTAGAATCCATTTCAGGCATAAATACTAACATACAAACTCAAAGCAGCGTGACTTAACTAAGACAGATGTTTACCAGTCTGTTTCTCTCTTATGACCACTAAATCTGGCAGTGGTCGTTGCAGGGCTGGTTTGATGATCCTCAGCATAAGGGATTCAGTTTCATCTTCATGCTTCATTCAAGGTCCCTCACAGTCCAGAGTGGCTGCTGCAATGCCAGCCATTGTGTCCATATTCCAATTATTGGGAAGGAGAAAGGGAGTGAAGAACAACATGCTTTCATTTTAAGGACACTTTCCAGGGCTTCACACAGCTCTTCTACTCATGTTCTTGGGTTAAACATAGTTATATAGTCACCCCAAGTTTCAGGGGAGTCTAAGAAGTGTGGTCCTATGTCCAGCTGAAAGTTGAGGGTTTTATCATTAGAAAGAAGAGGAGGATGGCTTCAGCTCTGGAACCTGTCCTTCCAGGATGTGGCAGATCCACTAAGGAAGACTGGCTCTAAGCTTCTCCATGAACACTTTGCGTTTTGACCTCTAAAACTCCCTATGTCCTTGCCAGCTCAGTGATGCCCTTTAAAACCCTTTAAGGTGCATTTCATTAAGCTTGGTTGTTGTTCACACAGAGAGGAAGTCGATGTCATTCAGTGTGCCATCTTGCCAGTAAAATGATGTCTCCCCAGGTAGACTTTTCAGGAAAACCTGCCTACTTCACACCAGCCTCTGCTCCCTGTTCAGTTTCATTCATCACATGTTTGTAAAACACGCGCACATCTCCGTGTCCATCCTGGGGGAGCCACAGTCGGGGTGGGGCAGGGAATGCACAGTTGGGTCACATAGACTCCCCACCACCACCGCCACGAGAGCAGGAGGCTGCTGCTGATGGATAGTCAGGCAGCGGAACAACCTCAAAAGCCCACAGACAGTTCTCCAGGAGGCAACCTTGGGGAAGGTGGTCCGGATACCTACATCAAGCAAGTCACAGATGGGACACACTCAGGGTGCCAGGGCGAGGAGAGTGGGGTCCCCTCAGGCCAGAGAGGGGGCATCACCTATGCAAGTGCTTCTTTAATCTCAAGCCCTTGAACTTGGACCAGTCCATTTCCATTCCCATGGACCAGCCCCTCTCCATAATAATTTACTCTTTAAAGCTGAGTTTCAGTGGCTTGGATATAAAGATCTTATGACTCTTTAAGCTGAGCAGCAGTTGAGTTATTCCAATGAGGAGCCGCTTTAAATCATGGAACAATTTGCACTTTATGGCCTTTTGGAGAAGAGTGCTTGGGTCTTTCTAGCCATGGGTGATATCCGTTCAAACCCATTTGACTGTGGATTGCATTTCGCTAGTATTTATTGAAGGATTGTCCCTGTGGCCTCAAGACCCCAGCGGTTGTCACTCAAGCTGAGACGGTTCTCTGGCATGCCTGCATCTCTGTCTCACTCTTGGCTTTTTGCTGGGAGCGGTTGCTTTGTAAGATTCACTCACTCCTGTCAGAATTTTCCAGGGTGCCTTTCTGGTGGCAGACTTCTAACAAGGCATAGCTTCTGAACCTTCCCCAGAACAGGGACACGTGTGTCCTTGGGTCTGTCTCTTTGGGCCCCACTGGCCCTGCCCCATTTGTGCCCACTTCATCCCGCCTTCTGCAGAGTGGGCACAGCACGTGGCGGTGCTGCCAGGATGGGAGGGCTGAGCTGCTGATCACGAGCCCGAGTGTAGCATCCACTGCGTATATTAGCATCTGCAGTCACACCCTCCATCAAAATGATATGGGGGCCCCCAGAGCTGTTGGGGACCCCTTGACTGCATTTCTGAATAAACGGGATGAGGCCACTGGTGAATCATTCTCTATAGTGAGCTTTCCTTTATATGCATAAATAAATTAAATATCTATAAATTGTGTGCTTAGTCACACGATCGTGCCCGACTCTTTGCAACTCCAGGAACTGTAGCCCACCAGGCTCCTCTATTCATGGGATTCTCCAGGCAAGACTACTAGAGTTGGATTGCCATGCCTTCCTCCAGGGAATCTTCCCAACTCAGGGATCAAACCCAGGTCTTCCCGCATTGCAGGCAGATCCTTTACCATCTGGGCCACAAGAGAAGCCCATTTATAAATTATATATATATATATATATGGTATATATATATATAAATTAGATATATTTTTAGATTAATTAATCTCTGGCTGCACAGGGCCTCTGTTGCTGTGCTGGGCTTTCTCTAGTTGCGGTGAGTGGGCTTCTCATGGCCACGGCGTCTCACGTTGCAGAGCACAAGCTTTAGAGTGTGGGGGCTTCAGCAATTGTGGCCCACGGGCTCCGGTTGCTCCATGGCAAGTAGAGTCTTCCCGGACGAGGGATCAAACCCGCTTCCCCCTGCACTGAAAGGCAGAGTCTTATCCACTGTACACCAGGGAAGCCCCTGAGTTTTCCTTTGAAGCTATTCAACTATGAGTGTCCAGTCTAGTTCCCGTGAGCCGCAAGACGAGGCTCCATCTCCCTGTGACCTGTTTGCTGATGAAAAGCCCTGCTGATAGCATTTGACTTCGGTATTTTAATTGACTGTGTGGTCTGGCCACAGATTTGCACTTAGAAGGAGGTGAGTTGCCATCCTCAAAAGCACTCTGTCTGGGTTTCTAGAGTTCATTTGTATCTTTCACTGACCTTTCAGCAATGAAAAGAAATTTGTGTCCCGCATTTAAATGAGTTCATTTTGGGAGACGCGCTCTGCTCTGGAGTCCTCAGGGCGAGGTGGAGAGGTCACCTGGGAGAAGTCTTGCATTATGGACTGTCCCCTCCTCCCAGTTCAGCTTGTGTCACTTCCTCCAGGAAGCCCTCCATTCTCATGCCCCTCCTTCTTTGGCTCCAAGGACTCCTGGATGCTTAGTGCTCCAGGGATGGCCTCACGTCCTCTTTAACGATAGTCCTCAGTTCGGTTCAGTTCAGTCGCTCATGGACTGCAGCACGCCAGGCTTCCCTGTCCATCACCAATTCCCAGAGACTACTCAGACTCATATCTGTTGAGTCAGTGATGCCATCCAGCCATCTCATCCTCTATCGTCCCCTTCACCTCCCACCTTCAATCTTTCCCAGCATTAGAGTCTTTTCCAGTGAGTCAGTTCTTTGCATCAGGTGGCCAAATGCTGGAACTTCAGTTTAAGCATCAGTCCTTCCAATGAATATTCAGGACTGAAATCTTTAGGGTGGACTGGTTGGATCTCCTTGCAGTCCAAGGGACTCTCAAGAGTCTTCTCCAACACTACAACACCAACGACAGTCCTAGGTGCCAGAAATTTAGACCCTGGCCTCACAGATAAAACTGGAGCTCGGAGAAGGAAGGGACTTTTTCTCAAGGCAGCTCTATCCAATTGTGGGTGGGTCTGAGATTCCAGCAGAGTCCCTCTGAGAGCAGTTGGGATCTCAAGGCTGCACTGATCCCCATGCTCGCTCTGTTGACTAGAAGGTCAAGGCTGGAGCCTGCTAGGGGCCACGCGGGGAGGCAGGCAGGGAGGGTGAGATGAGAGGTCTTGCTACCCCGGGCTGGCAGCTGCCTGTAAGCCACCCTCTAGATGCCAGGCCTGCTCCAAACCAGATCTGACCATGTCCCCACCCTGCTTCAAAGCCACTGGCCCAACCCGTTCACGGCCTCCCCGTTCACGGCCCTCCCCAAACACGCCACTCCAGTGCATCCTACACGAGGCTTCTGTTCTCACAGATTGTGATGGAAGCTGAAAGTCTAGACACAGGGCCCCTCCAGCCTGCAGACCTGCCCTGGCAACCACTATGCGCTGCGTGTGCCTTCCCACCGCCTGCCATCCTAGCGGGGCCGCCCTGCTCACCCCATCCTCTGCTCCCCTCGGTGAAGTCTTAGTCTTCAGCACCCACCTCGGCTGTCACCACTTCCAGGAAGCCTCCCTGATACACCCTACAGACTCAGATACTTCCCTTCTAGATTTTCCCTAGACCTCTGGGCTTCCTCTCCTCGTCCTTCCCCCCACCGTGTTATAAAGGGCTTCAGGAGGCAGGGGCCATGTCCTGCTCTGTGTCCTTGGCCCAGGGCCTCGCAGGTAAATGATCGGAATGGAATCCTCAGGGCCAGAGCGGCTATGATCAAGGACATGGGCCTGAGGAAGGGTCAGGGACTGTCTATGTCCCACCCCGCAACTCCCATCAGCTGAGGATAAGCTTGGGGAGGTGAGATGGGCCAAGCCAGGAGGGGGAGCTCTAGGTGACATGTCCTTGGAGCCTCGCTGGCCCGCGTCTTCTCCCTGCAGCCTGCTTGGATGGGGTCCGTCAGTCTCTGAGCACAAATGCTCTCCGCCTCTCGCTTTGTGTTTCATTTTTGGCTAATGCAACCTGGCATCTGATTTCCTTCATTACTTGGCAATTGTGCTCCGGGCGAATAGTCCAATGAATTTTTGACCATAATCATCCCTGGGCCCGTTTTCCAATCATGAAGCTGATGATCAGCCCACTAATGCCCTCTCCCCGGACCGCCTCCATGGGGCTCCCAGACTAATTAGCGCCAGACATGCTAAGTCAAGTTCACGGTGTCAGGGACTTTTTTGGAAATCTTACCAGCTCTGAAAGGACTGAGTGCCAGTGCGTTCAAAAGATGCAATTAGCTGTTGTCTAGTGGGGACTTGTTGGAGAAGAAAATTCTGATAGTCGGGNGTCTAGTGGGGACTTGTTGGAGAAGAAAATTCTGATACTCGGGTTCCCAGCCCGCCCCCCACCCCGCCCAGGCCCCCCTGGGTACCCCCCAGACACTGGGCGGGTGGTGCTGAGACATGCCTTATGTGAGGGCTGAGGGCAGGGGCTGAGGGCAGGGGCTTCATCCTGCCTTGGCGCTGCCTGTGGCCCTCTGCCCCCTCCTCCCCTCTGCTCAGCTGGCACTCAGGATGAGGCCCAGGGGCTGCGTTTCCTGACTTGTTTACAGAGTTGAAGCTGACCAGCAGCCTGTTTCTGTCTGGGAAGCATTCAGGCCACAGCTGAGGTCCTTTCTCCTGTGGACAGGTGACTGCGGTGTCCCTAAGGTTCCTGAGTGACTTAAAATTGCAGACCAAGGGGAGTGTGTGTGTGTATGTGTGTCTAGTGTAATGTGTGGGTGTGGTGTCATGTGTGTATATGATGTGTGTGTGGTGCGTATGTGCACGATGTTTGTGTGCATATGAGGTGTGTGGTGTGTGTGTGTGGTGTATGGTGTGTATGTGTATGTGTAAAGTGTGTGTATGTGAGGTGTGTGTGTGTGTGGTGTATGGTTCATGTGTGTTCTGTGTAACATTTGTGTGTATGTGTAATGTGTGTGTGTGATTATGTGAGGTGTGTGTTGTATGTGTGCATGTGTGTGTTAAGTGTAACGTGTGTGTGGTGTGTGGTGTGTGTGTGTGTGGTATGTGTGCTGTGTGTTATGTACAATGTGTGTGTGTATGGTGTGATGTGTGTGGTATGTGGTGTGTGTGCACGTGTGTGTTATGTGTAACGTGTGTGTTCTGTGTGCATGTGTGTGTTATGTGTATGTGCAGTGTGTGTGATGTGTGTGTGGTGTGTGGTGTGTGTGGTATGTGGTGTGTGTGCAGGTGTCTGTTATGTGTAACGTGTGTGTGTGTGTAGGGGCACACTCGGCGCTCACTGCCCGGCAGCCCGGCCAGCACCCCATCAGGCCCCCTCAGGGTCTCAGCCGTGGAGGTCCGGGATCCCTGCCCACACAGCCCCGCCCAGGTGAGGAGACCCTCGCCTTCCTGTGGGAGGGATCCCTGATGGGTGCTGTCTCAGGCTGGGGAGGCGCAGGAGGGACCCAGAGCCCCTGGTGCCCAGGGGTGCTGGCCCTGGCATGGGCTTTCTGAGCTGCTGATTCAGGCCATTCTTCCATTCCCCGTGGTTCAGAAGGACTTCTAGTCACTGGGCACCTGGCCACACACACCTGTGCACACCCATGGGTGCAGGAGGCCTGGGGACCCCAAGGAGCTCAGCGCCTGGCCTATGTAAGCACCCTGCTCCCCCCGATGCTGGTGCCAGGGAAAACACAGACACCCTGAGACTGGGTGACAGTTCTCTCCAAAGGGCGCCACGTCTCGGGACCAGAGAGCGTGGCCGCCTGGCACCCTGTGTGGAGCCGCGTGGGTCCAGTGGGTCCTAGCACTGTGGGGAGCGGGGAGCACTGAAGCTGGGAGCTTGGAGGTCAGCAAAATCCAGAGGAACTGGACCACCGGCGCCAAGTCTGGGCTAGAGTGGGCGGGGGCAGGGCACTCAGACAAGCCCAGGACCTCCTGTTCATGGGGTCTCCCACCCTCCAGTCCCCTCGGGAGCCCAGCTGGGCCCACAGAACGGCAGTGTTTTCCATCTGCGGGGCTTTCATTTTTCCACGTGCGTGCTTGGAGCAGAGGGCATCACTGCTCTGCCCGTCCACGTCCCTCCAGAGGGACGGCCCCAGGAAGTCAGGACGTGCGCGGTAATTTCTCCAAATGATTGGACAACAATTTAAATGGTTTTAAAAATTTAAAGAGTGCTCATCTTTCCCGACGTGTGAACAGATGTTCTGTACCACGCAGCTGTGGGATTTTCCCCATCTGTCCATCTGCTGCCACGGCTGCTCCCAGGCCATGTCCGTCCATGAGAAGTGAGGACGGAGACTGTGTGGCCTGCAGGCCAAAAGCGTGACTCTCTGGTCCTTTCAGAGCAGGGTCGCCAAGCCTGGTCCCAGGCTTCTAACTCCTGGGGCTGCCCAGGAGAAGGCTGGGCTGGAGGCGCATGTGAGTGGCTGCAGCCAAGATGTTGGCATTTTGTTATGAAATAAAGAGCTCGCCCAGACAGGACAGAACAGAAACCTGAGACGGTTTCGTGGAGGCTGCAGGGAGAAGGCCTGGGAGGGAAGAGCAAGTGTGGAGCCTGGGAGTGGGGCAGAGATGCCCCCTCGTGCACAGCCCTCGGGCTTCTGCCAGCCGTGCCCTCCTGTTGCCCCCTGCCCAGTCCATGGCCAGTGCTGGGAGAGCAGACGGGGCTTTCTCCGTCTCCTCGGGGAGAGGCCTCGACCTGAGTCACCTCAGTGTCCCCCACAGAGTGACTGTGCACCCCTGTGCACGCTGGGCTGGGGAGGGGAGTGTGGGGTCACAGCTCCCAAGCTTTCATCCGAATCCCTCAAGAACAGACCTGCTCTGGGGTCCCCATCCTCCCTGAATCCTGCAAAGGAATGGCTGGGCCAGCGTGTTCAGGTCTCGGCAGGGTACCCTCCTCCGCCCACCCCACACCTCACCTCTCCATCAAGGCCTGTTCTGTTGGCAGAAAGCAATATCGGTAATAACCCGTCATATCACTACAGCAATTTCCAATTTGCCGTGTACCTTCCCATCCATGATGCCTTCAATCCCACCCTGCAGGTAGCTGCCAGGACGAGGAGATAATACAAGTTAAGCTCTGGTATGGGCCTGCCCCCACAGTAGGCACCTGAAATAATGAAAGCTGTAACTCTCGGAGGTGGGAGAGGAGGGGAGAGGAGGGAGGGGAAGGGAGGAGGGGAGGAAGAGAGAGAGAGGAGGCGGAGGGAGGAGCCCTTCTTCAAGCGAGCCAGGACCCAGGCCAGCAGCACTGCCCCTGGGCCAGCGCTCCTCCCCCGAAGGCAGAGCCTCCCTCCCCGCCCCTCCCTCCTGCCAAGGAGCTGCAGACGCTGCCTACCAGGCACTCAGGGTCCCAGGGCTGGCCCGGCCCACAGACACTGGGGCCACTTAGACGCAGAAGGGGAGCCTAGCACTGGGGGCAGAGGGACTGCTTCCCAAATGAATGGACAAACATCAGGGATCTCAGGCTGGGTCAGCTGCCTTGAAAATACAACAGGATTTAAAATGTACTTATTGATTCCCTATGTGTGCTAACACACAACTCTCCATCAAGGAACAGTGGAAACCATGATAGACCTTATTTTTTTGGACCCAGCTGGGCATGGTTGTGCAGCAAGGCAAGCCCAGGCCACCCAGTCAGAGAGGCAACTCAGCCCTGCTCACAGGAGTGTGCCAAGACACATTCAGGAGCTAAGGTGCCAGAGTCCAGCCCCGGTGCATCCAGGGTGATTTGAAGGTGGAGACGGTGTCAGCGTCCTCCTTAGAAAAATACATATTTAGTTACAGATAGAGAGATTAGAAACGGATAGTGTAGTAGGAAAATTAGTGGAGAAAAAGAGACTGAATAACTTGGTTCACATGGAATTCAGCCGGGAAAACAGGGAGCAAGAATGAATGACATGGGGGAATCAGTCTTTCCAGGAACTGATCCCATTTCTTTATTTTTCTGATTTTCTTATATACTTTTTGCTACATATAGGGATGAATACAGAGTCACGCGGGGGTCAGCAGTCCTCACCTTTATCAAAATCAGGTGCTTTAAATAAAAAAAAAAGGTCTTAGGGGTTTTACATCATCTTTAAGCCATTTCTGCCTGCTGACATTTACAACCCTTTCTTTCTGATAACCAAAAAACTTATTTTTTCCAAGCATGTTTTTTCTTAAACCAGGCACCACCCTCCAAATAAAGTTGCATTCCTATAGGGTGAGGGTGTAGTGAGTTACAATCAAGAAAGGAATTTATTTAACCCAAGGTTAACATGATTAATCTTAAAGGTTAATACTTATTTCTCCTATATGCTTAAAGGTTAATACGTATTTCTCCTATATGCTAGTTATATTTATTATAAGGGCAGGGAATATGGAGATTTAGCAGCAAATATCAGTCCAACAAATGAAAATCCTTTCACCAATGTTCCTCTTAAGATCTACTTAGTCTTAAGATAGTGATAAAGTTACATTTTTACATAGCAAGGGCACAGTGATTTATAACAAAGTACGGTGATCTATAACAAAAGAGAAAATTCATTAACTCAAAAAGTCTAATATTGCTAACATCAATATTATGTTATAGAATATTATGAATAGAAACATCAATTTCTATATTCCAAATACATTGATTAATGTATTCCCAGGTGTCTAAGGATATGGAGGCCTGGCAGCAATCATTGACTCAATAATGAGATAAGCCCTATGCTAATTAAGACTCTCAAAATGCTCCAAGACTCTCTGTGCTGTTTATGGTTAAGAGGTTGTCACACAGCTAGTCTGTCAGCAAAGAGGTTTGACCTGAGACACCCTTGTCCCACTCAGGGCAGGGAATTAGCAGCAATTGACACAACAAATGAAAAAACCCTTTCTCAATATAATTCCCAACCAACCCACTATACTTATAATTTCTAACTTCCCACAAGAATTTGCCTTTAGTAAGTCAAAAACATCTCGTGCCTCTCATGGTTGGAGGGCTGTTGTGGCTGGAGGAACCTATACAGGCAGGGTAGATAACCTTCAGAGGAGTCCCGTAAGTTGAAACACTCTAGTCACGCCCAGGAACTTTTACTGCCTTGGAGCTACACGTTTACTCCTTCTCCGAGAGAAACGGTTATGGGGGAGAGCTCCCCGTAGGTGAGAGTACAAGACAGACTCTGGTTTTGGGGTTAGATGCTCGGGAGCAGGGGATTTCCTGAGGCTTGATCACGCCTTTGCGTATGTATGCCAAAGCCTCCTTCCTCATGACCTTTGCCATGGGCGGAGTTCCTCACGCTGGCCCCCAACAAAGGGACACTGGCCCCAACGGAAGGATGCCTCTGAGGTTAGCGTCACAGAAGAGAGATGTTTAGGACAAATGAGTGATGCCACCCAGGTTTCCAGGATGACCCTTGGGAACACTGCTTGCAGAGGTATCTCAGGAACCGGCAAGTCAGGAATCCCTCCAATTCCGCATACTCTCACTGACTTCTTAGTGCAGACTGCTACCCACTGCCTGGGTGGGAGGCCCTAGACGGCAGATCTGGGCCCTGCCATCCTGAAATTTGAGATTCATCCACTCATCCCTCCACCCACCCACCCATCCATCCACCATCCATTTATCTATACATCCAACCATTCATCCATTCACACATTCATCCATTCACCCATTCATTCATCCACCTACCCATCCATCTGTCCACTCATCCATCCACCCACCCAATCCACCCATCTCTCCCTTCACCCACCCACCCATCCATCCACCCATCCATTTACCTACCCATCCATCCACCCGCCCACCCATCCATNTCTATCCATTCATCCATCCATCCATCCATCCATTCATCTACCCATCCATCCATTCACCCATCCACCCATCCATCCATCCATCCATCCATCCATTTATCTATCCATCCAACCATTCACCCACCCACCCATCCATCCATCCATCTACTCCCCCTCCCTCTCAATACTATTTTCCAGAGGCTTACCTGGCACTACTGTGGGTTCTGGCGATATAGCCTTCATCAGGAGGCTTCCTTGCATTCCCCCTCCTCTGACCACCTCCCACACACACCTAGAGGAATGCACATAGCCATAACCCTGGCTTCCCTCCATCCTAGGTGGATGGTCCTATGTCTGTGTCAGTCACCCTCTACACCTCACATCTCCACAGGCCTCCACATGGGCCAAGACCCGAAGGAGCCCCACCTCTGTGGGTTGGCTAGATCACATGAAGCCAAAAATCAAGTTCAGTGGAGTGGCCTCAGCCCTGGGTAGATTTTTTTTTTTTTCCTGCTAATTATAAAATCCATTGCAATAGAAATCACAAAACAGAACAACTTGGCTATTATAAGGACATGCTTTATACTCATAACTTAAAGAGCTTGTTTTAAAAACTGACTGTAAAACCACTTAATTACTTGGTATTAAAACCAGCCATGTGGAAATTATGTTCCCTCAATGTACGTTTTGGAGGTGATTTCTGGCAAAGAGAACTCCACGGTGGTGCATACCCTGCCAGGCTCCTGGGAGCCGCCTCACATGTACGTGGCCCTGTGCCATCCCTCAGCCACTCTCCCGGGCACTGTGAGCCTCACAGAGTCCCAGCAGATAGACAGCTGGTCACCCCTCTCCATGTGAAAGGTGAGGAGCCAGGGACCAGCAATAGGAAATGTGAGATTCTTGCCAGGCAGCTCACAAGGGTGAGGCTAGGACAGGGTTCTAAATATCTTGAATGCAAACTTCGCTGTCTTTCTATCATGCCTGCATTTATCCATCCGTCCATCCACTCATCCATCCAACCGCCGATCCAAGTGCGATTTACCTGTGTATTTATCTGGCCATTCATGGTCTCATTCATCACCTACCCATACACCCACCCACCCATCCATATACCCACCCACCCACCCATCCATGGGCCATTTGTCTCTATAGACATCCATCCATCCATCCATCCATCCATTCCACCCATCCATGGGCCATTTGTCTCTATAGTCATCCATCCATCCATCCATCCATGTACCCATCATCCACTCACCCATGCACTCAGCTAGCCACTTACCCATACGTTTACCCACTATTAAATCCACCCTTTTATCCACCTGAACACCTATCCAGGCATCCACCCACCCACTCACCATTCATCCCTTTATCCACCCATCCATCCATTCAACAAGCTCTCAAGCTTTCAGAGAACCCCTCAAATGCTGAGTTTCTGGGCAAGTCGAGGGAAGAAGGTGGAAACAGAGCTCATTCCCTGACCTCAAGGAGCTCATTGCCCAGGGGGCTTGTGAACCATGATCTTGAGGTGGGCTAAGTTCTAAAGTGGAGGTTGACTAAGCTTCTGTAGAACCACAGTAGGGAACTGGACACCGGAGGGAGCAAGGAGTGTTTCATCGATGAGGGGATTTTTAAGTTGGCCCTTGAAGGATGTATAGGTGTTGACCACCTGGAAGAGGGTGGGGCATTCTAAGGAATGCTTAATTGTTCTGAAGTTCATGATCAAGGACTCTGAGTTCACAATCGGCTCCACTGTCCTGGCTGTGTTTCTGGGGCTGAGTTTCAGTCTCCTCACCTGTCAAAGGGGAGGCTCACTTCCTACTGGCCTCCCAAGCAGCTCTGCTCACCTTCTCAGCTCACCTGCCCTCTGGAATTTACAGCAGTGGGGCGGGATGTTCCCCAATGCCAAGGCTCTTCCCTCTCTCTTCTGAATCCCACCAGGTTTTACGAATTCACATACCACACTTACCCGCACATACCGCCGCCCTGGCGTCTCCTGCAGATTCCACACTCAGATCTGCCGTGGCCTCCACGACCCCTGCAGGACATCACTAATAGGCATCTCCAAGCCATCAGCTGTGGTCAGAACACCACCCTTCGCCTCTCCAGAACAAGTTCAGTTCAGTTGCTCCATTGTGTCCGACTCTTTGTGACCCCATGTATTGCAGCACGCCAGGTCTCCCTGTTTATCACCAACTCCCAGAGCTTGCTCAAACTCATGTCTATTGAGTCAGTGATGCCCTCCAACCATCTCATCCTCTGTTATCCCTTCTCCTCCTGCCTTCAGTCTTTCCCAGCATCACAGTCTTTTCCAGTGAGTCAACTTTTCGCATCAGGTGTCCAAAGTATTGGAGTTTCAGCTTCAACATCAGTCCTTCCAATGAATATTCAAGACTTATTTTCTTTAGGATGGACTGGTTTGATCTTGCAGTCCAAGAGACTCTCAAGAGTCTTCATCACCACAGTTGAAAAGCATCAATTCTTCGGCGCTAAGCTTTCTTTATAGTCCAACTCTCACATCCATATATGACTACTGGAAAAACCATAGCTTTGACTAGATGTACCTTTGTTGGCAAAGTAATGTCTCAGCTTTTTAATATGCTGTCTAGGTTGGTCATAGCTTTTCTTCCAAGAAGCAATCATCCAGAACAAGGGGCCACCCCTAGTTGGGCCAAAAGCCTTGGGGTCACTCTTCACCCCTCTGTCTCACCACTCATATCAAGTACGTCAGTAAGTTCTCTGTTGATGCGTCCCAACCACACTGCCTCAGCCACGTCACACCCCAAGGTGGGCACTCCAGCCCAAGCCACCCGCATGCCTCCAGCAGGCATTTCTCTTAGAACAGCCTGGAAGCTTTGGGCCAGCAGGACCTCACTCTGACCAGGCACCTCTGGAGTCCATGCTCAGAGATGGGGCGGAGTCTCCTGTCCTGGACTCAGCATCAGGCAGCCAGGGCCTCGGCTCAGCCCTGTGGACTGTGGGGAGGTGGCCCCCACTCCTCAGACGCTAGCATCACTGACTGTAAAGTGAGACGTTTGGACTCAGGGATGTGCCCTCTGGGTCCCAAATCCCCATGTGTAACCAGCTGGTGAGATTTCCCTGCTGCCACTGCCCCAAGGGAGTCCAGGGGCTCTGCCAAGAGCAAGTGTCCGTCTGGTGCCCAGACATCATCGTGCACCCGTGTTAGGGGCTGCTTTTAGGAATGTACTTGCGTGTGTGCGTTTGCACGTTTATGTGTGTGTGTGATTTTACAGCCACGTCAGGACGTCACACTGAGAAAAATAAAAATGGCCTCAGCAGACTGCCAGCGCCTCCCCCACTTCCCCTGACCCTGACTTTCCCCCACTCTGTGGATAGGGAGTGCTCCCCCTGCCCCCAGTGCTAGGAACCATGGGTCCCTTCCCAACCCCAAAACCACTTCAGCTGCTGGAAGGATGGAGCTGGTTGGAGAAGACCTTTCCCAGACCAGCCCCTCTCACACTACCACTGTTAGCTGTTTTCCCTGGTGGTGACTCAGATGGTGAAGAATCTGCCTGTGATGTGGGAGACCTAGGTTTGATCCCTGGGTAGGGAAGATCCCCTGGTGAAGGGGATGGCAACCCACTCCAGTATTCTTGCCCGGGAAATCCCATGGACAGAGGGGTCTGGCAAGCTAGAGTCAGACACGACTGAGCAGCTAACACACACACACACACACACACACACACACACACACACAGAGTGTAAAAATGTCAGGCATTTCGCCAGGACTTTTGCTGACAGCAATGATTTTCCAGATCCCATGCCATAGACACTCGTCTCTGGCGCTTTTCAGCCTCTTATGAACCCGAATTTTCACAATGGGTCCTGACTGCTTCTTGCAACCCGTGTCCGAGGAGTCCTTCCTGGTGTGTGCCAGACCCACGGGGACAGCGTGGCTGGTCCCTGTTCTCCCAGACTGGCCCCACCTCTGGAGCGCACGGCTTGGAGAGAAGGCAGCAGCCTTAGACCAGGCTCCCAGAAGCAGAGCCTGAGGCAGGGATTGGGTGTGCATGACCCTGAGTGGGGGGCTGTGAGGGATGGGCCAAAGGAAGAAGTGGATGAGGAGGGACATGCCCTCAGGCCGAGCCTGGCCAGGTCGGGTCCACAGTCAGCTCAGAAGTGCTCCTCCTTGAGGTGGGGACAGCCTTCCCCTGTCCATGGGGCACTGTCTGGGGTCCTCCAGCGGAGGGTGTTAATCTTCGGGCTGAGGCTCCCATAGACTGCAGGCAGTTTTCTCGGGAAGGGCTGAGCTGTGAGCTGTTGGCAGCCAACACCGGGTCTGGGACTCAACACACCATCAGCCATGAGGCTCGGGGCGCCGTCTGGACAGGCGTGTGTTACAAGCTGGATGCTGTGTCACAGATGGCTCTGTCTCAGTTCCCATAGGCTGGCCTGAGGTCGGCAGGGTGAGAGGCCTCTGCCCTCTTCTGCAGATGAGACGCTGAAGTACAGGCCTGGGGGTTGGCCAGGAGCCAGCCGGGACTGAAGGTCCTGGCACTGGTCATCGCCAGCGCACCTGCTTCCCATCCAGGGGGTGCTCCGAGGACTCCAGGCCACCCTGAGTGGCCCCTGTCCCCGATCCTTCTCCTGTCTGCCACCCCTGTAGTTAATCTACCAGCAGGAGACCCCGCCGGGCAGTGCCCAGCAGAGAGGGAGGTAACTGGCTGTGGATGGGACAGACACACAGATCTGGGTCCCAGCAGCTCTGACCGACGTGTGGAAGGGACCCCCAGGTCCTCTGAACCTCAAGCGCCTCCCCGGTGCCGGGGGGTGGTTGTGTCTGCCCTGGGTGGGGTGGCCAGTCCTGCAGAGAGGAGGGCAGTCTGCCCAGCCCACAACCCACCCATGGGCAGTGCTCCCTACATGGAGCAGAGCAGTCTTCTCAGTTCTCCCCAAGAAGCTTTCCTTAAATGCTCCTTCCCCTGGTTTATAAAATGTGACGTGTGTGTGCATGTGTGTGTGTGTGTGTGTTGCATGGTGGTGATTGGACAGAACCAAGCATGGGGAAGTATGCCTCTTTTTTAAACATCAATACTTTTTGCTGAACAAAATCTTATACAGAAATCCTATCAGTAGGTCAGATCAGAGAAGGCAGCTCAGCCTAGTGGCCTGGAACGTCCCTATCACCAGCTCAGCCTCACGTGAGCCGGGAGACCTCAGGGCAGGGGTTACGCTCACTGAGCACCGGACACAATGACAGAACAGCTTCCTGGGGCAGGGCGGGGGGGACCAGCGGCTGCCACAGAGGAAGCACTCAGAGCAGCGTTGGCCTGACCCGGGCGTCCAGCGGGGCCGTCGCTCTCACTGCCATGTTTATGATGACCATTATCGCCACGATCGCCGCCTGGCTTGGTGAGATCCGTACACTGTCCCAGCTGCACGTTGTGACAGCGAGTCTGTGATCAGGGATGCTTGGCATTTTAATGACATTCTGACCCGAGTAGGAAATACTCAGCCCCTCCCCTGAGGGCAGCCCCTCACCCAGGTCAACCCACAGAGCAGCTACAGGGGAAGGTCGGGACCACCATGCTGCTCCCAAGGCCTCCTCCCGTCACCCACTCTCCCTCCTCATCCTGAGGCTCGAGGGGAAGGACCAGACCAGACAGGGGAGCAAGGATGGCGGGGGCGCCACTCCTTCCTAAAGGGTGGGCTCTGGGGTCCCAGGGCCGCTGAGCTGATTCAGGTCATGCTGCAGTGCGTGCATGGCCAGAAGTCAGCACAGCTCTGCCAGACTCCCAAGCTCGTTGATGTGTGTCTGTAGGGTTGAGCTTGTTTTTTAAAATAAACACACAATCAGTGAGGTAGGGAGCCCCTCATCACTGGAGGTAACCAAGAAAGGGGGAAGGGGTGTTATTGTAGTGATTGCAGAAAGCATGCTGGTCCATTGAGTGAGGTGGGACCCCCCTTGTCACATGGTGTCCAGCAGAGGGACAGGGGCTAGTCACAGCAATTCCATCATTAGAGACTATGCCCGTTCAGCTGGGGCTGCAGTCAGCCCTGAGGCTCTGTGACTCGGCCTGGGCCACCTATTTCTGGGTGTCTCTGTGTCTTGAGATCTGCCCCCCCACCCCCACTGTCTCTGGTCTGTGCCTCTGCGACAGGTACAGCCAGGCCTCCACTTTGAGGGCCATGGGGAGGGTCCCGGGAGCCTTCGTGCAGAATGGACGTCCATACTCTCCATCCAGAAACATCGACACTGGTGGTTCCTGCAGGATATCAGAGCCTGGGTTCACCTCGGTCTCCAAATGATCCCAAGCCCTCGGAAGCCTGCTGCTGCCCTGGGAACTTTAATTAAATCATCATTCATCTGCAGATGGAGGAGGAGAAGAAACTGACAAGACGGATGGCTTGTGTCTCCCGTCATCGCCGAGAGTTTGCTCAGTTCACCCGCCACTCATGAGGCGTCTGTTCTGAGAGGGCTGTGGCCAGCCCTCAGGGGCACTCCTTGTCCCGAAGGAGCAGAAAGATTCACTGATGCGTGATGGAACACGGTCAAGAGGCAGAAAGAAGGGGTGGCAGATGGCACTGTCTCTGCATCACCCATCCCCCAGGAACACCAGTGCCCCCAGGCCCCTGAAACGGCCAGTGGTACCCAGCGACACCCACCTGGGACAGTCAGTGGTAACCAGGGACACCCACCTGTGACAGGGACACCCCACCTGACAGTCGGTGGTAACCAGGGACACCCACCTGTGACAGGGACACCCGACCTGTGACAGTCGGTGGTAACCAGGGACAGGGACACCCACCAGTGACAATCGGTGGTAACCAGGGACACCCCACCTGTGACAGTCAGTGGTAACCAGGGACAGAGACACCCACTGGTGACAGTCAGTGGTAACCAGGGACACCCCACCTGTGACAGTCTGTGGTAACCAGGGACAGGGACACCCACTGGTGACAGTCAGTGGTAACCAGGGACACCCCATCTGTGACAGTCGGTGGTAACCAGGGACACACACACCTGTGACAGGGACACCCCACCTGTGACAGTTGGTGGTAACCAGGGACAGGGACACCCACTGGTGACAGTTGGTGGTAACCAGGGACACCCCACCTGTGACAGTCGGTGGTAACCAGGGACACCCCACCTGACAGTCAGTGTTGCTCAGGGACACCCACCTGTGGCAGGGACATCCACCTGTGACAGGCGGTGTTGCCCAGGGACACCCCCCCCTGCGCCAGCCGTGGCTCTCACCCCGCCCTCCCCTGTCA
>SJYG01000202.1:2477714-2492758 GCA_006410535.1 Litocranius walleri | reverse complement strand
CCTACCCAGTGGGCATCCCACCCCCAAGTCTCCCTTCTCCACCTTGCCTGTGGTCCTCTTCCCCATCTCCCGCCTCCCCACCCCTTCCTGCTGGGCCCGGCCGGCCCCCTCTCTCTGTGCTCTTGCCAGGGCCCCCTCCCACCCGCACCCTGTCGTCAAGTGTTGGGGCCCTGCCCAGAGTCCACAGTTGCTCATCTGTGGGCTTCTTGGGCCACATCTCCCCACTGGACGGTGTGCTCCATGAAGGCAAGGACATCTGGGCTGCGCTTCCTCTGTCCTCAGCACTGGCCGACATGGGTTCTGTGATGCACAGCAAAGAGCAAGGAAGGGCCATGAGCGCCCCCACCGTCTCTGCAGCGTACACCCCTCGTCTCCTTAGCCTGTACCCCTTAACCTCGGCAACACGCTCCCCCATCTTTGCAGCGTGTGGGGAGCTGCCTGGGTTGCATCTCGGGTCAGCTCCCACCATGTGACCTGAGAGCTCAGTGCCCTCTTGGATTCACGTCATCCATCAAACAGGGATAATAACAGCAACCACCTCATCAGAGGATTGAGTCAAGTATTCAGTACAAGTGCCTGGCACACAGTAGGTGCTTGAAAAATGCCACATAGGATTATTTTTTGCCTTTTCATACTGTTCATGGGGTTCTCAAGACAAGAATACTAAAGTGGCTTGCCATTCCCTTCTCCAGTGGACCACGTTTTGTCAGAACTCTCCACCATGACCTGTCCGTCTTGGGTGGCCCTGCACAGCATGGCTCACTACTTTGTGGACAAAAGTCCATCCAGTCAAAGCTATGGTTTACCCAGTGGTCATGTATGGATGTGAGAATCAGACCATAAATAAAGCTGAGCGCTGAAGAATGGATGCTTTTCAACTGTGGTGTTGGAGAAGACTCTTGAGAGTCCCTCGGACTGCAAGGAGATTCAACCAGTCCATCCTATAGGAAATCAGCCCTAAATATTCATTGGAAGGGCTGATCCTGAAGCTGAAACTCCAATACTTTGGCCACCTGATGAGAAGAACTGACTTATTGGAAAAGACTCTTATGCTGGGAAAGACTGAAGGCAGGAGGAGAAGGGGACGACAGAGGATGAGATGGTTGGGTGGCATCACCGACTCGATGGACGTGAGTTTGAGCAAACTCTAGGAGTTAGTGAAGGACAGGGAGACCTGGCGTGCTGCAGTCCATGGGGTCGCAAAGAGTTGGACGCAACTGAGAGACTGAACTGACTGAGGATTATTACCAATGCTATTATCCACTCCACATGAGGCAGGAGTGTTTCATTCAGGAAAACCACGATCCAGGTGATTTCTGCTATGGGCCGTTGACTGGGGCTCCCCTGGTAGTCAATTTCCTCCCACAGATACGAGGAAGCTACAGTACTGCTCCTTTCTGCTCTGTCCTTACTGGCTTCTACGAGCACAGAACATCAACAGTCCCTGCCTGAGGGACCATGGCTTTGGCCGTGCTTTCCCCAACAAGCATGGCAGGAATAATCTTGGTCTCTAATCACACATACTGGAAGAGAGAGCCTTTGGAAATTCCGGTCACTCCACAGTCAAACGCTGTCATCTGTACCCCGGAGGCTGCCCAAGCCAGCGTGGAAAATGCACCCTGAGAAGGTACAGAGACCATTCCCTCGCGTTCTGCTGTTCAGTTAGGGGCAGATGAATGAGCAAATTGTTCACAGATCTAATCATGCATTGTTAATACAACTGTCCTGATAAAAGACAATTTTCCCAAACACAGTCACTCCAGAGAATTACCCGTCCGCCACCCTCCGCCCAGCAAGCAGGCTTTTTAGCTTTGCAAAGCATCATCAGACAGCCAAACAGAACGATTACACCCTACTCACTCCAGAGCCTCAGCGTCAGCCCCTTTAGAGAACTCAGGTCATCAATAATTACGGGGGAGATGGGGGCCTCATATTTCCTGAATGCTACAGACAAGATTGTATATATAAGCCGCGGCTCTAAAATATTGGCAACGAGTTGTTTTTATAGGTCCTGTGATAGGTTCGCCTTACCTGGTTACTATCGATCAGACACGAGATCTTCTAAGTCAGCGTCCAGCCAAAGGGAAAAGGTCTGCCTCTTCATTCAATTTACAGATGTTCTTGGCGATGTTTCTTGGCATTTCAGTGATTGTCAGGCTGGTAATTAAAACTGAACCAATCCTTTCCTGACAATCAATTCTGTAATTGTGTTTGAGTGGATGCTTTACTAAATTGTGTTGGATGCTTGTCGATCTCGACACAGAAGCAGGACAAGGGTTCTCAGCACCAGAGTCGGCTCTGTGCCAGGGCAGAGGCATGCAGACGGTGCGGGCTGGAGCAGCTCATTTCACCCCTCTGAGCCCCTATTTCTGTCTTTAAAATAGAAACAAAAACCCCTCCTGCCTTGTGGCTGTTGTGAAAATAAGATGATAAAAGGCTGGTGCCTAGTGCAGGACCCAGAGCAAAGTAAAGTGAAAGCCGCTCCGTCGTGCCCAACTCTTTGTGACCCCACGGACCATACAGCCCATGGGATTCTCCAGGCCAGAATACTGGAGTGAGTAGCCATTCCCTTCTCCGGGGAATCTTCCCAATCCCAGGGATCGAACCCAGGTCTCCCACATTGCAGGCAGATTCTTTGCCAGCTGAGCTACCAGGGGAGCCGGGGCAGTGCAGAGTACATGTTCAGTAAATGTTATCTCCCTTTTGCTTTCCCACCCCTACCTGATGGAGTCCGACTTTATGCAGAGACAAGACTGGGAGGCGCAAGCCACTGGTGCCCATGTCAGGAAAGGTGGGCTGAGGGTTGGGCTGCATGACGATGCTTACAGCCGGTGACTAACGCGTGCGCAGCGCTCTAGCACACCGTGAAGTGTGCGGCACCCCCTTCCTGTATCCTCGCACAGCCTCTCCCCAAAGCCATTTTTAATGGGTTGATGGATGGAGAATAAATAGTGAATTGGAAGAGGGAAGGAGGCAGAAAGGGAGGGAGGGAGGGGAGGAAGGAAGATTGAATGAATGGCTGGGTGGATGGATGGATGAGGGATGGGTGGATGGATGAGTAGATGATGGACGGATGAGTGGATGGGTGGATGATGGGTGGATAGACGGATGGATGACGGTTGGATGGATGCATGCATGGTGGATGGATGGATGAGGGATGGACAGATGGATGAGTAGATGATGGACGGATGAGTGGATGGGTGGATGATGGGTGGATAGACGGATGGATGACGGTTGGATGGATGCATGCATGGTGGATGGATGGATGATAGATGGATAGATGGATGGATGGATAGGTGGGTGAATGGATGATGGTTGGATGCTGGGCAGAGAGAGAGAAGGAAATAAAATTGAATTTAACATATTAATAACTGTTCATGATTTTCTAAAAGTAAACCTTCATTTAAAAAAACTATCTTGCTATCTTGCTTACTCGATAGAGAACTGAACATACATTCTTAGGCCTTTGCCCACAAGCCAGTTCTTCTTTTCATAAAGTATGTATTGTTCTTTTCTGATTGCACATTTAGCACACTTTCATCTTAAAATATTAATTTATGAAAATGTACCTGTTGATCCCATGGATATGTACTGAGCACCTCTCCCATCTTAGGTAAACATGACGTAGTAAGAACGGAAGTAGAAACAGAGCAAGACAGAAGAAACTTAACCCCGCAGTCTCATCAGCCGGAAACAGTGCTTTTATCCTTCTGGACTGCTTCATTCACCTTTCCACGGATGCTCATTCACGTGTGTTAGTCCCTTAGTCGCGTCTGACTGTGCAACCCCGTGGGCTGTAGCCCGCCAGGCTCCTCTGTCCATAGGATTCTCCAGGTGATAATACTGGGGTGGGTTGCCATTCCCTTCTCCAGATCTTCCCAACTCAGGGATCAAACCCTGGTCTCCTGCATTGCAGGCAGATTCTTTACCATCTGCACTTCTGGGGAAGCCCATATTCACGTGTATGTATCTCTTTATACATACATATATGAATGCCTGTGTGTCATACATACATACAAGCTTATGTGTGTATATACACATGGACACGGGTATATACACACAGTCGTTTAATCACCTGATTTTATTTTCTCGTGGTGCATCACACTGTCTGAAATCACCGTGTTCCGGCATTTGCTTTGCTCCCTGTCTCTCCCCCTCAGCCGGAAGGCCCAGGGGAAGGCCCTTCCCGTAGGCGCCTCTCTGCGGCGGTCTCTCTGGTCTCCATCCCTGGCTAGTTCTTTTCTCACTCCTTGGGAGGGTCCTCCACTCCCAGGACCCCCAGTCACATGTCTGAGCACGGACTTTCCAAAGGCCTACCCCAGGGCAGGTTTCTCTGCTGAACTCACCCCAAGTACCAACCCCGAGCTCCTCTGTCCATCGGGAGTGACCCTCAGGGAGCTCAGCCCCAGCGTGAGGCTCACCCTGGGCCCCTCTTCAACCCCTAAGCCAGCCCTCCCTGCCACCGGCGGGTCCTCATGTCCACCAGCGGCACCAGCGTCCACACGCCCGCCCGAGCCACGCACTTAGCGTTCCGTTATTTCTCCATCTATTTCCGTCACCAAACCCGCTGAGCTCGGACCATGAAATGTCACGGACACCTGCCCGCTCCCCTCCAGTTGCATGACGTCTGCCCCAGCCCAGGCCACCAGCTTATCTCAGCTGATAACCCCCGAGTCCTCCTAGTCAGCCTCTGGCCTGCCCCCTCCAGGCCCGCTTCCTCACTGCGGTCAGAGAGAAGACAGCCAGGGCTTCCCAGGGCAAAGGAGTGTGAGGGTGCAGCGGACATCCGGGGATGTGGACATGGTCTGAAGCCTGGACCTGAGCCGGGGCGGGGGAGTAGAGTCAGCCGGGTGAGGTCACCGGGGCGAGTCGTGAACAGGGCCG
The DNA here is from genome assembly GCA_006410535.1 of Litocranius walleri. Classification (NCBI taxonomy): domain Eukaryota; kingdom Metazoa; phylum Chordata; class Mammalia; order Artiodactyla; family Bovidae; genus Litocranius; species Litocranius walleri. The sequence goes on along the minus strand of SJYG01000202.1, from coordinate 2,487,874 downwards.
TGGCAGCAGAGGCCCTGAGGGTCTCAAGCAGGGACACAGCACCACACAGTGTATTTGCACAAATTCTGATGATCTGTGACTTCAAGAATAGATCTTTCTGGTTTGCCTGTGTGCTCAGTCGTGTTTGAGTCTTTGCGACCCCATGGACTGCAGCCAGCCAGGCATCTCTGTCCAAGGAATTCTCCAGCCAAGGATACTGGAGCGGGTTGCCTGTTACTTCCTACTTTCTGGCTTAAGAAAGCACAAAAGCCATGAAGAGCCCTTCTATTTCTGCCGCAGTTTCACACGTGGCGCCTAATTTAGGACCTCAGCCCAGAACCGACAACTGTTTCTGAGTTGAAGGTGAGGAGAGAGACGAGCCCAAGGTTACTGAGCAGAGCGGCATCTCCACCAGGCTCTGCTTTCTCTCGGCGCCCCCCAGACTGAAAGCCGTCACGTGGACTAACTTTCTGCTAACACCCTGGGTAGCAATCCGAGTATGTGCTGAATAGCCCAGCGAGAGGCATTCATCCACGCGTTCTCCTCGCCGGGTAGCAGAGTTATTCTCGCTCATGATGACTCACAGTGGCGTATGTAGGATGCTCTGCACAGATTCTAATTTGAGACCCGGGGGGCGGATGCCGCTGTATTTGTTTGTCCCCACTGTCTGCCTCTCCAGGCGTCAAAGCCCAGTTTCCTGTGTCCCCAGCTGGGCGCATCTGATTGGCAAGGAATGCACTGGACGATTGGGTTTTAAATAGGAAGGTAATTTCTACTTTCCAAAGGCCTACCCCAGGGCAGGTTTCTCTGCTGAACTCACCCCAAGTACCAACCCCGAGCTCCTCTGTCCATCGGGAGTGACCCTCAGGGAGCTCAGCCCCAGCGTGAGGCTCACCCTGGGCCCCTCTTCAACCCCTAAGCCAGCCCTCCCTGCCACCGGCGGGTCCTCATGTCCACCAGCGGCACCAGCGTCCACACGCCCGCCCGAGCCACGCACTTAGCGTTCCGTTATTTCTCCATCTATTTCCGTCACCAAACCCGCTGAGCTCGGACCATGAAATGTCACGGACACCTGCCCGCTCCCCTCCAGTTGCATGACGTCTGCCCCAGCCCAGGCCACCAGCTTATCTCAGCTGATAACCCCCGAGTCCTCCTAGTCAGCCTCTGGCCTGCCCCCTCCAGGCCCGCTTCCTCACTGCGGTCAGAGAGAAGACAGCCAGGGCTTCCCAGGGCAAAGGAGTGTGAGGGTGCAGCGGACATCCGGGGATGTGGACATGGTCTGAAGCCTGGACCTGAGCCGGGGCGGGGGAGTAGAGTCAGCCGGGTGAGGTCACCGGGGCGAGTCGTGAACAGGGCCGTGGCAGCAGAGGCCCTGAGGGTCTCAAGCAGGGACACAGCACCACACAGTGTATTTGCACAAATTCTGATGATCTGTGACTTCAAGAATAGATCTTTCTGGTTTGCCTGTGTGCTCAGTCGTGTTTGAGTCTTTGCGACCCCATGGACTGCAGCCAGCCAGGCATCTCTGTCCAAGGAATTCTCCAGCCAAGGATACTGGAGCGGGTTGCCTGTTACTTCCTACTTTCTGGCTTAAGAAAGCACAAAAGCCATGAAGAGCCCTTCTATTTCTGCCGCAGTTTCACACGTGGCGCCTAATTTAGGACCTCAGCCCAGAACCGACAACTGTTTCTGAGTTGAAGGTGAGGAGAGAGACGAGCCCAAGGTTACTGAGCAGAGCGGCATCTCCACCAGGCTCTGCTTTCTCTCGGCGCCCCCCAGACTGAAAGCCGTCACGTGGACTAACTTTCTGCTAACACCCTGGGTAGCAATCCGAGTATGTGCTGAATAGCCCAGCGAGAGGCATTCATCCACGCGTTCTCCTCGCCGGGTAGCAGAGTTATTCTCGCTCATGATGACTCACAGTGGCGTATGTAGGATGCTCTGCACAGATTCTAATTTGAGACCCGGGGGGCGGATGCCGCTGTATTTGTTTGTCCCCACTGTCTGCCTCTCCAGGCGTCAAAGCCCAGTTTCCTGTGTCCCCAGCTGGGCGCATCTGATTGGCAAGGAATGCACTGGACGATTGGGTTTTAAATAGGAAGGTAATTTCCTGAGGACCCCCATCCCTGGGGATGCGGAGGGAAGCCTCTGAGGGCTCCACTTGGTATAGAGAAGCTGAAAAACAAGTCTTCTCCTTGATAAAGAGTCTGAAGGGAAACCCAAGACCTGGGGCGTGCCCAGCCAGAGCTCTGGCAGAGGTGAGAACCACTTGCTGGTTGCTGTTTGTTTTCCTTTTTTAACTCAAGGTTTCAGAGCTAGAGTTTACGCTGCAAGGCAGACTGGGATGTTGGCACCACCTTTTGGAGGAGATGGGGGAATGGAAACCCAGCAGGGCACCAGAGGAGGCGACTTGGCAGGTGGGACCATACGTGGTTCATGCAGGGGTGACTCAGGAAGGGCAGGTCTGAGCAGGAGGCCAAGTGGACACGATCCGGGCAGGCAGGGAGGGGCAGGCCCATGTCGAAGGGTCTCAGAAGGGTGTCCAGGGTTCCAGGTTCAGGCAAACCTCCTGACCTGGTCGTGGGAGGCCCATATCGGCATCTTGCACATTCTGCCCTTCCTGAGGGACCTCTGTGCACTTGGCTGACGCTGACCCTCTCCTGCCGGGAGCACACAGCTCGCCTCCATTCCAGCCCCTTCTCAGGGTCGCCTGTCTCAGTGCACGGCTCACGTCATTCAACAACTTCCCTTGTCTGCTATGGGCTCCCAGGGGGCCAGGCTCCTGTGAGATTCATCTCCCAGCTTGCGTTCTGACACACAGCTGAATGGATGCATGAATGGCCTCAGAGAATAGAATGGTGGACCAAGCAGGGGAAACAAAGATGAAGATGGACAGAAAGCCTGCCTCCCCCGCCATCCCGGCCTTCCTCTGCTGCCTATGGGATCAGAAGTCCCCCAAATTCAGGACTGGCCTGCAGTCTGGAAGCCATGCCTAGTAGTCTTTGGAGCTGTGGCAGGGGACGGGGGAGCGCATCTGTCCAGACCCTCCCAGGCCCGTTGCCCCATGTCGTTTCCATGTTCTGGGCTGATGCAGTCACATCACTGGTCCTGATGTGGTGTGGATGAATGATGCAGGCAAGTGCTGGTGGCAAACCTGGCTGACAGTACAAACTTCCACGAGGCCTCTCTGGCCTCAGCTTCCCCACCTGAGAAATGGGGATGATTGCACCTAAGCTTAGCAGGTCTGCGGTCACCGCAAAGTACAGTCAGAGAGTCACACCACCCCCACCTGCCCCTGCTGCTCATCTCTGCACCACCCCAGAGCTGCCCTGCTTAGTACTTCCTGCGTCTCTCCAACCAGATGCAAGTGGGACCCTGGGGACACCTGCCAGGCTTGGCAGGGAAATGACAGAAGGGTTGTTAATTCTCAGGCCTCTAAGGCCAGGTCTCTGTGCAGGCTTCCCACCCAGAACACCTGGCGGAGAGAACTAACTGACCTGTTTTAACACAGACAGGGGTTCTGGGGGCAGCACAGAGGCTGCAGGGCTGGGGAACTTAGCCTCAGGGAGACAAGCACCCCAGCCCCACGCCCCTCACCTGCAGCGGACCGCAGGGAGCTCTCTGCCCACACCCGTGCTGCAAGCCAGCTTCGTGGCAGCTCCTGTCACTCCGCATCACCGTGACTTGTATTTGTGTCCTGCCCAGGACTGGCCCTCCTCTGTGCCCACTGCCCAGTGTCAGGCCTCCCCCCACCCCATTTCCACCACAAATCCTATGCAGGGGAGCAAATCTGGTTGACCAGCCCGCCGATGTCCAGGCTACTTTGGTGTGGGGGGAGCGTATCCAATAAAGCACATGTCAATAATGTGACCGAAAACCAAATCCCCAAGCAGGTGACTGTCTTCAAAACAAGGATCCTGTCATTCCCGCTCAGCATCAATGTGCTGTTCCCCCGAACTCCACCACCACTGGTTCCCCTAGCAAACTCCTATTCATCCTTCAAGACCCAGCTCAGGTGATGCCACCTGCAGGAAGCCCTTGACCCCAGGCCAGGCCTGGGCGGGGGCGAGGGCAGCTCAGGGTACACGGGAAGGCAGTGAAACCCATAGGCCCTGGCCTCACTCCCACCCCTTAGAGAAGGAGCTCGTCACCCTGGGGACAGCTGCTGGCCTTTGTCCTCACGTGTCCTGGAGTTTCCTGCTGTGTGCTTCCCATACCGTCCTCGCCACCACCTTTGAGCTGCCTCAGCTCCAGGGCCTTGACCCAAGGAGGTGCTTGGTGAGTCCAGCTTCTTTAGAATAAAATGCCACAAGAATAAACCCGCTGTCATCTCAGCCTGTTATGCACTTTGCTTCCTTTATCTCTTCCAGTCAGCTCTGTCGTGGGGATCCTATCTTCATTTTACAGAGGAGGAAACAGGCTCAGAGATGTGAACTGATTTGCCCAAGGTTGCACAGCTCTCAGGAGCAAAGGAGGGGTGAGGCCAGCTCCTCAGCTCCGGCTCTGGAGGGGTGAGGCCTCCAGAGCCTGCACTGGCCCCGCGCTGGCAGGCCTCTGCTGTGGCCTCCGTGTCCACGAGCGGCGTGGCCTCCCTGGACTCTGGGGCTGTCGTGGGTACCTCCATCCCACGGGGCAGCATCGGAGTGGATGGGATGAGTAGGAGGCTGGGAGCAGCGCTCTAGTGCAGCTGGTTATTTCTTTGTCCCTTGGCGGGGAGCAGAGGCCAGGTCTGCCAACATGCTTGGAGTTGGGCACAGGGCTGAAACGAGAAGGACCTGCGGCCTAAGGCAGCACCCACCCCCACCCAAGGGAGGGCACCTGGGACTCACCGGGGGCCGTGAAAATGCAAGTCTCAATGGGGCCAAGGCACCGTGAGTCTGACGGTCTCCAAGGATGCTGCTACCACTGGTCCTGGAGCTTATTAACCGAACAGCTCTGGGAAGAGTCCCCTCTGTGGGTGTGTGACCCAAGCCATCTCAGGATTCTCAGGAGAATCCATGCTTGGTCTGATGCTCTACAGGTCCCATCTTGAAACTCCTGATTCTCTTTGAACAAGGGGCTCCATGTTTGCACCATGTACATGGCCTGGCAAATTAGACCCTGAAAATCAGGCTTCATATGGGCTGGCAGTTAGTCCAGTGAATCTATCAGATAGTTCCCTTTAACTGAGTTGCCTCTGATTTTGAGGCATCCAGCCTTGTGGGCCCCCAGAGCTTCGCTTGGGTACCATGTGTTTCCCCAGAATAGTAAGCAGTGAAAATACACCATTGAAAATAGTCTGGCTCCCAATTTGGAGGAACAATCTGCCAGCCTCCTCTCTGCACGATGCTAATTGATTTGTTTTCTTTGCTCCAGTAATCCTTTCCTTGTCAGCACTTTCCTCTTCCCCCGTCTTTCCTGGCTTGTCCCATTCTGAGGCCAAAAATAGCCCGTGATCCAGATTGCTGGGCCCCTGGCCAGAATCACTTCCTCAGGTTCCTTTTCCTTCCGCCTGGGTGACACATGAACAGGGCCTTAGCTGTAACTGTCATGGAGAGGCAACCCTGTGCCCAGGGACCTCATTCTGTGTGGGAATGCCAACACCCATCCTCTGCGCTGAATGGCAAGGATGAGGACTGGGCCCTGCCAAGCTGCATAGCCTCCCCACCTGGAGGGAAAGGCAGACTCACAGAGAGAACCCTAGGAATGTTAGACTGGAGCAAATGAACACATGAGATGCTGGGAAAGGGGCAGAGGAGGGATGAGAAAAACTCTGTTGGAGGATGTATATCATGGATGTCTTCCTGGAGGAGGTGACCTTTGAAATTAGCTGTGCCGGATAAAGAGGTATTGGAGAAGCACCGGAAAAGAAGGAGGATGTCCTATCATAAAAACAGGCTAAACTCATGCTGGGGGCTCCCGCAAAGCACGCACATAAGAAATAAATGAGAAACATTCAGCTTTGTTGAAGTTGCCCAGAATTCAGGGCTCAGAAAACTTCAAAAATTTTCATTTTATCACACATGGATTTTGTGACATTTAAAAATTCTGGAAATCTGATTCTTCATTGCCAGTGGTGAGGTCGGGGATGCGGCGGGGGGGGGGTCTCAGTCCTGCTGTGCGTTCCAGCCAGAGGGAACAGTACACACAGGTGGGAGGAGGACATGAAGGGTCTCAGCAGGGACCCTCATCTGCTTGTCTTCGGTCTTGCTGGCCTCTCTGTCTGAGAAGCCCCTTCCCCAGGTCTGGATCAAATTTCCGTTCATTCTTCAAAGCTCATCTGGGCATCGCCTCCTCCCGAAGTCCTCCTTTTGTTCTGCACTTGGATCTGACGTCCCCTGCTCGCTTGTCCCCTGCTCTGCTCCCGTAAACCCTGGCAACCTAAATTCTTGCATGATTTAGGTTAAAATCCTGCAGGCTTGGGTTGACCCACAGCTTGGGGTCAGGCATGTGCTGGATGCTGGAGGGAGCAAAAGGAGTTAAGTCCCTACCCCTGTGATCATGGAACCCAGAACCTCCCCCATCCCCCGGCTCTTCCCTCAAACCCAGAACCCCAGCATCAGCAAGAGAAAAACAGCAGACAAACCCAAACGGAGACACAATTACAAAATATCCAGCCAGTCCTCCTCAGAACTGCCAAGGTCATCAACAACAAAGGAAGTCTGAGAAAGTGTCACAGCCTAGAGGAGCCGGAGGAGAAGTGGCAACTAAGTGTCATGTGGAAACTGGCACGGGGACAGAGAAAGACATCAGTGGAAAACGGGTGAAATGTAGTGTGTGGTCTAGATACGACCGACGAGTCGATGTTGGATCCTTATTGTGACAAACATATAATGTTGATGTCGGCTGTTAATAATAGAGGAAGCGGGGTATGCATTGTGTGGGAATGTCCTGTACTATCGTTGCAACTTTTCCATCAATCTAAAACTGTTTGGGACTTCCCTGGCCATCCAGCGGTTAAGACTTTGCCTTCCAGTGTAGGGGGCGCAGGTTCAATCCCTGGTTGGGGAGCTAAGATGACCCCACATGCCTAAAACAGAAGCAATATTGTAACAAATTCAACACAGACTGTAAAAATGGTTCACATCAAAAAAAAAAAAATCTTCAAAACTATCAAACTATTCTAAGCTAAAAAGTTAATTTCAAATTTTAAAAAAATCGTAACCCCACCGCTTAAGACTAACCACTATTAATAACCCCTGTGTTTCTTTCCTTTCTCTTTTTTAACAAAACAGAGCTGTAACTGACAAGCAATATTAGTTTCAGACGTGCAACATAATAAAATTTGTTCGCATTGTGAAATGATAACCACAACAGTTCTAGGCGATGTTGGTCACCTTACATAGTTACAGAATTCTTTTGTGAGATAAAACTTTTAAGATTTACTCTCTTAGCAACTTTCAAATGTGCAGTAGAGTGTTGGTTAATCTCAGCGTGCTGCAGTCCCTCCTCAGGGCTTCTTCGTGTTATAACCGGATATTTGTACCTTTCAACCCCACTCACCCATTGTGCCCATCCCCAATCCCCCACCTCTGCTACCACTAGGCTCTTCTCTGTATCTATAAGCTTGTTTGTTTTTTTTTTTCCTTTTTCTTCTTAGATTCCACATATAAGTGAGAGCACACAGTATTTGCTTTCTCCGTCCAACTTACTGTACTTAGCCTAATGCCCTCAAAGTCCATCCGTGTTGTCACAAATGGCAAGTTTCATTCTTTTTTATGGCTGAGTAATAATCCTTCCACCCTTCTTTCTATGCATTTTCCACTGACAAAATCACACTTGCTTTTCTGCACCACCCTGCCAGAACTGTTAGACACTTCCTTACAGTCTTGTCAATGGGAAATGTGCAGGGGCTGAACTTGCTTGTAAGGTCCTGCTTTTTTGTGTGTGAGCGCATCAGTTCTCTTGTCACTAAACACCATGGAAACATCTGTACACACTCTCTGGCTCCCCCAACCATCTCCGCCACCCCCTCCTATTTTTCCTGCATGTAAACCACACCGTGAAGAACATCTCCGAGCACATGTGTCCACCTTTCAGGGATCAGAGTCACCAAGGAATGAGTCTCCGAGCCCCTCTGCTTGCTGGGGGGCAGAAGGCTTTCTGCGGACGGTGAATGACCTCACCCAGGAGCCCAGTAAGGTTTCCTTGGAGGGAAGGAACATACTGGTGCATCCTTTGTTCACAAGAAGCAGGAGTTTTGGCAGCTCATTGATTTATGCTCCGTGTGCTTCACTGTCCTCCAGGGGCGTGTCGGGGTTTGGGAAGGTCATTCCGCGGGCGTCTCATTGTACTTTCCCTCCCAGGGAAAGCTGAGCTCGTCTTGGGCCAGGCTAGTCCAACCCAGGCTGCCAGCTCCAGCCCAGCTAAAACCCCGTCCTGTGTGGCACCGCCACCGACCCTGGCCCTACCCAGCACAGCTCTGTGACCACAGGAGCTCGCCTGCCCTCAGTCTCCCCACCTGCCGAGCAGGGGGCACGGCGACACAAGGACAGTCACCACGCGGAACGTAATGCAGGCCAGCTGGTCATGTTCATATCAGACCTCCATGGCGGGCTCACATGGTGTCGGGCACCCTGCCATTCCCCATTTTACAGACAAGGAGACTGAGGCACAGAGGGCACTGGGCACACAGACATGGAATTTGAGCTGGTTATCCAAAGACAGAGTGTGTGTGCCCAGCCCCCTGCTCCACCGACACATAGTTCATCCCTCATTCCCTCATTCAATCCTTCCCTCATTCATTCATTCCTTCCCTCTCTCATTCATTCATTCCCTCCCTCATTCATTCACTCAGTCACTCATCCTGCGTGTGGAACCCCCAGGCCCTGAGGGGAGGAGAGGGGAAGGAATCAGTAGTGACCTCCACAGATGTACCCCTGACCCGACAGGGCCCCAGTCCCCGTGCAGGAGGCCTCTTCCATGAAATAGGGTGAGTGCATTGAAGACAAGCCCTAGGCCCCCGGCAGCCTTGCAGCAGGAGCGCTAACCAGCCTGAGGAGGAAGGCCATCCCAGGGTGTGCGCCGAGGTGGAAAGGGGCACGGGCGGGGGCATGGACCTTGCCAGGCAAGGCCAGGCCGCACGTGAGGCTGGGAGGGAGGCGGTCGAGAGGGTCCTAGGACCCCCATACGAGAGTTGGCATCTCCTGGGGCTGTGAAGAGCCATGAAGGTTCTACAAGGTCCGTGTGTAGCAGAGTCCCCCGGCTTCGGAATGGCTCTTCCGATGGAGCGGGAGGCGGGGCCACGGTGCTGGGGCCGGGGCAGGACCACGTGGCTCCCAGCCCCTCCACCCTGCAATTCGGTGCTCCTGACTCAGCCTCTGCTGGCTGGCCTCCCGCACCGGGAGCTCGCGTGTGTCCCTCCACAGGGCCCTGTCATTCTGCCGAGTGGCCCCAGGGCCGCCCTGTTCTGACCCTTGGCTGGCCTGTCCTGACCTTTCTGTGACACAGGGGACAATCCTCACACGCAGTCCGGCAGGGCTTGTACCTGTGAGAAGAGGAACCTGGAGGGAAGGCAAATGTGAAGGGACCTCAGAGTCGGGGCTGGAGGGTGCGCATGGTGGAGGTGCCCCTCGTCCTCTCGGGGGGCGCCTTGCCATCAGTTTCACGTCGGAGTGGAGCCGGGGCCACTCTAAGACGTATACATCTCCCGTCATCTCCAGCGCGATCCAATGCTGGGCTTGAGGTCAGGGAGAGAATACGGAGGGTGGGCTCTGACTTCACCCCGAAGCCTCCAGCTAGGACGAGGCAGTCTCCCACACAGCCCCTGCTCCCAGCGCTCTTCACAATAAGCCTCCTCCGGACACTCCCCACCTCCTACCCCAGCCCTTGCAGAGCTCTCACTGGACAAGTTAGTGTCCTGGGGTGGCCGAAACAAAGTACTGCAAACATAAGTTGCTTGTATATCTTTGAGATTAGTTGTTTGTCAGTTGCTTCATTTGCTATTGTTTTCTCCCATTCAGAAGGCTGTCTTTTCACCTTGCTTATAGTTTCCTTTGTTGTGCAGAAGCTTTTAATTTTAATTAGATCCCATTTGTTTATTTTTGCTTTTATTTCCAGTATACTGGGAGGTGGATCATAGAGGATCCTGCTGTGATTTATGTCGGAGAGTGTTTTGCCTATGTTCTCCTCCAGGAGTTTTATTGTTTCTGGTCTTACGTTTAGATCTTTAATCCATTTTGAGTTTATTTTTGTGTATGGTG
>SJYG01000202.1:2458868-2476473 GCA_006410535.1 Litocranius walleri | reverse complement strand
ATTATGGAAAACAGTGTGGAGATTCCTTAAAAAATTGCAAATAGAACTGCCTTATGACCCAGCAATCCCACTGCTGAGCATACACACTGAGGAAACCAGAATTGAAAGAGGCACATGTACCCCAATGTTCATTGCAGCACTGTTTATAATAGCCAGGACATGGAAGCAACCTAGATGTCCATCAGCAGATGAGTGGATAAGAAAGCTGTGGTACATATACGCAATGGAGTATTACTCAGCCCTTAAAAAGAATAAATTTGACTCAGTTCTAATGAGATGGATGAAACTGGAGCCGATTATACAGAGTGAAGTAAGCCAGAAAGAAAAACACGAATACAGTATACTGACACATATATATGGAATTTAGAAAGATAGTAACGATGACCCTGTCTGTGAGACAACAAAAGAGACACAGAGGTATAGAACAGACTTTTGGCCTCTGAGGGAGAGGGAGAGGGTGGGATGATTTGGGAGAATGACACTGAAACATGTATACTATCATATAAGAAACGAAGCACCAGTCTATGTTCAATACAGGATACAGGATGCTTGGGGCTGGTGTACGGGATGATCCGGGGACACTGTGTGGGGTGGGAGGTGGGAAGGGGCTTCGGCATTGGGAGATTGTGGACACATGTGGCTGATTCATGTCAATGTATGGCAAAACCAATACAGTACTGTAACGTAGAATAAAGTATTTAAAAAAATAAAATAAAATATGAATGCTAAAAAAAAAAATAAAACTCATCTCAAATTAAAAAAAAAATAAAATAAAATAAAAACTTTGAAGTGAAATGTGATTATGATCCTTTCATATGTAAATAAAGTAAAAGAGAGAATGAGTATAATCTAATTTTGTAGTGAAAAACATATGATTCAGTTATAAAAAGAATTATTACAAAAGTAGAATACATTTTATAAAATGTACTATTTTATATATCATATATACACACTCCATGAGGTAGTCTATATAATGTATTCTAGACTAATTTTATATACTAAATATACAGTATGACATATTATATAATATTCAAAAAAAAACACAAAGTACCGCAAACAGGGCTCCGAGCTGCAGGAATCTGCCGTCGGGCTCTGCAGGCGGGAAGTCTGGAGTCAAGTGTCGGCTGGGCCGGTTGCCTCTGGGGGCTGCAGGGAGCCCGCTGCAGGCAGTGGCCCCGCAGGACGCATCTCCTGACCCGTGTCTTTCAGATCATCCTCGTGAGCTCCTCGCTCAGCGACCGGGACCAGAGCCTGTTCCTCAGCGCGGACGAGGGCGCCACCTTCCAGAAGCAGCTCGTCCCCTTCTCTGTGGAGACACTCATCTTCCACCCTCGGGAGGAGGACAAGGTGCTGGCTTACACCAAGGAGGGCAAGGTAAGCCGCCCGGGCAGCCCGGAGGACAGGGAGCGTTCCCATCACCCAGGAACAGGAGCCCTGGGCGGCAGGAGGGCTCCCAGGGGCTGGGGCCAGGACCCCATCACCCCCTGCACCCCAGAGCTGGGGCCGGGACCCCATCACCCCCTGCTCCCCGGGGGTGGGGCCGGGACCCCATCACCCCCTGCTCCCCGGGGCTGGGGCCGGGGACCCCATCACCCCTGTTCCCCGGGGCTGGGGCCGGGATCCCATCACCCCCTGCTCCCCGGGGCTGGGGCCGGGACCCCCATCACCCCCTGCTCCCCGGGGCTGGGGCCGGGGACCCCATCACCCCCTGCTCCCCGGGGCTGGGGCCGGGGACCCCATCACCCCTGTTCCCTGGGGCTGAGGTCAGGAACCTCCTCACCCCCTGCTCCCTGGGGTTGGGGCTAGGGACCCCATCACCTCCTGCTCCCTGGGGCTGGGGCTGGAACCCCATCACCCCCTGCTCCCTGGGGCTGGGGCTAGGGACCCCATCACCTCCTGCTCCCTGGGGCTGGGGCTGGGACCCCATCACCCCCTGCTCCCCGGGGCTGGGGCTGGGATCCCATCACCCCTGTTCCCCGGAGCTGAGGTCAGGAACCTCCTCACCCCCTGCTCCCCAGGGCTGGAGTCGGGGACCCCATCACCCCCTGCTCCCCAGGGCCGAGTGGTCAGGTGCCCCTCGGAAGCTCATGGGTTCAAGTGAGAGCCGGTGGGATGGAGGTGAGGTACAACATACTCATGAGATGGTTGACAGACAGTGGGTAATTATGAGGACCCTCCCCTCTGCCCCACAGCACACTCCAGCCATGGAGCCTCCCTCCACTTCCAGAACATTCCACACACCCTCCCACCCCATGCCCTTCCCGCCACCTGGAAGCCTCTCCCACCTTCACCAGGAGAGGGAATTGTCCTTCTGACCCCAAACCAGCATCCTCTCCTCTGAGGGCAGTCCAGCAGGGCCGCAGGAGCCCAGGGCACCTTCCCGGGTGATTGAGGAGTGCAAGGTGAGGGGCTCTCTCCAGGGCCAGTCTGGGTGCATAGGAGACCCCGGGGTTGGGAGGGGGCAGGCTGAGGGCCCCTGGAGGAGACGCTGCCCGCCTGGAGGAAAGGCCTGGGTCGGGTTCCTGCAGACACCGCAAGGAACGAGCACAAACCTGACAGCTTAAAACAACAGAAGCGTGTCAGCCAAAGGCCCCAGATCAGTTTCATGAGGCCAAAGCCAGGGCGTGTGTGGGGTGACTCTCCCCCTGGAGGCTCCGGGGGTCTCTCCCTCACCTCCACCAGCTTCTGGAAATCTGTGGCTGGTGACAAGTCATGCTGAGCTTCAAAGGCAGCGTCTTCAAGGCTTCCTGTTCCGTCTTCACGTTGCTGTGTGTGTGTGGGTGTGAGTTCCCTCTGCCCCACCTTAATCCAGACCACCCTTCCCATCTACCCATCTTCCCTGAATCAACCGCCAAGTCCTTTTTCTGTCTATCAGGTCCCTTTCACAGCTTCCAGGGATTCTGACAGAGATATTTTTGAGGGGGACATTTTCAGCCTTCCCTGGGTGCTCAGTTGGTAAAGAATCCGCCTGCAATGCAGCAGACCCTGTTTCCATCCCTGAGTTAGGAGGATCCCCTGGAGCAGGGATAGGACGCCCACTCCAGTGTTCCGGCCTGGAGACTCCCATGGACTGTATAGTCCACGGGGTGGCAAAGAGTCAGACACGACTGAGCGACTGTCACTTTCACTTCTCAGCCTTACACCTTGCCCGATAAGAAGCCTGGAGCCCCACTGTGACAAAAGGGCTGAGGAGGAGGCTGGCCCCGGGGAGAGTCACTCAGCCCAGAGAAATTGTGTGTTTGGGCAGTCGGAGAACAGGAGTCATGGTCTCTCTCCTCCTGTCTTCAGTTTCCTGTGAGCTGAATCCCCCAGAAGCCAGGGAGAAGAGGCCTGTGGATGCCGCCTACACAGGCCGGCTCCCAGCGTTGGAAAAGGGTGGAAAAGGCAGAGCCTGGGTCTAGAGCAGATGGAAGCTATCTGGGTCAGAAGCTTCCTTGGGTGCCCCCAGAACTGCCTGGGACTCACCATTCCACACTCTTCCAGATTCCAGTGACTCTCTTTCCCAGCACGGGTCACAACGCATGATTAAATATTTGTGTCATTATTTGATTATTGTCTGCACCTTACACACACACTTGAGGTCAGCTCTTTGAGGGGGGTGGCTATGCCTGGCCATTTCTTTCACAATTTTATCTCAAGTTCCTGGCTGGAAATATTGAATGAGAAATAGAAGGAAGGGGGATGGGTGAGTGGATGAATGGGTGGATGGATGGGAGGATGGATGGATAGATGGGTGGGTGGGTATGTGGGTAGATGGAAAGTGGATGGATAGGTGGAAGGATATAAGGATGGATGCATAGGGGTGGATGGATGGTGGGTGGGTAGATGAGTGGATGGATGGGTGGATGGATCAGTGGGTGGATGGGTGGATGGATGGGTGGATGGGTGGCTAGATGGGTAGGGGTGTGGGTAGATGGAAGGTATGGATAGATGGATGGATGGAAGGATGGATGGATGGATGTGTGGACTCACGGGATTAGTCCGGCAAGCACACTGCGAGCTGGCCACCAGACGATCCCAGCGCCAAGCCCCTCCCCTGGCAAGCTTCACGGGGTCTAGGCAGAACCAGTGGGGAGGGGGCGCCGCCAGGCCCGCCCCGCCTTCCCCTCGCCCCCCGCCTTCTCGGCCGGCTTGGCGGCGCCTTCTGGGAATTGGATGGTGGATGGATGGTGGGTGGGTGGGTGGATGGATGGAAGGATGGATGCATAGGGATGGATGGATGGTGGGTGGGTGGATGGATAGGTAGGTGGGAGGGTGGATGGTGGATGGATGGTGGGTGGGTGGGTGGATGGATGGAAGGATGGATGCATAGGGATGGATGGATGGTGGGTGGGTGGATGGATAGGTAGGTGGGAGGGTGGATGGTGGATGGATGGTGGGTGGGTGGGTGGATGGATGGAAGGATGGATGCATAGGGATGGATGGATGGTGGGTGGGTGGATGGATAGGTAGGTGGGAGGGTGGATGGTGGATGGATGGTGGGTGGGTGGGTGGATGGATGGAAGGATGGATGCATAGGGATGGATGGATGGTGGGTGGGTGGATGGATAGGTAGGTGGGAGGGTGGATGGTGGATGGATGGTGGGTGGGTGGGTGGATGGATGGAAGGATGGATGCATAGGGATGGATGGATGGTGGGTGGGTGGATGGATAGGTAGGTGGGAGGGTGGATGGTGGATGGATGGTGGGTGGGTGGGTGGATGGATGGAAGGATGGATGCATAGGGATGGATGGATGGTGGGTGGGTGGATGGATAGGTAGGTGGGAGGGTGGATGGTGGATGGATGGTGGGTGGGTGGGTGGATGGATGGAAGGATGGATGCATAGGGATGGATGGATGGTGGGTGGGTGGATGGATAGGTAGGTGGGAGGGTGGATGGTGGATGGATGGTGGGTGGGTGGGTGGATGGATGGAAGGATGGATGCATAGGGATGGATGGATGGTGGGTGGGTGGATGGATAGGTAGGTGGGAGGGTGGATGGTGGATGGATGGTGGGTGGGTGGGTGGATGGATGGAAGGATGGATGCATAGGGATGGATGGATGGTGGGTGGGTGGATGGATAGGTAGGTGGGAGGGTGGATGGTGGATGGATGGTGGGTGGGTGGGTGGATGGATGGAAGGATGGATGCATAGGGATGGATGGATGGTGGGTGGGTGGATGGATAGGTAGGTGGGAGGGTGGATGGTGGATGGATGGTGGGTGGGTGGGTGGATGGATGGAAGGATGGATGCATAGGGATGGATGGATGGTGGGTGGGTGGATGGATAGGTAGGTGGGAGGGTGGATGGTGGATGGATGGTGGGTGGGTGGGTGGATGGATGGAAGGATGGATGCATAGGGATGGATGGATGGTGGGTGGGTGGATGGATAGGTAGGTGGGAGGGTGGATGGTGGATGGATGGTGGGTGGGTGGGTGGATGGATGGAAGGATGGATGCATAGGGATGGATGGATGGTGGGTGGGTGGATGGATAGGTAGGTGGGAGGGTGGATGGTGGATGGATGGTGGGTGGGTGGGTGGATGGATGGAAGGATGGATGCATAGGGATGGATGGATGGTGGGTGGGTGGATGGATAGGTAGGTGGGAGGGTGGATGGTGGATGGATGGTGGGTGGGTGGGTGGATGGATGGAAGGATGGATGCATAGGGATGGATGGATGGTGGGTGGGTGGATGGATAGGTAGGTGGGAGGGTGGATGGTGGATGGATGGATGGAAGGATGGATGCTTTGGAGTGGATGAGTGGTGTAGAGGCATCAATGGCAGTTTGATGAATGAATGAATGAATGTCTGCCAGTAGGGACCAGAGTGGTCAGGGGCCTCCAAATGGAGCTTCCTGTCTGGCCTGGGCTGTGGCTGTCTACAGGACCTAGCCTCCTCGCCTGTCCTCAATTCAGTGTGTCTGCTTTGGCCTGGAACACATCACACCCACTCACACGCCGCTGGCCAAAGCAAGTCTTGTGCCAAGACCTGGTCCTCACTGACTGACTGAAGTTCAGCATGTCCCTGAAATTCCCTGGCCTGGCGGGCTGCGTCTGCTCCGGGTGCTCTCCTCTGGGACAGCATGTGCTTTGGGGTATTAACAGTGCTACTTAGCTTTCCATGTAATTAGACTAAAGCACAATCACAGAGACTTATTTTCCTGCAGAAATCCACTGCATTGCAATTGCTCTTTAATTTATGGTGCCCTGAAAAATTAATGGAGCTGAAATCTCAGTTATTTTCTTTGGTTCTTTTTTGTGACTATCAGGAAAGAAAAAGAGGAGAAGACAGGCTTCCTTGTGGTTGTAAAAGGAATGAGGAATTTGAGGACATCAATAACAGTGACAGCAGGGCTTTTGGCTTTTTAGGCTTCATGGTTTAGGAAGCTCACTAACTCCCCAGAAGCCAGACGGCGTGGGCAGACAGCGTTGAGTTTGATGTCCACAGACCCGGTGTGGCAGGCAGGTGTTGGCTGCTCTAGTGCTGAGTAACACCCAGCTCCAGAGCTTCTCGGCCGCCAGCAGCGAGCATTCTTTCTCATTCCCAGGTCTCTGAGTCAGCGGGGGTCCTGGCAGGCTTGGCTGGGACTGCCTAGCCGTGGCTCCCAGGCAGGGTTCGGGTCTCTAGTTCTGGAATCAGTGGTTACTTGCAGACGTGCGAGTCTCATGGCAGAGGCGCAGAGGAGACCGCACGGAGACCTTTATGGGTCTGCTTATACCTGGAAAACATCACATCCCCTCCCACGGGCAAAGCAAGTCACGTGCCAAAGGCACATGGACCGCAGGCTGGACATCAATATCTGGCTCACAGGGGCTAACAGATGTCTGCAAAACCCAGTGCCTTCCTCTGCTCAGATGCCTGCCCCCTCCTCTAGCAGACAGACCCTCCTCCCCTGCTCAGACCGCCCTAACTCCCTATTTCTAGTTCCCTCCTTTACTGTGGCACTGAGGCTACCCTATGTGGATCCTGGACAGGCTCCCTGGGTGAGATTCAAAGGCAGTGGCCTTTCTTTCAAGGCTCAGCAAATTGCATTAGGCTCCTGGGATCAAAAGGATATCAGAGCCGGACAGCCTGGCCCCCATGTCAGCTCGCTAGGGACCCCTGGCATGACACTGACCAGTCTGATTCCTTCTGCTCGAGCCTTGGACCCGCTCGCAGACGGAGCCTGGGCACTTAGCCTCTAAGACATCAACAGACCCACTCATGTTTTATTCTGCTTCCTGTCAAGAGCCTCCTCGCTTCCCAGCACTGTGAGAAATTGGTCTGAGCATGAGAGTCCCTTCCAGAAACTTCAGTTCAGTTCAATTAAGTCATTCAGTCGTGTCTGACTCTTTGCAACCCCATGGACTGCAGCACACCAGGCCTCCCTGTCCATCACCAACTCCCGGAGCTTGTTCAAACTCACCGTTCATCGAGTTGGTGATGCCATCCAACCATCTCATCCTCTGTCGTCCCCTTCTTCTCCCGCCTTCAATCTTTCCCAGCATCAGGGTCTTTTCAGATGAGTCAGCTCTTCGCATCAGGTGGCCAAAGTACTGGAGTTTCAGCTTCAACATCAGTCCTTCCAATGAATATTCAGGACTGATTTCCTTTAGAACTGACAACTTAGTAGAGGAGAAAGACACCTTGGCCAATCAGGGAAGCCTGCCTGGAGAAGGGGGGTTGAACTGGGGCTTAGAGAATGAGTCAGGATGTAAGTTTACTTTTTAATAGAACTTCCGAGCAGCAAAGATAATTGCACAAGAAAAGAAAGGAAAATGAGCCCCAGTAATCCTCCAGGGGTTGGTGGTGGTGAGACAGACAAGAGCTCTCCTAAGAAGGGATGAGGGGGCTCTGTGGTCAGGAGAACAGCTTTGCAAGCAGTGAGAATCTTACAGCTCTGAGTGTGTTCGTTTTTGCTCCAACCTTTGTGTCTGATGGGGCTCAGGCAGGAAAGAGACCTCACTCTGGATACTTTAAGTAGAAAACGGATTCAAGATTTAGGGCAATTGGGTCCTCTCTAAATTGCTGGGACTCTGGAAGGGGGTCTTCAGACCAGACTCCCAAGGATCCTCCCAGAAGCCTGAGGATCTGGACCAGCAGGGAAAGGTGGGTTACCAGGAGCTCTGCTGGGGTCACCAAGGTCAAGAACACGCAGCTGATTCTGGGGTCCAGGCCTCTGAGGCCACCACTGCTGCAGCCCACTCTGCCTGGGAACGTGCACAAAGCCAGCGATTGGTCCCGCGGCTGCCTCCACCACAAATGCCCCTCCAGGCCCCAGAACTGAAGGATGGATGCCGAGCACATCCCCATGACCTTGTCGGCCAGCAAAACAGAGTCACCATGTGATGCAGCAATGCCACTCCCCGGGCCTATATCCGGAGCACAGCATAATCTGAAAAGACACGAGCATCCCCGTGTTCACTGCAGCACTGCTTGCAGGAGCCAGGACATAGCGACGGCCTGGATGTGCATCAGCAGGAGTGGATGGCGAGGCGGCGGTCCATACGCACAAGGGAGCATCACTCAGCAGCGAGAGAGAATGACACAGTGCCGTTTGCAAAGACACGGCTGGATCCGGAGATTATCATACGAAGTAAGCCAGAGAAAGACGAGCACCGTATGACAGCAGGCACATGTGGAATCGAAACACAGAGGCACGAATAATCTATTTACAAAGCAGAAATACAGCCACAGACGCAGAAAGGAAACTTACGGTTACTGAAGGAGGAAGAATAAATTAGGAGGTCGGGATTAACATGCAGACACCGCACGCGTGCATGCAAAGTCACCTCAGTCATGTCCAACTCTGCGACCCTGTAGACTGTAGCTCACCAGCCTCCTCTGTCCGTGGAATTCTCCAGGCAAGAATACTGGAGTGGCTTGCCAGGCCATGTCCACGGGCTCTTCCTTACCCAAGGATCAAGCCCTCGTCTCCTACGCTCCCTGCGTTGGCCGGCAGGTCCTTTACCACCAGGGCCACTGGGAAGCCTGACATGTATACACACTGCCGCTGCCGCCGCCGAGTCGCTTCTCTCGTGCCTGTGCGACCCCGTAGACGGCAGCCCACCAGGCTCCCCCGTCCCTGGGATTCTCCAGGCAAGAACACTGGAGTGGGTTGCCATTTCCTTCTCCAATGCATGAAAGGGAAAAGTGAAAGTGACGCCGCTCAGTCGAGTCCGACTCTTCGTGACCCCGTGGACTGCAGCCCACCAGGCTCCTCCATCCGTGGGATTTTCCAGGCAAGAGTACTGGAGTGGGTGCCGTTGCCTTCTCCGTACACACATCACTATATATGAAATAAACAAGAACGAAGTACTGCATAGTACAGGGAGCCAGACTCGCATTTGAAATAACTTATAAGGAGAAGAATCTGCAAAGTAAAGAACATATATGTGTCAAGCATATATATATTATTTATTATATATTATTATATACATCGGGCTTCCCTGGTGGTTCAGCTGGTAACGAATCTGCCTGCAATGCGGGAGACCTGGGTTCGATTCCCTGGGTTGGGAAGATCCCTTGGAGAAAGGAAAGGGAATGTATATAAAAAATTATATACGTTATTTAGAAACAAATCATATATATATATATAAATTACTGCGCTGTACAGCTGACACGAACATGACATTGTACATCAAAACTGTATTTCAAGAAATAGATGGCCAAGTCTGCAGGGAACTGATTCCACGGCACTCTGGCCTTCCAAACCTCGCACGAGTTTGTCTGTCTGACCCAGAAGTCTAGCTTCGAGGGAGTCTGAGCAATGCTGGATTTCAGCTTTGCAGCCTTTGCGGCATGACCAGGTACCCTACAGCAAGGGAGAAAAGGGTGCTGAGTTCCAACCATATCTCCAGCCTGCCGCTGAACGCCGAGTGGAATTGCCGTGCTTCTGAGAATTGCATGAGACCCCCGGCACACGTGTCTGCGAACCACCTTCCCTCCGCCCTCTTCCCCCTCCTTCTCCTTTATTTCTCCCTCGTCCTGACTCCTGATCGGTTTCATCTCTACATCAGAGCAGCACATGCTACGGCACACCATTCCACTCGTCTCTTGAAGCCTCCATCTAGAGCAAGCCCACTCGTCCCTAGGATGCTGCCACACAGGTTTTAGCTGTGGTAACTAGGACGTCCCTGATGTGTTTATTCTTGTGTATTCACTGGTATTGGTCGTTTACTCAGCAGAAATGTTCTATTTCTGCAGCGACGGGCTGTACACTATGAAATCACCTCCCACGAGAGCAAATTGGAAAGGCTTCATAAAGTTCCAGGCAGGTGTCATAAACACAGAAGGTCGGCAGTGATGGAAACAAGCCCACCATCCATTAAGCCGGGGGTTTCATAACTTGCAGCTGGAAACTGACAGCTACCATCTCCTTTTTCATTCACTTATCCTGCCTGAGGATCTGAGCCACGTTCTCTCAATTTGCTGATGGGTAAAGGGAGACTGCCCTCAGGGAGAGGGGTCAGCCTAGGGGCGGGAGAGGGGAGGAGGCTGTTGCAGGTGGAGGGGACAGCAGGTGTGAAGGCCAAGAGGCAAGAGAGGAAACAGATGGGCCCAGAAAAGAGCAAGGGTTGAACACAAAGGAAGCCTGTTGAGGAAGTTGAGAAAGGGCCTCTGGTTCTAAGTAGCCCAGGGCTGGGAAGCCCTGGAGGGGTCGCTGGGGAGGCAACCGGCACTGAGTGGGAGACGATTAAGATGCAGACTCTCAGCCTCTTCGGGTAAGAAAACCTTGCAGACTGGGCGTTCTCTCCCTGCAGGTGAGAGCAGAGGAGAGCAGCTGAGCAACTCCAAGTTTATGGAAAAGGACCAGGCTCCCCTGTGTCTCCATGGCAAAGAATCCACTTGCCAGTGCAGGAGATGCTAAGCAACTCCACGTTTTGTTTACGCAAAAGGACCAGGCTTCCCTGGTGGCTCTCTGGTAAAGAAGCCACTTGCCAGTGCAGGAGATGCAGGTTTGATCCCCAGTCAGGGAAAGATCCCACGTGTCGTGAGGACTAAGCCTGTGCACCACACCTGTTGAGCTTGTGCTCTAGACACCAGGAACCGAAACTACGGAGTTCACGTGCTGCAACTCCTGAAGCCCCTGCACGCCAGAACCCGAGCTCTGCGGCAAGAGAAGCCCCTGCAATGAGAAGCCCCCGTGTCACAACTGGACAGTGGCCCCTGCTCGCTGCACCTAAATGAAAGCCCAGGCAGCAATGGGGGCCCAGCACAGCCATAAATAAACAAATAAAATTATTTTTTTTAATGTACCAAAAACTTAAAGACACTTGAAAAATAACTGGAGAAGTCAATCTTTAAAAACAAAAGGAACAGGTGTTCACGACTGTCACCAGGGTCAGAGCGTGTCCATCAGACGACCATTCAGAGTGACTCTCTAGAGGCTCTTGGTGATGCTCACAGCGGGGACAGCCTCCCTGAAGTGGGCATCTTCTCACAAGTCCCAGAGGTTAGGAGGTTCGGAGATGCTCTTGGCAAGGAGGAAGCACTCGTGCAGGAGCTTGTCTGCTTTTCTGCGGCTGTGGCAGACAGAAGGGACGGTTTCCGCAAGTTTCTCTCCCAGGCAGCCGTGGGATCTGCAGCGGTCAGGGCCACTGTTGGCAGGCGGGTGGGGAGGTCCAGCCCCCAGACGGACCGTGTGGGTTGACCCAGGACAGATCAGGGTTGAGGGCCCAGGGGGCGTGTGGTGCTGGCTCCGGTGGTCTCCGCCTCGCCCAGGGCAGCTCTGTCCAGGAGAATGGTGGGGCCGACACTTCCCCCGGGACCTCGAGCCCCACGTCAGCTCATTGTTCTACCCACTGAACCCTAAGCGCAGGCCCTGGGTCACTGCGGCGGCTGAGGCCCCAGCCAGCCTGCAGAGGGGGCGCTGCTGCTCCTGTTAATAGAACTTCCGAGCAGCAAAGATAATTGCACAAGAAAAGAAAGGAAAATGAGCCCCAGTAATCCTCCAGGGGTTGGTGGTGGTGAGACAGACAAGAGCTCTCCTAAGAAGGGATGAGGGGGCTCTGTGGTCAGGAGAACAGCTTTGCAAGCAGTGAGAATCTTACAGCTCTGAGTGTGTTCGTTTTTGCTCCAACCTTTGTGTCTGATGGGGCTCAGGCAGGAAAGAGACCTCACTCTGGATACTTTAAGTAGAAAACGGATTCAAGATTTAGGGCAATTGGGTCCTCTCTAAATTGCTGGGACTCTGGAAGGGGGTCTTCAGACCAGACTCCCAAGGATCCTCCCAGAAGCCTGAGGATCTGGACCAGCAGGGAAAGGTGGGTTACCAGGAGCTCTGCTGGGGTCACCAAGGTCAAGAACACGCAGCTGATTCTGGGGTCCAGGCCTCTGAGGCCACCACTGCTGCAGCCCACTCTGCCTGGGAACGTGCACAAAGCCAGCGATTGGTCCCGCGGCTGCCTCCACCACAAATGCCCCTCCAGGCCCCAGAACTGAAGGATGGATGCCGAGCACATCCCCATGACCTTGTCGGCCAGCAAAACAGAGTCACCATGTGATGCAGCAATGCCACTCCCCGGGCCTATATCCGGAGCACAGCATAATCTGAAAAGACACGAGCATCCCCGTGTTCACTGCAGCACTGCTTGCAGGAGCCAGGACATAGCGACGGCCTGGATGTGCATCAGCAGGAGTGGATGGCGAGGCGGCGGTCCATACGCACAAGGGAGCATCACTCAGCAGCGAGAGAGAATGACACAGTGCCGTTTGCAAAGACACGGCTGGATCCGGAGATTATCATACGAAGTAAGCCAGAGAAAGACGAGCACCGTATGACAGCAGGCACATGTGGAATCGAAACACAGAGGCACGAATAATCTATTTACAAAGCAGAAATACAGCCACAGACGCAGAAAGGAAACTTACGGTTACTGAAGGAGGAAGAATAAATTAGGAGGTCGGGATTAACATGCAGACACCGCACGCGTGCATGCAAAGTCACCTCAGTCATGTCCAACTCTGCGACCCTGTAGACTGTAGCTCACCAGCCTCCTCTGTCCGTGGAATTCTCCAGGCAAGAATACTGGAGTGGCTTGCCAGGCCATGTCCACGGGCTCTTCCTTACCCAAGGATCAAGCCCTCGTCTCCTACGCTCCCTGCGTTGGCCGGCAGGTCCTTTACCACCAGGGCCACTGGGAAGCCTGACATGTATACACACTGCCGCTGCCGCCGCCGAGTCGCTTCTCTCGTGCCTGTGCGACCCCGTAGACGGCAGCCCACCAGGCTCCCCCGTCCCTGGGATTCTCCAGGCAAGAACACTGGAGTGGGTTGCCATTTCCTTCTCCAATGCATGAAAGGGAAAAGTGAAAGTGACGCCGCTCAGTCGAGTCCGACTCTTCGTGACCCCGTGGACTGCAGCCCACCAGGCTCCTCCATCCGTGGGATTTTCCAGGCAAGAGTACTGGAGTGGGTGCCGTTGCCTTCTCCGTACACACATCACTATATATGAAATAAACAAGAACGAAGTACTGCATAGTACAGGGAGCCAGACTCGCATTTGAAATAACTTATAAGGAGAAGAATCTGCAAAGTAAAGAACATATATGTGTCAAGCATATATATATTATTTATTATATATTATTATATACATCGGGCTTCCCTGGTGGTTCAGCTGGTAACGAATCTGCCTGCAATGCGGGAGACCTGGGTTCGATTCCCTGGGTTGGGAAGATCCCTTGGAGAAAGGAAAGGGAATGTATATAAAAAATTATATACGTTATTTAGAAACAAATCATATATATATATATAAATTACTGCGCTGTACAGCTGACACGAACATGACATTGTACATCAAAACTGTATTTCAAGAAATAGATGGCCAAGTCTGCAGGGAACTGATTCCACGGCACTCTGGCCTTCCAAACCTCGCACGAGTTTGTCTGTCTGACCCAGAAGTCTAGCTTCGAGGGAGTCTGAGCAATGCTGGATTTCAGCTTTGCAGCCTTTGCGGCATGACCAGGTACCCTACAGCAAGGGAGAAAAGGGTGCTGAGTTCCAACCATATCTCCAGCCTGCCGCTGAACGCCGAGTGGAATTGCCGTGCTTCTGAGAATTGCATGAGACCCCCGGCACACGTGTCTGCGAACCACCTTCCCTCCGCCCTCTTCCCCCTCCTTCTCCTTTATTTCTCCCTCGTCCTGACTCCTGATCGGTTTCATCTCTACATCAGAGCAGCACATGCTACGGCACACCATTCCACTCGTCTCTTGAAGCCTCCATCTAGAGCAAGCCCACTCGTCCCTAGGATGCTGCCACACAGGTTTTAGCTGTGGTAACTAGGACGTCCCTGATGTGTTTATTCTTGTGTATTCACTGGTATTGGTCGTTTACTCAGCAGAAATGTTCTATTTCTGCAGCGACGGGCTGTACACTATGAAATCACCTCCCACGAGAGCAAATTGGAAAGGCTTCATAAAGTTCCAGGCAGGTGTCATAAACACAGAAGGTCGGCAGTGATGGAAACAAGCCCACCATCCATTAAGCCGGGGGTTTCATAACTTGCAGCTGGAAACTGACAGCTACCATCTCCTTTTTCATTCACTTATCCTGCCTGAGGATCTGAGCCACGTTCTCTCAATTTGCTGATGGGTAAAGGGAGACTGCCCTCAGGGAGAGGGGTCAGCCTAGGGGCGGGAGAGGGGAGGAGGCTGTTGCAGGTGGAGGGGACAGCAGGTGTGAAGGCCAAGAGGCAAGAGAGGAAACAGATGGGCCCAGAAAAGAGCAAGGGTTGAACACAAAGGAAGCCTGTTGAGGAAGTTGAGAAAGGGCCTCTGGTTCTAAGTAGCCCAGGGCTGGGAAGCCCTGGAGGGGTCGCTGGGGAGGCAACCGGCACTGAGTGGGAGACGATTAAGATGCAGACTCTCAGCCTCTTCGGGTAAGAAAACCTTGCAGACTGGGCGTTCTCTCCCTGCAGGTGAGAGCAGAGGAGAGCAGCTGAGCAACTCCAAGTTTATGGAAAAGGACCAGGCTCCCCTGTGTCTCCATGGCAAAGAATCCACTTGCCAGTGCAGGAGATGCTAAGCAACTCCACGTTTTGTTTACGCAAAAGGACCAGGCTTCCCTGGTGGCTCTCTGGTAAAGAAGCCACTTGCCAGTGCAGGAGATGCAGGTTTGATCCCCAGTCAGGGAAAGATCCCACGTGTCGTGAGGACTAAGCCTGTGCACCACACCTGTTGAGCTTGTGCTCTAGACACCAGGAACCGAAACTACGGAGTTCACGTGCTGCAACTCCTGAAGCCCCTGCACGCCAGAACCCGAGCTCTGCGGCAAGAGAAGCCCCTGCAATGAGAAGCCCCCGTGTCACAACTGGACAGTGGCCCCTGCTCGCTGCACCTAAATGAAAGCCCAGGCAGCAATGGGGGCCCAGCACAGCCATAAATAAACAAATAAAATTATTTTTTTTAATGTACCAAAAACTTAAAGACACTTGAAAAATAACTGGAGAAGTCAATCTTTAAAAACAAAAGGAACAGGTGTTCACGACTGTCACCAGGGTCAGAGCGTGTCCATCAGACGACCATTCAGAGTGACTCTCTAGAGGCTCTTGGTGATGCTCACAGCGGGGACAGCCTCCCTGAAGTGGGCATCTTCTCACAAGTCCCAGAGGTTAGGAGGTTCGGAGATGCTCTTGGCAAGGAGGAAGCACTCGTGCAGGAGCTTGTCTGCTTTTCTGCGGCTGTGGCAGACAGAAGGGACGGTTTCCGCAAGTTTCTCTCCCAGGCAGCCGTGGGATCTGCAGCGGTCAGGGCCACTGTTGGCAGGCGGGTGGGGAGGTCCAGCCCCCAGACGGACCGTGTGGGTTGACCCAGGACAGATCAGGGTTGAGGGCCCAGGGGGCGTGTGGTGCTGGCTCCGGTGGTCTCCGCCTCGCCCAGGGCAGCTCTGTCCAGGAGAATGGTGGGGCCGACACTTCCCCCGGGACCTCGAGCCCCACGTCAGCTCATTGTTCTACCCACTGAACCCTAAGCGCAGGCCCTGGGTCACTGCGGCGGCTGAGGCCCCAGCCAGCCTGCAGAGGGGGCGCTGCTGCTCCTGCACTGACTGGCTCTCCCTTCCTGCCCTTCCCTCCCAGCGCCCCCCTACCCCCACCACCAACCCCTACCCCCATGAGAGCTTAAGGGACATTCAGGTCCTTCCCACGTGCCTGCGCCGACCACCATCTCTAGGGTCCTCCCGGCCGGCCTGGGGTCAAGAAGGGCCCTGTGTGGAGTTCCCACCTGACCTTCTGCCCATGGAGGCTGGTCTGCAGCCACCTAGAGCGCAGGGCCTGCCCTCCCTGCTCTCCCGCCAGGCTGAGCAAGACACACCTCCGCGGGGCGCTCCTCGTTCAGGGCAGATGGGCCTCTGGGAAGAGGCTCGCTTCTCCGTCATAACCAGACCTTCCTCTCTGCTCCTTCTGCCCTAAAGCTCTACGTGTCGACTGACCTGGGGAGGAAGTGGACCCTTCTGCAGGAGCGAGCGACCAAAGACCATGTGTTCTGGTGAGCGCGCCCCGCGGGAGCCGGGGGCCCCAGCCCTGTCCTCCTCACCCGGGGGTCCAGCAGGACACCCTCTCTGCTCTGCTGGGCGGTGTCAGAAACTGCCGAGGGCAGGGGCTCGGCGTCCCCAGGCCAGGGGCTCGGCGTCCCCAGGCCACGTGTGTGTTTCCCTGTGAGTCTCCCTCTCTGGGCCTCCGCTTCCTGGACAGTGCGAGGGGGGCGCTAATGCCCATAACCCTGGCACAGCACCCACGCTCGCAAGCCTCCTGTCCTCCTCTGCCTCCTCCCTCCTCCCCTTCTGCCTCCTCCCTCCTCCCCTCTGCCTCCTCCCTCCTCCCCTCTGCCTCCTCCCTCCTCCCCTTTCCCCTTCCCTCCCCCTGGCCTGGTCCTGACTCAGCCCCTGACTCACTGCCCGGCTGTGCAGCCCCAGACAGCGCCCCAGCCCCCTCCCCATTTCTGTTATCTCTTGGGAGCTGATCAAAATCGGTCTGCGTAGGTAGCTCTCTGGTCTCACTGCCCCAGCGAGGGGGCTCCGGTGCTCAGGAAATGCCTGTTGGATGAGAGAGCGAGTGAGACCCACGGAGGATGAGACTTGGCCGAGGTCCGCGGGCAGAGGGAGAAGGAGCCGAGCGCAGGGTTCCCACGGCCTCTAGACGTGCACAGAGAGACAGGCTCTTTCTACTAAGGTGTGATTCCTGAGTGTGGACGTGTGCGCACACACACACTCATGTTCTCTGCTTCGCATCTCATTCGGGCCACACAGTAACGCATGGACCCCCCGCCAGGCCGTAGTCCTGTCTCCGCAGGACAAACGCGTGGAAACAGCTCCCTGCCCACCCCGCTGCCTCTTCAGTGCCTTCATGCCAATCAGGACCAGGAGCTCGCTGGCTGGCATAGGCCACAGGCTGCAGAAGGAAGCCTTGGTCTCTCCCCTGGAGCAATGGCCTGTCGGTGCGCCTTCCACCGCATGCCTGCCCTCGAGAGGGCCCGGGTCTTCCTCAGAAACTAGGGCACCAGTCTCAGGCCTTGTCATTCCTGTCAACACGGGCTCAGGGAAGTGGGGAGGGGTCAGGAGGTTGGAGGGGTCAGGAGGTTGGAAGGTTCAGGAGGGGGAGGGTTCAGGAGGAGGGGAGAGGTCAAGAGGTTGGAGGGGTCAG
>SJYG01000202.1:2437484-2457637 GCA_006410535.1 Litocranius walleri | reverse complement strand
AGAGGCAGGGCTAGGAGGTGGGAAGGGTTAGGAGAAGGGGAGGGGCTAGGAGGAAGGAGGGGTCAGGAGGAGGGAGGGGCTAGGAGGTGGGAAGGGTTAGGAGAAGGGGAGGGGCTAGGAGGTGGGAAGGGTTAGGAGAAGGGGAGGGGCTAGGAGGAAGGAGGGGTCAGGAAACGGAAGGGGCAGGGAGGGGGCAGTCTCTGAGCTGGTGGAATGGGAGATCAGCAGAGCTGATAGCTCCACTGATGCGTCCAGTCCCAGGGAAGCTTCTGGGGTCACCAAGG
This sequence comes from Litocranius walleri, assembly GCA_006410535.1. Lineage (NCBI taxonomy): Eukaryota > Metazoa > Chordata > Mammalia > Artiodactyla > Bovidae > Litocranius > Litocranius walleri. The sequence goes on along the minus strand of SJYG01000202.1, from coordinate 2,457,353 downwards.
GAAGCAGCCCACAGACACTGAAAGCAGAGTCTGCTCATTCGGACACGTTGTTATCTAGGGTAAATCAAGTGATTTCTTCCCCAAGCTTCTTCTTTGACCTGACAGTGGGAATTGCCAAAGCCCCATGTTCTAAGACCTTCATGTTTTGAGACGCTTAAGCAAGTGAGCTCATTAGATTGACCTCCTGGGGCCATGGTCAGGGACTGGGACACCTACTGTGTTTTGGGACCGTGATGACTCTGGCTCATCACCTCCCTGCTAGTCTCTCAGTGGCACTGGGACAGAATCGTGAAGGCCTCCCAGCAGCAGCCACGTTATGAACACTGACCGTCCTCCAGGCGCGGACCACGGGTCCAAGTGCATCATCTTATGAAATCCACACAACAATCCCGACTGTCTCCCCTTCATGTTACAGAGGAGGAAGCGGAGAGAGGCCAGGGAGCGTGTCCTCAGCCACACCGCCGGGGAGCACCAGCCCCAGGCCATGGCTGCTTCTGCTTGAGGCCGGTGGCCACACCCCTGGCCACTCTGCCAAGCAGTCTGCTCTCCTGCACTCCCCAGGCATTTCCAAGTTGGCCTTGGCACTCCAGCACGGGTCCACCCATAAAGCGTCAGCCTTCCTCTTCCATGAGCTCCAGTGCCTGCCAGGTCGGGGGCAAGAGGCAGGGCCTCTGTCCTGAGGGGAGGTGAGGGGGTGACCGCTGCAGCCCTGGAGGCGGGTACTGGGCGTCTTGAGGGTTCATCAGAATTGTTTGCATCAGAGCTTTCCTTAGTAACTGTCAACTCCCCAGGCTCCCAGAGCTATGGGCTTTTCCAACAGCTTGCTCAGCCACAGGTCTTCTCAAGCAACTGCTGCTTCCAAACAGCAGACCGGGGGCCTTCCCCAGACACCAGCTTTGGGGACCTTGACAAACAAGAAGGTCTAGGGGGCAACGCTTGTCCCGTCCCACACGGAGCCAGGCTCCACCTGAGCTGTGTAAGTGCAGAGGTTCACGTGGTCTTTCAAGACCCACAGTCGAGGGTTTCTAGGGGCAGGGACCTCAGGCTCACCATGCTCCCAGCCTGTTGCTGGGCCTGGTGTGTGGGCCCGCTGGAAAGTGGCAGGGGAGAGACTCTGGTGGAGAGAGAGAGAGGGAATGAGAGAGGGAGTGAATGGATGAATGAAAAGTGAGATAGATGAATGAGTGAGTGAGTGAGAGAGCGAGCCACAGGCCAGGTGTCATTACCCCATCCACAGATGACGGATGGTCAAACTAAACTTCCTCTGCTGAGCTGAGGACCCGTCAGTGCTCCTGGTAGGGAACAATGTCTGACTTTATTCAGAAAAGAGAGGAAAATGTCAGGCAGGAGGCCTCCTTCCAAGGAGCTTACAGATGGCCTATTCAGCAAGCCTAAATCAACACTTCGCCTTGCACTCGAGGCTGTTGGGAGGGTCGGCGTAACTGATGCTGGCTCCCACACTGAAACATTCCGACTGCACTTCCCACCATCCGAGCGTCTGTGGATTTCCCGTGTCCAGCAGGGACCACCTGGCCCCTGGAGGAGAGGAAGCGCACAGGGACCCCGGCGCCAAGCCTGCTGGATATTGGGTTGAGAACTGAGGGGCCAGCGTGAGGCGCTGTCCACAGTGGGAGTTGAGTGCTCTGCGGGGACGTCTCCCTGGCCTGGAGGGGCCATGGGGATGCCTGTCCGCAGCGCTGATGGCTCCGCTGATGACACTCACTCTGTGAGACTCGGCGCCAGATTCTCAGTCTGCCCGTCGGCAAAGTAACCGTGCTGCACCAACCAGGTTGCTGTCCGCGAAAGGGTCAGCCGGTGGACGCCTTTGGAACAGTCATATCGGCTGGAATGTACATCATAACACAAGCAGTCAGCTCATCACACCCACGACCTCCTGGATGTTCTCGCCTAAGAGACAGCCGAAGCAGACAGAAGGTTCTAAAGGGGGTGGACAGACAGAAGGTGACCATCCAGTTGACATGGGGAACCAGTAAAGTCCAGGAAACCCTGGACCACAGCACATCATCCTGAAGTGTCCTTCCAGGTGGAAAACCTGCCCTTCACCTCCTGGGTGCCATGCTGGGCGGGCAGGGGGCAACATTGGCCTCGCCCCCCAAGCAGGACGTAGCCCCAGCCCCAGTGACGCCTCTTTGTCCTGTTCTTCTCAGCCTCGTTGAACACTCTGCTGTCACCAGCCACGGTCCCCACTGTGTCCTGTGCTGCCTGGACCCCTGGTCCAGTCATGTCTGACTCTGCGACCCCATGGACTGTATAGGCCTTGGAATTCTCCAGGCCAGGATACTGGAGTGGGTCTCCTTCCCTTCTCCAGGGCATCTTCCCAACCCAGGGATTGAACCCAGGTCTCCCGCATTGCAGGCGGATTCCTTACCAGCTGAGCCACCAGAGAAGCCCAAGAATACTGGAGTGGGTAGCCTATCCCTTCTCCAGCGGATCTTCCCGACCCAGGAATCGAACCGAGGTCTCTTGCATTGCAGGCAGATTCTTTATCACCTGAGCTATCAGGGAAGCCCCCAAACTAGGGTGACATTCCCAGGCCTCTCCTGCCTCCTAAGATCATTTCGATCACTAACACACGTGTGCACACACACGTGCATACACACACGTACAGACATGGACACACAAGTCTTCTCTAAACTACTGTAAACGGAAGAATGCCCAGTAAGGCAGAGGTGGGGGCTCTGTCGGCCTCCCAGGAGCAGCTGGGCTCTGGGGGAGGGCTGTGTCCCCTGAGCCTCGGACCTAGGAGGCCACGAGGCTCCCAGGGGTTCTGGCAGCAGGCAGGCCCGGGAGGAAGGGCTTGGGGGCTTCGTTTCCAAAGCCAACCTCTGCCGTTCTTTTCCAGGGCTGTGTCTGGGGTGGACGCTGACCCTGACTTGGTCCACCTGGAGGCCCAGGACCTCGGAGGAGGTAAGCAGGGAGGAAGTAGGGGCCGAGCTTTCCAAGTGCTCTCCCCACGGCAGGCTTGGCCGCCCTTGTCCTTGGCGACTGGCCCTGAACAGCTGACCTCACTGTGTTACGATGTGGCATAATTTTAAATGTGCTTATTTTCCAGCCAGGGATAAATCGAAGTCAAGGAGCTCCGCTCCAGTGGAAAAGTCTATTAAGAGGGCGATTTGTTCTGGTCCCTGAGCACTGAGTGCTTCCCCATCTCTCAGCCCTGATCCCCGCCATGCACTCGCTGAGTGTTGAGGTGGGACAGGGACTCTGATGGCTCCCCTCGCCTCCAGGGGGGCAGAAGCCTTCCTGGCAGATGAGCCCAGGGGCCATGCCTGTTATGAGGAAGTTCCTCTGTGCTCACTGCTGACAGAACCACGAATGTTCTAGAACATCACAGCCAGTAGGACCTATAGGTTGTGTCTTCACGCAACAAACACTGGCTGAGCCCCCTGTGGACCAGGCCCAGGGCTGACCCTGCTGAGGACCCAGATGTGGACAAGACACAGCCCTGCCCCTTGCCTGGCAGGACCTCCTTGGTTTCTACTGGCATGCAGGCCTGGGCAGGGCCACGCTTCACCTACAGTGGGTGCCGACAAGTGCAAGCTGCTGTCCCTGGGGGGACACAGCACATGGAGGGCGGGTTCAGTGCCAGGCACCGGAGTCCTGGCTGGTGACCGAAGCTCTGGAGATAGCTCCCAGCCCTCTCTGTGGCAGCCAGCTGACCCTGGAAGTGACCCCAGCTCTCTGCCCTCAGCATCCTTCTCTGTGGAATGGGTCCCATGCGTAGTGCTCAGCCTAGGGCGGCGTGGGTCATTGAGTTGGGGGGGTCCCCTTACCATGTCCAAGCCCTCGGCTCTTCCCTGGACGCCCCAGCCCGTCCCGTAGGGAGCAGGGCAGCGTTACTGTTGCTTCCGCTTCACTTCTTGAGCTCCGTCATGGGGTCTGGAGCCGGTGCAGACCCCAGCCCTGCCACCCTCCATGCAAAAGTCTCAAATCACCCCCTGCCTCCAGCCACCCCGGCCTGGGAGTCCCACCAGAACCCCATCCAGCCGAGCTTGGTGGCACAGAATCCCAGCCTTTGGGGCCCACTGCACTGGCTGCCCCACCTACCCTCCAGCCAGCCTGAGTTACTGACCATTCCCCAAGGCCACCCTGGCCCCTGCCATTGCCCCTGCGGGAAGGCTGGGCCCCTGTCCCCGGAAGGACCCTGGGGTGACACTGCAGGCTGTGGACAGGAGGACGGTCGCTGCTGACTCACTGGGGCTTGTTCACGAGAGCCAAGCGCCCACCACCCTTCTCAGCCCGCGGTCAGAAACTTCACCTCGGCAGCCTCCAAGTGGCTCCAGAGAGTGGTTTACGCCACAGAGATTAGCAAGGGGTTGTGTGGGGATCCCCTGCCCACACCTATGGGGGTTGCTCTGCGGCCCCTCTCCCAGAGAGGGGGTCCAGGTGTCCAGGGAGGTACAGACGTTGTGTCTGCAGGCAGCCTAAGCCAGCGGCAGAGGGTGCACCGGGCAGAGCACGGACCTAGTCCTACTCACACAGCTGTGCTCTCCCGCATGACTTTAGCCCAGGGTCAGCAAACGCTGCCCACCAAGGCCAGCTGGCAAACGTTCCAAATTGGCTGGCCGTGCAGACTATGCTGCCCATGACCGCCATGGCAGTGTGGAGGCGCCATGTGTGATGCGCAAGCATGCAGACGTAGCTGTGTGCCATTGAGCCTTTCTCTGGGAAAAGCCTGGAGGCTGGCCATCTGGCCCTTCGCTCAGCCTCAGTTTCTGCATCTGGAAGATGGGACCCCTCGCCCCCCAGAATATGGTCCTGAGGATTGAAAGAGCTCACAGGAGAGCGCCGGGCACAGAGCCCCCCAGCCCCCCACTCAGCAGCAGACGTAGTAATTGCAGGGCCAACCCTTTAAGATTCAGACCCACAAACAACACCCGCGGTGGTGGCATCGGAACACAGGCGGAGCGAGAAGGCTCCGCACTCCGTCATGTCTGGGGCTGCGTCTGGCCCCGTCAGCTGGCGTCTGGGCAGTCTGAGATCTGATGCCCCGCGTGCCTGCCTCTTGTCTCCTGCAGGTTTTCGCTACGTCACCTGCCAGATCCACAACTGCTCCAATAACACACGGACGACGCCCTTCGTGGGCCCCATCGACCACGGCTCTCTGACCGTGCAGGACGACTACGTCTTCGTTAAGGTGCGCTTGCTTCCGGGGCTCCTAGAAACTGGCAGGAGGTGATGTGGAATATAAACCACTCTGGGGGAAATGGAATCACTCCATCAGGGAGCCGTGAAACGGCTATTTTACCTTCAAGTGCTACTTAGTTCAGTTCCTGCTGCCCCTGTGGCGAGGCGCCCCGCCCCCCAGAACCCTGCAAGGCCAGAGCACTGGCGCAGGGCTGCCATCCGCTCCTTCTCCCTTCTGCCCACCTGGACCCTCCCACAGCTCAGGGCCCCCAGGCCTGAGCCCGCGTGGCTCCATCTGGCTCTGGTGGCTCTGAGTTGGTGTGGGTTCTCTGGCCACTGTTCTTGGCTACTGGGCGTCAGCCGTCTACAGCCCAGGGACCAAGCCCTGCTGCCTGGCACTCAGACCACAGTTGGGACCACCCTCCAAAACCATGGGATCTGACTGTTCAGAGGCTCCAGGGAGCAGCTGGTCATACCACTTCTTGATCACTTCCACTGGTGAGGAACTCGCTCCTTTCAAAACAGCCTATCCCCTCCGAGACAGCTCCAATCTTTGGAAATGTCATTACAGCAGTGAGACAAAGTGTTTCCGCTACTCTCATCCACTGGCCCCTGTTCTGCCCGCTTGGATCCCAGGAGATAATACCACAGGCTCTAATGGAGACGGTCCCTAAGGGCACTGGCTGGGTGCTCTCTCCACCGAAGTCTCCCCCATCTGAGACACTTCACCTCCCCAGCACAGTGGACCAGCACCTCCTGTGGAGTGGGGGCTGGAACTGGCAGGGTGTGTCACGGCCCCCACTGGGGCACTCAATAAGAGGCTCCTGCCACCACCAGCCCTGACTCCCAGCCCTGCTCTCATTCTTCACCCACTGCTGAGGCCCGTCGGCTTCCCGTACCTTCTGTCTGTTGGCACGTGCTCTTCCCTGGGCTTGGAGTGCTCACGGCCCCTCCTCCACCTCCTCTTCCAATACTCTGTCATGCACCCCCTCCTCCAGGAAGCCTTCCTTGGCTTCCGCCTACTTCAGGCCCGCTGGTTGCCTCCCAGGCCCTTCCTTCGTTGCAGCCCAGGCCACACTGGCCTCCTTTGCTGCTCGCCGTGGACCCTGCAGTCTGCAGGGAGGGTGCACTCAGTGCCTCCCGCTGCGTTTCTCAAGCATCTGCTGAGTGCTGGAGCAGCAGCGGCATCAGCTTCTTTGACAATCAATCCCACATGGAGTGTTTTCGAAACACTTTGCTTGGTCCGCCACCACCCCAGCCTGAGACCCTGGGGGCACAGCTGTGGCTGAACGGGCTGGGCTGGTCCTTGCCCAGCAGGGGGCCCTGAGTCGGGGTGGGGGCTTGGTTAGAGGTGCTGGGAAGCCTGGCCAGGCTGAGGGTGGGCCATGCGAGGGGGCTCAGGGAGGACCGGGGTGCTCTAAGGAAGCAGGGGGCACCATGGTCGGGCAGCTCAGGGGCAGGTCTAGAAGTGGGGGCTCAGGAAGCTGAGTTGCAGTGGGTGAAGGGGCCACCCCCGTGCTCAGCCTTGGCGGTGCTCGGGCGTGATCGCGACGGCTCTCAGCTCTGTCACAGAGGCCTGGTCTGCCGCTGGTGACACTGTCTGCGTCAGACGGAAGAGGTGCGTGCCTGGCTGGGGCTGAGGTCAGGGGCCACAGGGCTCTGTCCAGCTCCTGGCCCAATTCGTCTCCCATCGCCTGTTTGCCCCCTTGCTCCTCTTCCCCTCTCCCTCCTCCCCACTTGCCCCTTCCCCTAAAGAAGCAAACGCCGCTCTTTTCCTGGCTCTTCCATTATGTCCCATGGGAGACAAGTTACTCCAGCTCTGGGCCCCACTTTGCTCATCTGTAAAATGGGAGTGACCGCAGCTCATGGAGCTGCTGGTCTTGATGCCGATGAACTGTCTTTCGTCACACACGCAGCCGTCCCAGGAGCCGTGCCTGTCATTCTGCTCCTCCTGCCTTGTGTTTTGGTGGCATCTTGTGTGACTTGAACTTACCTTTGTCCCATCTCTTCCTCCACTCAGCAGCTCACCAAGTACTTTCACTAAGAGAAATTCTGGGGAACAGAATTTTCTTTCCCTTGTCCTGTAACTCAGATATAGGGAAGCAAAGTGCTGAAAGAGCACAAGGGAAGGAGATTAGTTCTAACTGAGGGAGGTGGAAGAAGACTTCCCAGAGGTGGGGCATTTGGTATGGGGCTCTGAAGGATGAATAGGAGTCTGTCTATTTCAGGCAAAGCACATGTTAACAACATGAAAGGGCATTTTCACCAGCTGAGACACAATGTGTAGTTCTTCATTCATGAAGATCTGTCTGGCTTAACTGGAAACCTAGCCCCTTAAAAAAGTGTTTTTCCCCTCCTGTTAGGCAACCACAACAAACCAGACCAAGTACTACATCTCTTACCGTCGCAGTGAATTTGTCCTGATGAAGCTGCCAAAGTACGCGCTGCCAAAGGTAGGAGCGGGTTCCCCGCCCCGCTTGGCCCTGAGCCCGCCCTGAGCACTGACTTGCGGGCCTGCAGGTGCTTGGTGGTGGCCCGGTCAGGATGGACAAGAGCAGGGTGGCCTGCTTCCTGCAGTGGCTCGCCTCCTCTGCACTCCACCCTTCCCTGGGCCCCGCTGCGTCCTGTGCTAGGGCCTCCAGCGCGCTCCTTCCTCTGCCTGTGCCTCCTTTTCCCCAGACTCCTGCACATGTGATGTTTCAGAGCAGCATCTCCTCCCGCTGAGCCTCCAGGCTGGTCCTGCTCACACCTCGCACTTCTCTTTCCTGACTCTCGGGGTGGGGCTGGGGCGCAGTTTCCGTTTCATTCACCAGTGCATTCCAGCTGCCTACTATGGTGCCTAGTATGCAGTAGGTGCTCAATCAATGCTACTCCCTTCCCCTTGCGTGTATGTGTGTATGAGTTGGTCAGTCGTGTCTGACTCTTTGTGTCCCCATGGACTGTAGCCTGCCGGACTCCTCTGTCCATGGGATTTTCCAGACAAGAATACTAGACTGGGTTGCCATTCCCTTTTCCAGGGGATCTCCCTGTACCAGGGATCGAACCTGCGTCCCCTGCATTGCAGTCAGATTCTTTATCATCTGAGCCACCAGGGAAGTCCTGGCAAGCAAGGGGCGTGGAGGCTGCCCAGACCCTGCCCTGCCCTGTTTCAGAGTGAGCTCCACAGTCCCCTCCCTCCTGGTATGGCATTCCAGTTCTACAGAGGAAGTGACTGAGGATCAGAGAGGCTAAGTACCCTGTCTGAAGCCAGACAGCGGTAAGAAGCCAAAGCACGTTTCATGCTGAGGTCGAGGGTGAGAGGGTCTGAGACCAGCCTCCGGCCACGTCTCCCTCCAGGGGATGTTTCCACTCCATGTGCATAATTCAGAAACACAAATAGAGGCAGCCTTTCCTCACCCACACGCTTACTGAGCATCACATATAAGCTGGGAACTGACTCTACAGCTGTGAGTCAGACACCTCAAATTCCTTCCCTGGCTGGGTTTTCAGCAGAAACAGGCAGAAAGGCAGGCAGACAAATGTGTGGAATAATTGCCGGCTGTGGTGTGTGCTGTAAGGGGATAAGAGGCCAGAGAGTGACAGAGGGTGGGGGAAGCTTCCCTGAGGGGGGTTTTGCTCTGAAGCCCGAAGGCTGGGGGAAAGCTGTTCAGGGGTAGGACAGTGCAGGTGCAAAGGCCCTGGCCCCAGAGAGACCTGGCTGGAGGGCAGAGGCTGGGGGCCGGGTGAGAGGGGGCAGTCCTTCCTATCACCCAGCTTCAAAGGATGCCCGAGGACCTCCTCCTAGAGGTGGCATTCGTATTAGCGCTGAGTGTCCTCACTCAGAGGCCCTGCCCAGGACCAGGGATGGGCCGGGGGTGGGGGCTGGTGCACAAGTCAGGCGGCCCTCAGGGATCATCCCCCAAGCCCGAGCCCAGCGGGGGGGTGTCCCAAGGCCACGTATGGTCATGTGAGCACGCTGCCCACCCAGGAGGCAGGCTGCTTCCTCTCCACCAAATTCAGGAGAGCAGCCAGACCCCATGTTCCAGCAACAACGTGGAGAGCTACCTAGCTGAATTTCCTAATCAGATTTTGTTTTTATACGGTGAATTTGTGACTCTTGCCTCTTTCCTCCGCTCAAACCATTCCCATTTTTTTTTTCTTTCATTAATGGCCCAAGTAACATCATGAAAACAACAGAAATCAGAGCGGAAGGGAACTCAGCACAGCCTCCCTCCCCCGCCCTGTTCGATGGTCCCCGGCCCCCAGCGAAGGCAACTTTTCTGCAGCTGCCTCATTGCAGTTGCTCTGTCTACAGGGCCTGGCTTTCACATGACGTCTTGGGAGAATTTTTCCCGAGCGATGCATGATAGCCCCTTTTAAATGACGGCAAAGCTTTCAACTCAGGAAACCGTGCCTTGTTCAGCTAAGCCAGACTCCTGTTGTTTAGGTATTTGGGTTGTTTCCATATTTCATAGTTATAAACTGTGCTGCCAGGAATATATTTGCACCCACAGGTATTTATTTTTTTATTTTCACAAGTTAGTCTAAGAAGAATTTCTGGACCCAGGATATAAACATTTGTGGAGCTTAGTTGCTTTCTAAAAGGGTTCCACCTTGCCACCAGCAAAGTTAGAATAGGCCTGTTTTAACATGGCTTTGCCAAATTTTGTGTTGTATCAATTCTATTTTCCTTCTTCTTAAAAAGGTATAAATGGCCTCATTCTGTCATTTTAATTCACCTATCTCTGAAAACTAAAATGGGTAAACAGTTTTTATTATATTTGTCAGCATTCTTTGCTTAGATTGTTTACTTGTAGAGATTTTTAAAAAATACTCAAGTTCCCTAAGAGGAAAAAAAAAAAAAGCAGACAAAGGCTACAGACAAAAGAGAGGAAAAACCCAAATAACTACTGATTCTATAAAACATTCATAAGCATAAAGTGAATGCAAATTTACTTTAAAGTGGAATAGTCTTTTATCTGTAATATGTTCACATAAAATAACATCCATAAAGTGTAGAAATAAAGGAGAAAGTGACATCAGGGAAGAGGGTGGGGTGGAAGCATGGAGTCCGTCTTCTCACTTAGGCAACAATCACACTGGCAGAGCCCTCCTGATGTAATGATTTTGGAACTTCTGGTCTGTTCCAAAGCTTGCAGCTTCCAGGGGAAGGCTTGGAGGGTAAGTCATTAATTTCCACAGTTTTGGCTCTTCCCAAGGTAGCAGCTAAATGTCTCTCCCGACCTCCCCCTCAGCTGCAGGATAGCATCCGTGCTTGTGTTTCTGGAGCCGTAGACACATAGCTTACAGGATTCATGATGCTAATCCCTGGGCACCAGTAGGTCTGGGACTTTATGCTCGTGATCATGAAGTACTTAATTTCTTCCACTTGGTGGTTGTTTCAGCATCTGTAAAACAACTCAGGAATTGTACATCAGACACTATTATCTTAGTCCTTCAGAGAGGAGCTAAAGCAGAGGATACAGGGGCAAGGTCTGTCCTGGGAAGGCCCCATAGGGTCCTGCTGGTCTTACAGCCAGACCCTGTTTCCACCCCCATCCCCACATTTATTTTCCTTCTTCTCGCTTTTGGGAGGCAACATTTAAGGACAGAGGATGAGATGATCAGACGGCATCACCAACTCAATGGACTTGAATTTGAGCAAGCTCCAGGAGATAGTGAAGGATAGGGGAGCCTGGCATACTGCAGTCCATGGGGTCACAAAGATTCATACATGACTTAACAACTGAACAACAGTTTAAGGATGAGGACATTCAGAAGCAACCGCCATATGGAGGGATTTAGAAAGTCACCAAGCATGCCCAGGAAAAAGCTCACGCTCAGATAAGACCTGAGGAGAGCTTCAGTTTACACCTCAGGCTGATTCCCAAGACACACACAGCCTGCAGCAATAAAATCAAAATAAGAAACAAACAAAAAAGCCGGCAAACCCTGGACAGGGGGGGAGTCTGATTTCCAGAGCTCTTGCATTACCAGACTCCAATATCCAGTTTTCAACAGCACGGAGACCACAAGGCAAGCAAAGCAGGGGCCATCCACGCAAAGGGGAGACGCCAGCTGAAGCGGCCTCTGAGAAAGGCCGGACGGCAGACCTGATAGACGCAGACTAATGTAACTGCCTGCAAGACGCTCAAAGAAGTGAAAGAAACGGGGGGACGGTCAGGAAAGCAATGTACTCATGCGTTAGAAATACAAGCATCCTTCGTTTTATCGCACCTAGCAGATACTGCTTTCTTTTTAACAAATTATAAGTTTGTGGCAACCCTGCATGGAGCCGGTCTATTGGGCCATTTTTCCGACAGCATTTGCTTTTTGTCTTTGCATCATATTTTGGTAAATCTCACAATATTTCAAACCTTTTCATTATTACCATATTCATTATGATCAGTGACTTTTGATGTGACTGCTATAGTTGCTTGGAGCCAACTTAATTGATAAACCCTATGTGTGTTTTGACTGCTCCACTGAGCAGACATTCCCCCATCTTTGTCCTTCTCCTCTGACCTCCCTATCCCTCAGGCATACAAAACTGACATTAGAATGGCATCTAAGTGTTCCAGTGAAAGGAAGAGTCACACTTCTTTTGCTTTAAATTAAAACCTAGAAATGATTACACTTAGTGAGGAAGACCTGTTGAAATCCAAGACAGGCTGAAAGTCAGAACTTTTACAGCAAACAGCCAGGTTGTGAATTGAAAGGAACAGTTCTTGAAGGAAATTAAAAGTGCTACTCCTATGAATACATGAACAAACAGCCTTATCGCTGATATGGAGAAAACTAGACAGGCGCTTATCACTGATATGGAGAGAGTCTGAATCATCTGGATAGAAGATCACACCAACTACAACATTCCATTAAGCAAGGCCTACACCCGGAGCAAAGTGCTGTGCTGTGCTAAGTAGCTCAGTCATGTCAGACTTTTTGCAATCCCAGGTTCCTCTGTCCACGGGGATTCTGCAGAAAAGAATACCAAGGTGGATTGCTATGCCCTCCTCCAGGGGATCTTCCCAACGCAGGGATCGAACCCAGGCCTCCCACACTGTAGGCGGATCATTTTACCATCTGAGACACGAGGGGAGCCCAAGGAAAGCGCTAGCTCCCCTCAATTCTATGAAGGCTGAGAGGTGAGGAAGCTGCAGGAAAAAAGTCTGAAGCTGGCAGAGACGGGTTCATGAGGTTTAAGGAAAGAAGCCATCTCCATAGCATCATTGTGCAAAGTGACAAAGCAAGAGCTGGCACACTAATAGAAGCTGCCACAAGGTATCCGGGCACAGCCAAGGCCATTAACTAAGGGGGCTGCCTCGCTGGGAAAGAGCCTGACGCTGGGGGGGATGGGGGCGGGAGGGGCAGTGGACACCGAGCATGGGATGGCTGGATGGCCTCACCGACACGATGCACATGGGTTTGGGTGAACTCCGGGAGTTTGTGATGGACAGGGAGGCCTGGCGTGCTGTGATTCATGGGGTCGCAAAGAGTCGGACACGACTGAGCGACTGAACTGAACTGAAATGAACACTAAACAACAGACTTTCATTGTAGACATACAGCCTCTGCTGGAAAAAGACGCCATCTAGGACTTTCATAGGTAGAGAGGAGAAGTCAGTGCCTGGCACCAAAGCTTCAAAGGACTGACTGACTCTCTTGTTAGGGGCTAATGCAGCAGATGACTTTCAGATGAAGCCAGTGCTCACCATTCTGAAAATGTCAGGGCCCTGAGGGATCACGATAAATCTACTCTGCCTGTGCTCTGTAAACGGAGCGAAGCCTGAGGGACAGCGTCTCTATTTACAGTATGGTTCGCTCCCTGTTTGAGCCCTACTCTTGAGACCCAGCGCTCAGAAAAAGATTCCTTTCAAAACATCCCTGCTCATTTGACAGTGCAGCTGGCCCCCAGAGCTCTCATGGGGAAACACAGTGAGAGTCATGGCAGCATGCTGGTTTCGCGCCTGCTGACACAGTGTGCATTCTGCAACCCATGCATCCAGGAGTGATTTCAACTTTCAAGCTCACAAGGCTATAACTGCTATAGACAGTGACTCCTCTGATGGATCTGGGCAAAGTCAATCGAAAACCTTCTAGGAAGGATCTGCCATTCTAGATGCCATTAAGAACATTTGTGATTCATGAGAAGAGGTCAAAGTGTCAACATCAATAGGAGTTTGGAAGAAGTGGAGTCCAACTCTCATGGACGACTTTGAAAGGTTTAAGACTTCAAAGGAGGAAGTCACTACAGATGTGGTAGAACCAGCAAGAGAACCAGAATTAAAAGTGGAGCCTGAAGATGTGACTGAATTTCTGCAAGCTCAAGAGAAAACTTCGAGGAATAAAGAGGTGCTCCTTATGGATGAGCAAAAAAAAAAGGGAGGGGGGATTTCTTGGATGGAATTTACTCCTGGTGAAGATGCTGTGAAGACTGCTGAAATTACAGCAAAGGATTTAGATGTTACACAAGCTTAGTTGATGGGGCAATGGCAGAGTTTGAGAGGATTGATACCAATTTTGAAAGAAGTCTACTGTGGGTAAATGCTATCAAACGGCATTGCATTCTATAGAGAAATTATTCAGAACAGGAAGAGTGAATAGAAGCGGCATTGTTCACTGTTGTCTTAAGAAGTTGCCACAACCACCACTCTGATCACACAACAGCTGTCAACATCTAGTTCAGACCCTCCACCAGCAAAAAGATTATGACTCACTGAAGTCTAAGATGGTGGTTACCTGTTTTTTAACAATACTTTTTAGTTAAGGTATATATATTTTGTAAGACATAATGCTACTCCGTGCTTAATAGATTACAGTATAGTGTGAATGTAACTTTTATAGACACTGAGAAACCATAGAAATCTGTGTGACTCACTTTATTGTGATGTTTGATTTATTGGGGTGGTCTGGAACGGAACCCACAGTATCTCTAAAGTGCCCCTGTACCAAGAAATAGATAGAACACATGGAACCAAAAAGAAATTCTGAAGCTAAAAGGAACAGTAATTGAAATGGACAATCCACTAGAGAGGTTCAAAAACAGATGTGAGCAAGTAGAAGAAAGAACCAGAGAACTTTGGCAATGGGGCAATTGAAATGATAAAACCTAGGGGACAGAAAGAAAAAAAAAATTGAAGAAAAGTGAACTCCATCTAGGAAACTGTGGGCCATCATCGAGTCAGCCAATATACAAACTGTGAAAGTCCCGGGAAAAAGAGAAAGGGGCAGAGGAATTATTTGAAAGCCCGAAACTTCCCTAAAACTGATGAAAATATAACTATAAAGATATTTAAAAGCTTGGTGAGCTCCAAGTAGCATAAACACTAAGAGCTCCACACCAAGACATTATAATCAAGCTGTGGGAACACAAAGAAAGAATCTTGGAAGCGGGAAGAGACAAGTCACTCCTCACATCCAGGGGCCATCGGTGAGCTTACAGGCTGATTTGTCATCAGAAAGCTTGGCGCCAGAAGGCAGTGAGGTGCAGCATTCAGAGTGCTGAAAGAATTTGGTGAGGATGTTGGCTCATTCAGCTGTTCCGTAAATTTTATGTAAAAATCTATGAGGACATTTCCCCTGTCATTCTTACTAAAATGTTTTTAAGCTTTCCAAGAGTACTTCTTTAAAATGGTTTCACTACAACTAACGGAATAACGCAAATGTATATGCCATCTCCGCCTGTCCACTACTCCATCCCTCCTCTCCGTGACAACTCACTTCATTCCTCAAGGCAACTGTTGCTGGAATTTTTGTTGCTCAGTCGCTCACTTGTGTCCAACTCCTTGCAGCCCCATGGACTGCAGTCACCAGGCTTCCCTGCCCTCCACTGTGTCCTGGAATTTGCTCACACCCATATGCACTGAGTCAGTGATGCTATCTAACAATCTCATCCTCTGTCACCTCTTCTCCTCCCGCCTTCAATCCTTCCCAGTATCAGGGTCTTTTCAAATATCAGCTCTTCCCATCAGGTGGCTAAAGTATTGGAGTTTCAGCTTCAGCATCAGTCCTTCCCATGAATATTCAGGACTGATTTTCTTTAGGATGGACTGGTTGGATCTCCTTGCAGTCCAAGGGACTCTCAAGAGTCTTCTCCAACACTACAGTTCAAAAGGATCAATTCTTTCATGCTCAGCCTTCTTTGGGGTCCAAATGTCACATCAGTATATGACCACTGGGAAAACCATAGCCTTGACTATACAGACCTTTGTTGGCA
Organism: Litocranius walleri; assembly: GCA_006410535.1. NCBI lineage: Eukaryota > Metazoa > Chordata > Mammalia > Artiodactyla > Bovidae > Litocranius > Litocranius walleri. Next base: position 2,442,010 of record SJYG01000202.1, on the reverse strand, counting down.
AAGGGATGTCTCTGCTTTTTAATATGTTGTCTAGTTTTGTCATACCTTTCCTTCCAAGGAGCAAACATCTTTTAGTTTCATGGCTGAAGTCACCATCCACAGTGATTTTGGAGCCAAGAAAATAAAATCTGCTTCCACTTTCCCCCCACCCATCTATTTGCCAGGAACTAATGGGACCGGATGCCATGATCTTAGTTTTTTGAATGTTGAGTTTTAAGCCAACCTTTTCACTGTCCTCTTTCACCTTCATCAAGAAGCCCTTTAGTTCCTCTTATTAGAGCAGTACCATCTCCATATTTAAGGCTGTTGATCTTTCTCCCAGCAATCTTGATTCCAGCTTGTGATTCATCCAGCCTGGAATTTCACATGATGTACTCTGCACAGAAATCAAATAACCAGAGTGACAGTATACAGCTTTGATATACGCCTTTCCCAATTTTTAACCAGTATGTTGTTCCATGTCTGGTTCTACCATTGCTTCTTGACCCACAAACTGGTTTCTCAGGAGGCAGGTCAGGTGGTCTGGTATTCCCATCTCTTTAAGAACTTTCCACAGTTTGTTGTCATCCACACAGTGAAAGGCTTTAGTGCAGTCAGTGAAGTAGAAGTAAATATTTTTCTGGAATTCCCGTGCTTTCTTTCTGATCCAGTGGATGTTGGCAATTTTATCTCTGGTTCCTCTGCCTTTCCTAAATCCAGCTTGTACATCTATAAGTTCTCAGTTCATATACTGCTGAAGCCTCGCTTGAAGGGTTTCGAGCACTACCTTACTAGTATGTTGGAGAAGGCACTGGCACCCCACTCCAGAACTCTTGCCTGGATAATCCCATGGACGTAGGAGCCTGGTGGGCTGCAGTCCATGGGGTCGCTAAGAGTGAGACACAACTGAGCGACTTCCCTTTCACTTTTCACTTTCATGCACTGGAGAAGGAAATGGCAACCCACTCCAGTGTTCTTGCCTGGAGAATCCCAGGGGTGGGGGAGCCTGGTGGGCTTCCGTCTATGGGGTCGCACAGAGTCGGACACAACTGAAGCGACTCAGCAGCAGCAGCAGTTACTAGCATGTGAAATGAGATGCAACTGTATGGTAATTTGAGCATTCTTTGGCATTGCCTTTCTTTGGGATTGGAATGAAGACTGACCTTTTCCAGTCCTGTAGCCACTGCTGAGTTTCCCACATTGCTGGCATGCTGAGTGCAGCGCTTTCACAGCGCCACCTTTGAGCATCTTGAATAGCTCAGCTGCAGCTCCGTCTCCTCCACTAGCTCTGTTCGTTGTAAATTCATTCTCAGTCTCCATCTTAGCTCAGCGAGCCCTAGATCTTGGCTGCTGCCTTGCTCCCCAGCTGGGACTAAAGTTCACAGCTTCCCTTGCAGCTGCATGCGGTCGTTCCTGAAATCTGGCCAATGAGATCCAGCGGAACCGTCAGGTCTGGGAGACTTCTCAGAGCCCTATTTTAAAGACTAGCCTCTCCCTCCTCTTTCCTCTCTCCCTCCTCTCCCTCCTCTTTCCTCTCTCCCTCCTTTCCCTCCTCTTTCCTCTCTCCCTCCTTTTGCCTTGCACATTGACAAGATGGCTGGCTGGAGCTCTAGCAATCATCTCAGACCATCAGTAGATGGGGCAGAACTGGGCAGGAGAATGGAGACTCAGAAGGAGCCTCTGTTCCTGGTGACTCTGTCCCTGGTGATTCCAGCTTCTACACTGGGATGTCTACCTTTTACATTTGGGGAAAAATGAGTTTCTATCTCATTTGAGTCACTTTTTTTGCAGTGTATATTACTTATAATCAAACATAACAAACACCGGCAACTCTGATGTTTCCACATATTTCTCCAGACATATAGATGTGTGTGTGTGTGTGTGTGTGTGTGTGTACGCACTCAGCCTCTCAGTCATGTCCTTTGTGACCCCATAGACTCTTTGGGACTCCATGGACTGTATCTGGCCAGGCTCCTCTATCTATGGGATTTTCCAGGCAAGAATACTGGAGCGGGTTGCCATTTCCTCCTGCAGGGGATCTTCCCCACCCAGGGGTCTCTCCTGCATCTCATGCACTGGCAGACAGACCCTCTACCCCCGAGCCACCTGGGAAGCCCGTATAAGTATATACACACAGGGAAACACATACACATATGTGTAATATCTTAATGTCTTTTGTTTAGAAATGGAGTTAACAAATGTCTCTGCTTCCAACTTTCCTTTTAAAAGAAGAATAATATGAATAATTTAAGGGGAAATTTGTATATTACTTATCACTCTAAACACCAAGGATTTTTAAGACCGGTCTCAGTGCATGGAGAGAAACGAGCGCCCTCTAGCTCTGCTTGGAGGAAAGGAACATAATGTAACATGAACTTTAAAAATGTTCCTTCTCTCAGAAGCAGCAATTTCCCTTTTTAGATTTATGTTGTGATAATACAGAGAACACTGTCTGGGAATGTTTATGACTGTTTTGCACATCATGCTGGAGATGCTAAAAAGCTCACCAAATGGGAAAATATTCAGTGAAACATGGTATGTCCGCAAAAGGGAATATCATGCAGTCACTAAAAGTGGTGTTTATAAATAATTGTAATAACAGAGAAACATGCTCCTCATATAACAGGCAAGAGCAAGCTGCAAACCATACTTGAGAAAGCATATGAAGCACATTTGGGAACAAGCCCAGAAGTAAACATTTTTAAATGTTAATATCAGGTTTCTCTAGGAGCAGTACTACAGGCAACTTTTACTCCTTTTATGCATTTTCCTTTGTTCCCCAAATTCTAGTAAACGTTTACTCAGGTGTTGTAAACATTTACCCGGGTGTGGGGAGATAACTCAGAATGAAGGTGAAAGCGGTGAACACTGACCGATGCCCGTGCGACTGATGCTGGGCACTGCGTGAGCTCGGAACCTCGGGCGATAGAAGGTGTCTCGTGCGGGGCTGCAGGATTAGCGGTACCCGGAAGGACACCGCGGCCTAGCATGGAGAAATAGGAGAGGGGAGGTGGGCTAGAGGAGCAGAGATGCCTCACTCCCCAGGCTTCAGGTGCAGCCCTCCGACTCCCCATCACCCTGCTGTCCCATCTCACAGAGGGAGCCGCCAGGCCTGTGGCCCTGGCTCTGTAAGCCCTCCCTGGCTGTGAGCTGCTGAGGCCCATGGGCCAGGGCCCCGCCATGCTGCAGGGCTGCCCCTGGGAGGGAGGTGCATCGCAGCTGTTTCACAGCACTGCCCCCCTCTTTTTTGCAAAGCCCTTTTTTTAGCTGCACAGCACCGGGAGGTGGGGGTGGGAACAGGCAGGAGAGGAGGAGCCATCACCGGCCTACACCCTGCCCAGGCGGCCTCTTCACCAGACTGAAAGTCTGTGAAGGGAAGAGACCCCCAAACTACACTGGCTGTGGTGGGCGGAGCAGCGGTCGTGACCAGCGTTGCCCCGCCCCCTCTGCCATCTGTCCTTGGCTCCTGGATCTTGGAAGCTCCTCTGCCAGAGGGGCAATAAAAGTCTAGGAGTGATAGAAGGCGAACTGGAGAGGCTGCAGCATAAAAGCTCGTTATGGCTTTGAAACAGGCCTGTTCAGATGCCTTTTCATGTGGCTCCCACGCAGCGTTTGGCGCTGGCTGGGAGTGAAAAGGAAAACAAGAAATTCAGCTTAGCCCTGGGTTTCTTCTTCTTCCTTTTTATTCAACTGTGGATTTTTTTTTTTTTTTAATTCTGAATTGTCAAATCTGGAACAAATCCTGAGAGAGGGTGCCTGGCCCACTCAAGAGCTGCCAGAGGTCCTGCTCCAGGCAGGCTCTGGCCTCAGCCGCTGACCTTCTCAGGGCAGACCTCCTGCCCGCCTGCTGCCAGGCGCCTGCCCTCAGCCCCCGGCAGGCCCTGAGCCGCCCACTGCCCTGCACGGGCCTTGCTGGCTGTGTGTCCGGCGGGAAGACCAAGGGCAGGGGTGTCCTGGCCTGGAGGAACTGTGGGCAAAGGGCAGCTCTCTGTATGTAGCAGGCCATCGAGGAGGCCCTGGGCGTGAGGCTGAAGCAAATTAATCCAGCCCTCCTTCCCAGTGTACAACCTGGAGGGCAGAGACCAGTGGGGGTCCCCAGCGGGGCCCAGGGTCTAGCACAGCGCCTGGCACACAGCAGGCACGCAGTGAACACATGCTGAGTGAGTGAACTGACAGGCAGCTTATCTGGTCCTCAGGATGGGGTCGCGGAGGGGCCCGGAAAGAAACCAGTCCCACCTCCCAGGGGTGATGGTCTGGGGTGCATGGGAGTCTCAGCCTCCTCCTAACTGCAGGGACAAGCAGGCAGACGGCATGGCAGGGGCAGGGGGTAGGGGGAGGTGTCACTGCGCCCCGCCCAGTGCCTGGGCAGCACCCCCACCCAGTGTGGAGGGTGGGAACATGACCCCCATTTTGAAGCTGGGAGAACAGAGGCCCAGAGAGGAAAAGGGACTTGTCGGGATGAAAATCTAGGTCAGCCTGACGCCAAGAAGGCTGTGACCAACCCCCACCAATCGCACCAGATCTGAGGCCGGCCCACCCCTCCCCCT
>SJYG01000202.1:2415036-2426651 GCA_006410535.1 Litocranius walleri | reverse complement strand
TCTACCATCTCAGCAGAGTAGGGGGGCGGGGGGCAGGCGGCTGGGGCAAAGACAGATGGGGGGGGTCTGACGATGCTGGACAAGAAACAGCTAGTGCTTCCTCGTTCTGGGCGCCGCTGGCCTGGCTTGCCTGGAAATGCCAGCCCCTCATCCCACCCTCAGGGCTCACAGTGTGGACTTTGAACCAGGCAGCCCCAGCTGTGGCCCCAGCCCCAGCCGTCAGAAGTTGCTTAAACACACTGTGCCTCGGTTTCCCCATCAGCACAGAGGGGATGGCAGGACGGATGCTGAGAGCCTTCCGTGACACGTACCTCGTAAAGCGTGTGGCTCGGTGCTGGCCCAGAGGCGCCTGCCAAGCGATGTGAGGCATGTTAGAGGGCTTCTAACAGCCAGCATTTCTGCCCCTTCAGCCAGGGCACCAGCCAGGCTGTGTCCTTGATGTACTCTGCTGATGTTCGAGAGTAACCCGGGCTTTAACACACCCACTGTACTGCCTGCCTCTCCCAGAGGACGCAGAGTTTACAGGCTGCCCACCACTGTCCCCTGATGCCCATGGTCACCTGAGAGGCCCCCAGTGAAGGTTCTGGGTGGTTGAATGTGGCCATGGGTTGTGCAGGCTCCTGGAGTCCCGTTCTGTGGTTCAGCTCTGCACTCAGGAGCCACTTTGAAGAACCCACCCTCCAGCACCCAGGCCGGGAGGCCCCTCCTCTGGAGAAGCCCACTTGGCTCCAACCTGATGACCTTCACCCAGGGGTCAGCCTCCAAGCCTCCTCCCCACTTTCCTCAAACTCCTCTAACACACCCTGGCCCTGCCTTCCCGCCCAGAACCCACGGGGCTGCGTCTGCCTGGACCCTGCTTTCTGTGGGGTCGCGGCTCCCTCCCCAGCGCTGACCACGACTCCCTCTCCCCCTTGCAGCCGGACTGCCATCTGCACCTGCACCTGCGCTGGGCAGACAACCCCTACGTGTCGGGCACCGTGCACACCAAGGACAGCGCCCCCGGCCTGGTCATGGGCGCAGGTAGGAGACCGCCTTCGTGGCTGGACCACGGGAGCCGCACCGCCTGCGCAAAGCTCCAGGCTCGGGGTGGAACCTGACAGCCACAGGCCTGGGGCCACGGTGTGTCCACTGGGACAGCGCCATAGCATCCCCAGGAAGCCCAGGTTTCTTGGCACCGCCCCCTGAGGGATGTCTGCATGGTCCAGAGTGGGCACATGATAGGTATTCACTAAATGAATGGATGGATGGATAGATGGATGGAAGGATGAATACAGTGGTGGATGAATGACTGATGAAAGGATAGATGGATGGATGGATGGATGGATGGTTGGATAGGAGGATGGATGGAAGGATGGAAGGATGAATATAGTGGTGGATGGATGACCAATGGAAGAATGGATAGATGGATGAAGGGAAGGGTGGATGATAGATGGATAGAAGGATGGATATAGATGAATGGGTATAGATGAACAGAAGAATGGATGGACGAATGGACAGATGTATGGAAGGATGGATAGATGGGTGGACGACCAGTGGAAGAACAGATGGAAGGATGGACGGGTGGCAGGATGGGTCAGAGGACACTTGAATAGTTGAAAGAATAATAGTCCAATGGCCTGATGGAAGGTGGAAAACAAAATGGTGAGTGAATGCATGGAAGGATGGCTGGGTGAGTGGGTGGAAGGGTAATCGGTATCATGGTTGATAGTTACTGGTCCCTAAAGAAGTTTCTAGTTGGGAGAGAGACATATACAACTTACATAAGGGGGGAAAGAAGCCTACATTGTGACTGTGTCTGTCTACCCCATTAAACTAGAAACTTATTCAGGGGTCACTAAATGTGTGCCAATCAAATAAAATTCTAAAATAAGGTTTATGTGAGTTAGAAGAATCATTGCAAATAAAATCACATGCTTTAAAAGTCCACTGCCAGGCAGTGGCTGGCGTCTGGCTTCCCTTTTACCCTTCAGAGAGGAGATAGCCTCACCAGCTCTCAGCAGCTCCGCCTTGACGCTCTGTCCACAGCTGCCCTGGTGGCGGTTTCTCCCCTGCCAGGCCCTGAACTCCTCTCATCACCATCGTGACCCTGAGAGGTCAGCACCTCCACTTTGCAGAGGTAATGAACCCGAGGAGAGGGAAGAGTTGCTCGCAACTTGCCAGGTGTCCTCCTGAAGCTTGAGACCCTCCGCAGGCTCCTCTGGGAAAGGAAGTCCCCTGCCCTGGGGGGACTGCTGTGCCCCTTGAAACTGCAGAGAGCAAGACTTTGGGGCAGGCCCACCAGCCAGCCACTGGTCCTGGGGGCGGAAGGGCCAGGCTGGGGCTGTGCACACCCAGGTGTGGATGGGGCATGTGGCAGTCAGAGAGACAGTGTGTCTGCCCCGTCACAGAGCAGGGACCACCAAGGCCCGGGCCAGGGCTCAGGGCTGCCTGAACCCGGGGCTCTATCCCTCTTTCTGCTCCAGCACCAGCTGCAGCCTGGAGAATTTGGACCCCAGACCCTGGGCTGGACGATGCATGTGACCCTTCAGCAGATGTATCCCAGCCTGGCAGCTGTGTGTGAGAGAGCGAATGAATGAGTGAGTAAGCTGATGAATGAGTGAGGGAATGAATGAGTGCGTGGGTACGTGAATGAGAGGGTGAATGAATGAGTGAGTGAGTGAATGAGTGAGTGAGTGAAGGAGTGAATGGCCACGCTGAGGCGGCAGGGCCGTCCTTCGAGAGGAGGGAATATGCGTCTCAGAGTGACCCGACCAGAGCCCACAGGCAGGCCGGGAGGTGAGGCCCCTGTGCGCTCTGTGCACCTCAGAAGGCAGGAGAACTTGGCGGTCAGGGTGGGCATCCCACGCTATCCCGGAGAGGGGGTGTTCCAGTCGGGGGGCGGCAAGTGACACAACCAGACAGATGGCGGCTCGGAAGAGCTCTCCGCTTCTGGGCCTCCTTCTGCCCATCCGTGCCCCAGGGGTCTTGGTCAGTGGCTGCCACTGGGGCGGGGTCCACCTGCTTCCAGGTGGGTGTCAATGACAAAAATGCCCATCAGCCTCGATTTCAATGCCGCTCATGGGGCACCAGCTCCCACACAGAGAGGGGTCGGGCCCCCTGTGTCAGGCACCCTCAGTCTTGTGGACTCAGGTCCCTGGACCCGAAGGCAACGAACGGTGTATTTACAACGCACGTTAGTGAGGGCTTGAGACCTCAAATTCTTGACCAAACGTGCAAAAGGCACAGTTTCAAATGTTCCCAGCACTCAGAAGTCTTTGAAAGCTCAGGACAAGCGTTCCAGCCCCTGGGGAAGCTGCCAGGATCTGCAGGAGCTCCGCTTCACCATCTTCCAGTCACAGAAGGGAGCGCAGGGGGTGGGTGGCGCCTCCCTCCGCCCCTCCCTCCCTCCCTCACTGTCTCCACCCACCAGGGGCAGGATGCTGCGTTTATGCTTCATTCTGCGGCTTTTTAAGCTCGCCATGGCTTTCCCGAGATGGAGATGGAGCCATCCGTACCGTGTGGGCCAACCGAGGTGTGAATTTTTTTGCATCCTCCATCCAGCCCTGGGTGTCTGCTGGGAACAGAGGACCAGAGAGGGGAGGTGGAGGGAGCTGGGCTCCCTCGGGCCCGCCGCTGCTGCTAAGCAGGGACCAGCTTCCCACTGGTGGCCCCCGTGAGCTGGGCAACATGGCAGGAGCAGTGGGTCCGAATGAGGGCCCGTCTGGGCTGAGCCGCCCAAGGCAGCCGGGGGGTGAAGGCTGTGTGTTTCCAGGGAGCCTCTGCGCGACCTTCCATCACTCACCCCTCACCCTGGGACAGGCAGAGGGTGCCACACGCCCTGCTTCTGCCGCATCCCAGCTGCTGGGCTCTGGGCGTGACTGGTGCCTCCGAACCTCAGCGCCCTCATCTGCAGAAAGAGAACGACCTCTGTTCAGCAGATGCCAGGCGTGTTTCCACAGCTCTCCCTGTCACTCAGACAGCTCCTGAGCACCACTGCCCTTGAGCCGGGCTCCACGCCAGGCGCCTTCTGCTAGGAGCCTGTCCTCTGGGCCCATGAACAAGAGGTTAGACCCACAGCAGTGACTTCAGTGAGGTCAGGAAAGAATATAAGAAGCAAAGACAGGAACACTGGCTCCTAACTGCCAGGGTCGAGAAGCAGCCTCAGAGGGTGAACCCAGAAATAAGCGAGCGCAGCAGGCCAGGGTGCCAGCTGGAAGGTTCTCCACCGGCTGGACCGCGTCAAGGGGACAAGCTTCTAAGGAGGCAGCAGACACATATGCGTGGTCTGGACTGAGGGCACCGGTCCGATTCGGACTCAGCCCTTCCCGTGTTCTTGCTATAGGGCGGGTGCTGCGGCTCCCAGAGCTGCCCTGCCGGGTCCCGGGCCCTGGGCCCCCCACGCAGCACACGCTGCTTCCGGCTCCGTGTCCGGGGGGTGAATCCTCAGGGCCACACAGGGCAAAGGCTGCAGACGCCTCCTGGACACAGCTCCGGGGGAGTCCCATGGCCGGGAAAACCCTGAAGGGCCGTGACAGGGAGCTCGGAGCACCCCCCGTCCTCTCCCGGGAAGAGCCCCCGGGGCCCCAGTAGGAGCCCTGGCTCCTGGTCCAGGCTGCCTCCCTCCTCCAAGAGGGGATGGGCTGTATCTTGTGCTGATCTTCTGCTCTGTCCAGGCCCTGAGGTCCTTCCACTCTGCAAGCTGCCAGCCAAGGAAGGTCAGAAAGGAAACGTGCATCCAGGGAGCGCTTACTGTATACCAGGCCCTGAGAGCATGGACGCAGAGCAGAGGGGCCGGGCTGTTGGGGGAGGAGGCCCAAGGAGAGCCCAGAGCAGCCAGGAGGGGGCGCAGCACCGGGGACGTCCCCTGGGCCTCAGTTTCCCCTCCCTAACGTGAGGGCCCTGGCCTCCGAGCTCCTGCAGAGCCTTCTGCTCTGATGGCCTGTGGCCGTGTCCTCTGAATGTCCCCTGATGCCCCGCCCCCCGCCTCGGTGCCTGTTTGGTGCCTGACACCCTTGGTAGATGAAGCAAGGAAAGCAGATCGCGTCACTTAAAAGAGAGACATCACTTCCCCCAAAACCACAGGCGGCAAATCTGCCTGTGAGGTTGTGCTGACCCCACAGCCTTTGCTGCACGGCTTCGGTATTGGATGCACGGGTCCCGGCATCTCTGTTGGTGTCTTGAAGGACGGGGGCGGAGTGGAGATCAAGGGCGCCCCTTCCGTCCTCTGCCCACCCTCCAACCCCCAGCTGTTGCCTTCATTCCAATACCCCCTTGACTGCACTCAGCAGCTTTTCCTGAGCGCCTTGCGGTGGCCGGGTGGGTAGAAGGGAACCCAGCTCGGCACCTGCCCCTGTGCCCCACCTCCCTGATCAACCTCCCCTCCCACCTCGCTGCTGTCGCCAAGGCCCGGCCCAGTGCCTGCCACACCTGCCCCTTTCGCTTGGCCGGTGGCATTCGTCTTTCGAGGCAAGGGGCAGAGGTTACTTCCTGCAGGAGCCACTCCTGGATTCCCCTCCTTCGTGGGTCTGTTAGCTTTCCCTTCTCTGCTTTCACGGCTCTCTGGGATCCCAGGCATCCTCAGCCCTGCCCTGGTTGCAGGGCATCCTTCTTCCCTGGCTAGGCGGAGAGGTCCCTGGGAGCCAGGGCTGTGGTTGCTCAGCTGGCACCCCCTGCAGCTTAGCACAAGGCTGGGGAGAGAGCAGGCACTCCACAGATGCTGATGGATAAGTGCAGGGGGAGGGGGAGGGCTGGAACTGATGAAGAAGAGACGAGGGGATGGAAGGATGATGGTGGATCATAAATTAACGAAGGCTGGATGGATCATAAATTGATGAGGGATGGATGGGCGGATAATAAATTGATGAAGGATGGATGGATGGATGGATGGATAATAAATAAATTAGGTCAGAAAGGAAACGTGCATCCAGGGAGCGCTTACTGTATACCAGGCCCTGAGAGCATGGACGCAGAGCAGAGGGGCCGGGCTGTTGGGGGAGGAGGCCCAAGGAGAGCCCAGAGCAGCCAGGAGGGGGCGCAGCACCGGGGACGTCCCCTGGGCCTCAGTTTCCCCTCCCTAACGTGAGGGCCCTGGCCTCCGAGCTCCTGCAGAGCCTTCTGCTCTGATGGCCTGTGGCCGTGTCCTCTGAATGTCCCCTGATGCCCCGCCCCCCGCCTCGGTGCCTGTTTGGTGCCTGACACCCTTGGTAGATGAAGCAAGGAAAGCAGATCGCGTCACTTAAAAGAGAGACATCACTTCCCCCAAAACCACAGGCGGCAAATCTGCCTGTGAGGTTGTGCTGACCCCACAGCCTTTGCTGCACGGCTTCGGTATTGGATGCACGGGTCCCGGCATCTCTGTTGGTGTCTTGAAGGACGGGGGCGGAGTGGAGATCAAGGGCGCCCCTTCCGTCCTCTGCCCACCCTCCAACCCCCAGCTGTTGCCTTCATTCCAATACCCCCTTGACTGCACTCAGCAGCTTTTCCTGAGCGCCTTGCGGTGGCCGGGTGGGTAGAAGGGAACCCAGCTCGGCACCTGCCCCTGTGCCCCACCTCCCTGATCAACCTCCCCTCCCACCTCGCTGCTGTCGCCAAGGCCCGGCCCAGTGCCTGCCACACCTGCCCCTTTCGCTTGGCCGGTGGCATTCGTCTTTCGAGGCAAGGGGCAGAGGTTACTTCCTGCAGGAGCCACTCCTGGATTCCCCTCCTTCGTGGGTCTGTTAGCTTTCCCTTCTCTGCTTTCACGGCTCTCTGGGATCCCAGGCATCCTCAGCCCTGCCCTGGTTGCAGGGCATCCTTCTTCCCTGGCTAGGCGGAGAGGTCCCTGGGAGCCAGGGCTGTGGTTGCTCAGCTGGCACCCCCTGCAGCTTAGCACAAGGCTGGGGAGAGAGCAGGCACTCCACAGATGCTGATGGATAAGTGCAGGGGGAGGGGGAGGGCTGGAACTGATGAAGAAGAGACGAGGGGATGGAAGGATGATGGTGGATCATAAATTAACGAAGGCTGGATGGATCATAAATTGATGAGGGATGGATGGGCGGATAATAAATTGATGAAGGATGGATGGATGGATGGATGGATAATAAATAAATGAAGGGTGGATGGATAATAAATTGATGAAGGATGGTTGGATGATTTGGATGTTGGTTGGACCTCAAAAAAAAAAAAAAAAGGCAGGCACACAAGCCCTCGGCTGCTCTGCTTGAACTGGCTTTGCCTCTTCTCTGAGAACGATCCCTCTCCCTTGGGATTGTCTAGTAACATCTACACTTGGCTCTGGAGGAGGCGCTCCTGAGGGCACCATGTGGATAAGGCGCCAGAGGGCATGTGCTGCTCAGGTTGCCGGGTCAGGGGCCTCTGGGGCTCCAGGAAGAGTCCGGAAGGGCTACTGTGTCCTCAGAGCAGGTCCTCTTCATCCTGGAAGGAGCTCAGGTCCCTGGCTCCCCCACCATCACCACGTGGTCAGAGCAGAAGCCTGTGAAGTCTGACATGTCAGAAAATTCTGCAGCCGGAGCCCCTTCCTGGGAGGCTGTCTGGGGTCATCCAGCCCAGCTCCGAGGCCGCCTGGAGCTGTGTCCTCCAGGCAACCGACATTCTTCCTGTCAGAGTCCACTCGGCCAAGCCTCCTGGTCTTCAGACCAGAGTCACCTTGGATACTAAGCGGGGGTTCTTTGCCCCCACTCAGCAGCACCCCCAGATTAAGTCCTAGCCCCGCAGAGCGGCCCCTTCGAGGCTGGTGACCCACCTGCCAGCCTGGTATAGGGTCAGGTGAACCAGGACGCAGGAGGAGCCTGTTGGCCGCCCAGCTGAATTGGCGCCCACTTCCCCATCCTCCAAACGGCCCCTCGACGGACGCTTAATGAGCACCTACTATGTGCTTGCCCAGCTCTCACCTGGATGGCCCCACGCTGCCCGGACCAGCCTCTGGCCTCCCCTCTACCCACCCCCCGGGGGCTACCTCCAAACGCAAACCCAGCCGTGTCCTGCCCCAGTTTAAAGCCCATCACGGGCTGCTGGGTCCACACGCTGCTCACCTGGCCCGCGTGGGCCCCAACCTTGCTTCTTGCTCCTGAACCCCGCTCCTCACCCATGGGTCTCCTGAGGGCCCACGCTCTGCCTGCTCCTGGGCTCTGCCAGAGCTGCCTGAGGCCGGCTTTCTCTGGGCAAAGTTAACCCTTTACTGCGCAGACCAGGGCCCACAGTTGTGACGGCAGGCCTGTCGGCACCCAGGAGGGCAGAAGGCGCATCCGCTGGTGGCTTTGGGGGCGTAGACTCAGGGCCCATCCACCGCCAGCCCTGGTTCGGGGCCCTGGCTGTGCTCAGACCTCGGTCAGGGGGGAGTGGCCGGTCCTAAGAGCAGCTCCATCCCTTCTCTTCCGGACCAGGTAACCTGGGCTCCCAGCTGGTGGAATATAAAGAGGAAATGTACATCACATCGGACTGCGGCCACACCTGGAGGCAGGTAAGGTGGCAGGGAGGGGCTCACCGCGCCGGGGCCCCCAGAGACGTGTCTGTTCTCGCCCCCTCCCTCCCGGAGGAGCTCTGAGACACGCTGCTGCTTCTGCCCGGCCTGAGCGGCTGGACTCCGCTCCCTTTAGGGCCCGGCCGGCTGGCCCCCACCTCCTGCTGTTCTTGCAGCAGCCACTGCTGGAGGATTTGAGGTCTGACACATCTCCCCACGGTCAGGTTACCCTGAATGTCAACCCAGACGGAACAACCACCAGGGATGGGGTGGAGGCGCTGTCCCGGCAGGAAGGCACATGGAGACTCCCCGAGAGCAGGACGTGGGGGCCGCAGACCAGGCCCGGGTCCTGCAGGGCAGCTGCTGGGTGGATGGCAGAGACTTGGGAGAGAAAGGAGAAATGGGGGAGGAGCAGGGTTGAGGGGGTCACAGTGAGTGTGGTTCGGGGTGCCTCGGGCATATCCACGGGGTGATGTTCTGATGTTCAGTGCAGCCTGAGAAAAGGAAAACAGGAAAATGACAAGAATCAGGAGACAGCAGTTGTGCAGGAAATGGCCCCCTGGGCTGGGAGGTCACACTGTGAGGGCCCGTCAGCACTACCCCAACACGCGACTCAGAGTCTCAGACTAGACGGGTGGGGGCTGCTGTACGAAGGGCGTCCCACGGAGCAGGGTGGCTGATGGTCCAACACCTGGGCAGTCCGGCCAGACCCAAGCGCTCCGCCCCAGCAAAGGCTCAGACCCCCTCTGCACTTGCTGTTTATTTCTTTCCAGGAAAAATAAAAAAAGCCTCATGTGGTCTGCCAACTTCATGCAGTGACAATTTCTACCTTAAGCGCTTAAAAAATTGCACTAAATTTTCATCGGTGTCTCCCCTTCCTGAGGATGGAAGAAGCTCTATTTTCAGGTCAATTTTTGCACCTCTGAGCTCCCCACTTAACTGACTCCTCCCAGCTACTGCTCTGGACAAAGACGTTAATCCTCAAAGTGCAGAGCTCACCTGCACCCTGGTTTCAAGTCCTGGCATTTTTTTGTAAATAATATGCAAGAAACCAGGAATTTTGAAAAGGGCAAAAGAGATTTATTGTGTTACAATATTTCTGTTTCAGTAAAACTAGTGAGATATGTCTAAAACTCTCTTAAAGGTCACTGCCTGTCCATTTATTACAGAAACCACCCCCACCCCCGGCCCCAGCTTATTAGATTTAATAGACCTGGTGAAACAGAAAGATGTATTTTGTAGAAACTGACTGTATGGTATTCACAGTGGCCACTGTTGGCAAGCCGTTTGCTTAGGCTTCAAACTTGGGAACTTGTCAGAATTAAGTGGGAGAATGTCGATTCAGGGCTCAGCTGCAGTGATGGGAGGAGGGTACGGGGTCGGGGGCACAAGAGGTTGCAGGAGTACCCAGGTACCTGACAGAGTAGGGGTGCCCATGTGTCAGAAGGGGGTCGTTTACTGGGGTGGGGGGCAAGCAGGAGGCAGAGGTCAGGGTGGGACAAAGGCAGGAAGACCTGGAGAGCCCAGGCTGGTTTGTCAAGGATGCCACGAGATGTCTCTACCGCAAAACTCTGGGAATGTAAATTACAAATGACAGCGCACACGCTGTTAAAGGGGCATATTTTTAAAACAGGACTTCCCTGGAATGATCCCAAAATAGAAAACATTTAAGGAGCACCCTCTAGAGCTCAGGGCATCAGGGAAGTGGGAAAGACGGGGGATGGGGCTGGGGGCCGCTGACTGCTCACGGTGCAGAAGACCAGAGCAATGGCTGTGCAAAGACCCTCAGGTTCCCTGCGGGTGTTGTTTTGTTGTTCAGTTGCTAAGGCGTGTCTGATTCTTTGAGACCCCCCATGGACTGCAGTACCCCAGGCTTCCCTGTCCCTCACCATCTCCCAGAATTTGCTCAAACTCGTCCATCGAGTTGGTGATGCCATCCAGCCATCTCATCCTCTGTCATCCCCTCCTCCTCCTGCCTTCAATCTTTCCCAGCATGAGGGTCTTTTCCAATGAGTCTGCTCTTCACATCAGGGCCAAAGTGAGTCTTCCCCAACACCACAGTTCAAAAGCATCAATTCTTCAGTGCTCAGCTTTCTTTATAGTCCAACTCTCACATCCATACATGACCACTGGAAAAACCATGGCCTTGACTAGATGGACCTTTGTTGGCATAGTGATGTTTCTGCTTTTTAATATGCTGTCTAGGCTGGGCATAGCTTTCCTTCCAAGGAGCAAGCGTCTTTTAATTTTGAGGCTGCATGGGGTTTGAGTCGCCTGATTTCCAAGTCCCCAGCTAATGAGGGTGGAATCACCTGTGGGGCTCCCATGGGGAGACTGGGAGGCACCCGTCTTCCCTGTGGGTAGATAGGGCAAATGCCCCCTGCTTGTCCTTGTGGGAGGTGGGTGTGAAGATGGGGAGTCTGACCACATGTGAGGGTTGTGAGCACATTTGGGGCCATGCCTTGCTGGCCACCAGAGGTATTTCCTCCTCTGAGAGCCCTATCCAGGTCTCTCGACATTTTGTCCCCTAAGGACTTGGCGGGGATTCATTCACTCACTCACTCACTCACTCACTCATTCATCTATCCCACACACACTTCCTGAGCCCTGGCACCTCCCGCCGTGAGCTGAGCCAGTACTGGGCCAGAGGACTCAGAGGCAGATTGGGCCTTTGAGGAGCTCCCTAGCTGGAGAAGACAATGACAAGTTCATGCAGTAAGTCCTGGGACAGGGGGCCCAGAAACTCCCCACACCCACCCAGCGTGGCATCGGGGAGGGCTTCCTGAAGGAGGCGGCACGTGAACTGAGTCAGTGGTAAACAGAGGTTTGCTTTTACTGGTGGATGCCTATCCTAAATGCTTTCCTAAATTCTGCAGTTTCTTTCTCATCCTCTCATTGCTGCAGAACCACCTGCGGTGTTTATTTGCATTTTGCTCTCCAGCCAGTGGTGTAGAAATTGTCATCAGCATGCATTCGTGCCGTTCATCCCAGGCGTACTGAGTCTGGGTAGTCGGGGGAGGGAGGGGGTGGCCCGGGGACACCAGGAGCCCTCTGACCAGCCCTGCCTCAGGGAGCTGGGCTCTGCTGCAGCCCCCCAGCCGGCGTGTGGCCAGCTCTGTCCCTGGGAGAGCGACCTCTGACCCTGAAAGCCCTCCAAGCCCCCCCCCCCCCGGGTCCT
>SJYG01000202.1:2398658-2414581 GCA_006410535.1 Litocranius walleri | reverse complement strand
GCCCCCTCACCACCCCCCACCACCACCACCCCCACCCGTGCTGCTGATAGCTGCTCCCTGCCAGGCCTGGGGAGACAAGGGGTGGGGAATGACAGCCCAGCATGGTCGGGTGGGCCAGAGGGAGGCCTGGGGCTGTGAGGATGCCCCTACCCGCCCCTCCTCCTGGGAGAGCAGGGAAGACTTCCCAGAGGAGGTGACTTTTCAAGATGGACCTGAATTAGATAGGTGGAGGCCAGACAGGGAAGCCGGCTGCGTGTGCCCAGGCCAGAGTGGGTTTGGCTTCAGCTTCAGACGTGTGAAGGGCTGTTGTGGGGACGTGAGGGCAGGCATGAATTGTGGACTTGGGAGACAGAGCCCGGGGAGCTGTCAGGAAACCAGTATCACTTTAGTCTGAAAAAGATCTTTCTGCACGGCAAGCTGGCAACACTGATACGCCACACTGGGAAGCAGTAAGCTCCCATACGCGACCTGGCAGACCCTGGGCTGGGCTTGCGCACCAGGTGGGGCTGACCTGGATGTTTCCAAGACCTGGATAACTGCAGTCCAGGGGATCTCCCTGAGCAGACGTGGGTGCCACCTGCTGCTGGCAGGTGGCTGCCGTGACCTCCTACGAGAGTGTGAGGGCAGGGGTCCAGTCGAGCTGGGGACACCAGTCTGGCCCTGGGGCTGGTCACTGCCCCTGCCGGTTCGCCCAGCCGCCTCAGCTCGACAGCTCTGGTCCCTGGGCATGGGCAGGGCTGGGTCCGACAAGGCAACTGGCCCTGGATGCAGACTGTGTCCCCAGCTGCCCCTTCTCTTGGCAGGTTCAGCGTGGACGAGGGCCTTACCTGGAGCACGCACAACTTCACCAGCACCTCCGTGTTTGTGGACGGGCTGCTGAGCGAGCCAGGGGACGAGACACTGGTCATGACGTGAGTGCCCGTGGGAGGTGGGCAGGCGGGTCAGAGCCAAGCCCCAGGGGGGCTGCGGTGGAGGGTGCCCAGGCCCTGCTGCGGTGGGCGGGCTCAGCGCTGCCCCCGCCTCCCTGCCCATCCTCCCCACTCTCGCCCCCGCCTCCACACCTGCCTCCTCGTCTCCACCATCCTCTGTGTCCTCCCACCCACTGCCACTGGGAGGTGGCCACTCTTCCCTAACCAAGGACATCTGTCATCTGCCCAGGACCACCGGGCTGGTGAGGGGTGGGACTAAGAGTCAGGGGTCAGCCCTGGGTCACCGCCCATTTGGCCCTTTGAGACTGGGATACTGTCGGTGGTGGTGGTGATGATGGTGGTGATGGTGGTAATGATGGTGAAGGTGATGGGTCAGGAAGATCCGCTGGAGGAGGGATGGGCTACCCACTCCAGTATTCTTGGGCTTCCCTGGTGGCTCAGCTGGTAAAGAATCCACCTGCAATGCGGGCAACCTGGGTTCTATCCCTGGGTTGGGAAGATCCCCTGGAGAAGGGAGAGGCTGCCCACTCCAGTATTCTGGCCTGGAGAATTCCATGGACTGTACAGTCCATGGGGTCACAAAGAGTCGGACATGACTGGGGCCATTTTCACTTTCCGACTTTCAGAAGGTGGTTCCGATGGTAAAGAATCTGCCTGTGATGTGGGAGACCCCAGGCCGATCCCTGGGTCAGGAAGAGCCCCTGGAGAAGGGAACGAGTACCTACTCTCAGACACAACTGAGCGATTAATGCCCTCACTTTCACACACACATTAAAGGCACTGACTTCCTAAAACTCAGAGTTAGCCAGATGCCAGCCATTTCTCAAAGTGTCAGCTGAATGTTTAGGCTTCATAAAAGGCAGGACTTCAGAGACACGGAGGGGATTAGTTGGATCAAGTGGACCAGCCTCTTTTCAGAGACTTCCCTGGTGGGGCCTGTGTAGCCCGCCCAGGAGTTTGAGCAGTGGTCACACTCCAGCCAGTGCGCGTTTCCCGGGCCGGGCATCAGAGCCCCAGAGCCACCAGCTGGGAGACTGATCCCGCTCCCCAGGAGGTGGGTCACGGCCGTGCCATCCTGAGGGGTCCCTGGCCTCAGTGTCCTTGTCAGTGAGGTGGGAATATTAACAGCACTCCCCTTGGGGTGGTGAGGAGGAGTGGATGGGGGGCGCGGAGGACGCGCCAGCAGTACCCGCTGCGGTCACCTCCATCGTCACACGGCTTCCGGAAGAGCGGGAGACAGGCTCAGGCTGTGGAGGGCCTGAAGTGAGTGAGTGAGTGAAAGTCACTCTGTCCTGTCTGACTCTTTGCGACCCCCTGGACTGTACAGTCCATGGAATTCTCCAGGCTAGAGTACTGGACTAAAGATGTCCCTTAAGGACATCCCTTCACTGAGCTAAGACCCTCATGCCCCGTTTAAGCAGCAACCCAGCTGGCTCTGCTTGGGAGAAGGGGGTGCCATGGCAGAGACAGTCCTCATGTGGTGAGGCTCCCAGGGAGGGACTGTCCCATCAGCACCAGAGTCGGGATAGCGGACCAGCGGGACACCTTCACGACCACCGTCACCACCCCCATCCGGGCCTCCCACGGCCGCTGTCAGGAGCCCCTCTGAGAGCGGCTGGGCCAGGCGGAGGAGAAGCGGGCCATTTGGTCCATGCTGGGCCACGTCCACCAGCAGCAGGGGAGGCCCGGGCTGGGGTGACGGGGGCTCTGGCTCACGCCTCTGGCAGCAGAAAAGCAGGATGGATTATGGCAGCTGAACACGAGTAGGTGAGAGGCTCAGGCTGGAAGGAGGACCGCAGGGTGTCTTCAGACACCAGGGCTGCCCGTGGGCAGGCAGGAAGGAAGGCAGGAGCCAGTGGAGAGCGATCAGGCCTCTCAGAGCCCCGGCCGGGGAGGGGGGCCACTGAGGGGGAGCCAGGCCAAGCAGAGGGAGGCTGCAGGACCAGAAGAGGCCCCTGTCGAGGCTCGGGGTCTCGTTTATGAAGTAAAGATCACAGTATCTGCTGCTGGGGACTGTTCGGGGCAATGGAGGCAATGTGTGCATGTGTGTCGGGGACTGTATGTGTAAGAGTGAGTGTGTGTGTGTATATGTGTCTATAAACCTTCTACAACCAAGCATCCTACACAAACCATTGCTAATCCACCATGGGTCCCAAAAGGCCAGTGTCATTGTCCCCATTTTAAAGCCAAGGAAACTGAGGCACAGAGAGGAATAGACATGCCAAAGGTCACAAGACAAGTAAACAGGTGTCAACCCAGGGTTGTTGGCTCCGAGGTGTCCTTTGGAGCCAAAACTCTTCCAGTATCAGCCTCAGACATGCAGAGCCAGCCATCATGTCCCCCAGAAAACATT
This sequence comes from Litocranius walleri, assembly GCA_006410535.1. Lineage (NCBI taxonomy): Eukaryota > Metazoa > Chordata > Mammalia > Artiodactyla > Bovidae > Litocranius > Litocranius walleri. Next base: position 2,411,299 of record SJYG01000202.1, on the reverse strand, counting down.
CCAAGACCCTTCTCAACTACCCTCCTAGATTGGAGTTTGTGCCCTTTAGGCCACGACTGACTTCCCCAAGTATTCGACTCCTATCCGTGAGCCTGGAATGGGGACCAAGGCCGGAGTGAGTACATCACCTCCTCCATCCAGGCGCTCAACCTCTGGTAATGTGGCCGGGGTCCTATAGGGTGACCTGGAGAAGGACCAGGGAAGTGCAGGCTGGGCTCCTGGAGTGTGAGGTGCTAGTAGGAAACCCCTTGAGCAGCAGCCTTCTCGGCGAGCGAAGGGTCTGGGCGTCGCATGATAGGGACTCAGCACATGACATGTGGGCCAAGAAGCAGCACAAACATGCTGTGTGACCTTAAGCAAGCTACTCAGCCTCTCGTGCCTTGGTTTTCCTTTCTGTAAAGTGGGCTGTGGTGAGGATGTAGACCAAGCAGCATCCACAATACTCCCAGCCCGCTCCGAGCCAGGGGGTGACTCCCTGCTTCTCCATGGATTGTCCGGTCTGCCAGGGAGGGAAATTCTGTGGCCAGTTATGCAGAGGGAGCTGGGTTTCTGCAGCACAGCCCCCACTCCCAGTATGGACAGGCCAACAGAGGCGGGGACGCAGGCGGGGAGAAGCCAGACAGCACCGAACGCAGACACCCGACCACGCGTCACCCTGCGAAACAGTTCTGCCAGGACCAGCCTGGCCAGTGAGGGAGGGCTGGGCTCCTGACCCCACTGTGCCCACGTCCTCGTCCATGGGGCCCACCTCGGGGGGCCCACGGCATCACCGTCCACAAGCCGTAGGTAACAGGCAATGGTGGTGGGAACACTTGACGCTGATGCCCAAAGGCCTGCAGCCTGCCCGGCCCAGCGCAGGGTCCATCCTGGGGCTGCCCAGCGGGGGCAGGGGAGCAACCATTGGCCCCACTGGGCAGGTATGGGCGGAGGCCCACAGGGGACTAGGGGGTGGGCCGGACTAAGGCGGTTTCCTGCCCCCTGCTTCCCTCCGCAGCGTCTTCGGCCACATCAGCTTCCGCTCGGACTGGGAGCTGGTCAAGGTGGACTTCCGGCCCTGGTTCTCCAGGCGGTGTGGCGAGAATGACTACAGCTCCTGGGACCTCACCGACCTGCAGGTGGGCCCGGCCCCACACAGCGCACCCCCTCCTCCCGCAAACCCCGTCCTGCCTGGCTGCCGGCCTCCGGATGTGGGTGCTCCTGCTGGGCTTGCTGGCCCTTCTGGGCGGCCTGGGCCAAGGTCTGCGGGTACACCCAGGAGCACGGAGCACGTGCCTGACCCAGCCCAAAGCCAGCTGTGCTCAGGGTCCCGGATTTGTGGGGCGGAGGGGAGGTAACAGGGCACTGGGAAACACCAATGGTCTGGGACAGCCCCCACGCCATAATCTCAGACACACAAAACTTCCCACAGCAAAATGAGGAATATTCACATGGAGGGAACACGTGAGGACCAGAAACGGTCTTCCGCTGCAGTTCGGGTTGGGTGCTCAGTATTTCAGAGTGGAGGGGCCCAGGATCGCTGGGGTCTGGGGGGCCCACAGCTGTACCTGCCATGGTGCCTGTTCACACCGGCGTGTCCTACTCACATTGTTGGCTGAGCACCTGCTGTGTGGCCCCTGGGGCCTGGAGGCCGTGGCTTTTCCCAGCCTCACAGGGCCCACCTGAAGCCCTCAGGACTGAGGATTGCACGGGGCCTCTCTTCCGGGGCCTGAGACCCGCTCAGGGCCCAGCCGGGCCAGGTACACAGCACTCAGCGAGTGCTGGGGGGTGGGACAGGGGCCGGGCTGCCCCGGGTCAGCGTCAGGCACACACAGAGCCCTGCCCCTGGGCCCTGGTTTCCTGCCCCGATGCCCGCCCGGGCCGGGGGAATAAGGAACGGGCCAGACCGGCAGTGGGAGCCACAGCGGGGCAGCCCCTCACCCGTGTTCCCCCGCAGGGTGACCGCTGCGTCATGGGCCAGCAGAGGAGCTTCCGCAGGAGGAAGCCCGGGTCCTGGTGCGTCACGGGCCGCAGCTTCACGGCGGCGCTCACGGCCCGCGTGTGCCCGTGCCGGGCCTCAGACTTCCTCTGGTGAGGGTCCCACTCCGCCCGGGCCCTGGGGGTGGGTGGGGGGCGAGGGGGCTGCTGCCTGAGCGACCCCACGGCCACTGCCCCTGCGGACGACCTGAGAGCCATGCTCCAGCACGGCCCCCTTACTCTGGGCCCGATCACCCAGCCACCTGGTCCAGCCCACGTTCAAGAATCCATGGGTGTCCTTTCCAAGCCAGCAGGGGAGGCCTGCTCCCAGGCAGGCGTGGACACAGAGGAAGACAGAGGGCAGCCTGGGGACCAGCAGCAACCTCCTCCACCATCCAGAGACCCGCCTGGAAGCCTCCTGACCACCCCCTGCCCTGCTGCCCCACTCAAGGACTCCTATGCTTGCCCACCACCCACAGGAGAACATCCAAGTTCTGGAAGCTGGCTCCCTCCCCAGCCATCCTCGCCCTTCCTCGTCCTGGCATCCCCACCTGAGTCTCCCAGCTCTGGTGCTGAAGGGGCTGGCCCCCACCTGCAGTGCCCTTCCCCCCTTCCCCTGCTTATCTCTTGATCTTCCATTGAGAATCAGCCAACCTCCTCCAGGCAGCCCTCCAGGATGCCCAGGCTGGGTTCAGTGCTCCGCTGCAATTTCCCAGAAGCCCCTTTGCATCCCTTCTCCCCCTTCTCCCCTCTGGGATGGGGCCTGTGGCCCTGCCTTTGTGTGTCCTTGGTGTGGGGCCCCTACCCTGGGTTGGCTCACACCCCTGCCACTGCCGATTTCCTGACCGCCGTGTCTTCTTCCTCCCAGTGACTATGGATTTGAGCGCGCCCCCTCCTCGGAGTCCGATGCCAACAAGTGCTTTGCCAGCTTCTGGTTTAACCCCCTGTCGCCCCCTGACGACTGTGTCCTGGGCCAGACCTACACTAGCAGTCTTGGGTGAGTCGCATGGTGCCCCCTGCCTTTCCTGCCTGGTGCCCACGTCTCCTCGTGTGGAATCAGGGAGAGAGAAGTCAGGGCTGACTGCCCTTTGCTCTGGGGCTCCTGCAAGCCACCCAGACTCTGTCCCCAGCCAGGGCTCTCCATTCGGAGCCCAGAGGGGTCAGCATCAGGGAGAAGAGACCCCTGAACCTGCTCCGAACAGAGAGCAAGCAGGTCACTGGCCTTGGCGCTCATATCCGCCCTACCCAGAGAAGAAACCCGCCTCCTTGGTCCCCCTGAGTCCCTGCAGTGCCAAAGCCCCTCCCCATCTGCCAACCCTGAGTGAGCCAGGCCTGAGCTGGGCCAGAGATATTTACACTCCCTTTAGGTCTCAGCTTGAATGGTGCCTCCTTCAGGAAGCCTTCCCTGACTCACCCTGGGCCCCGAGCTTGCTCTGTGGGAATAGAACGTCCCCAGTTATTGTCACGCTCACCCAATTGTCCCCTGGACTGGACTAAGCTTTCTGACACATGGTGTGTCCCTCGGTGTGTGGTGTGATGGACACATGCTCTGCGTGAGGGGGAGGGAAGTGCTCCGCAGGTGTGACCTCCTTCCCCCTGCAGAGGCTGAGCATGCTGCGTCTCAGGGATCAAACTATAACAGCGTTCTGTGTGTAACAGCTGGGAGCCCGCCACTCCACAGATCCTAAGCAAGCTTCATCTTAAAGGTCTCTGTGTCCTTGCGGGGAATTCTGAGGGGGAGTGAACTGCCTATGGCCTTATTAGACAAGCCTGGTTGCTGCCCCTGGGGATGGGGCAGGACAGAGCCTGAAGAAGCAAGAAGTAGGGCCAGAGAGTGCATGCTTGGACCTCAGTGGCATAAATCTCATCATCCATCCAGCCAGTCATCCACTCATCTATCCATGTGTTCCTCATCCATCCATCATCCTTTCATGCATCCTCCTCTGTCCATCATCCACCTATCCATCTATCATCTGTGTATTCTCCATCCATCCATTCATCCATCCACCCATCTGTCCATCATCCATCTATCCATACATCCATCCAACCATCCAATCGTCTGTGTATTCCCCATCCATCCATCATCCAGCCATCCAACCATCCATCCATCATCCATCTATCCATCCAAACATCCAATCACCCGTGTATTCCCCATCCACCCTTCATCCATCCATCCACCATCCATCCATCCATCCATCCATCATCCATCCACCCATCTATCATCCAGCCATTCACCCATCCATCCATCATCCCTCTATCCATCCAATCATCCAGTCATCTATCTGTGTATTCCCCATCCATCCATCATCCAGCCATCCAACCAATCATCCAATCACCCGTGTATTCCCATCCATCCTTCATTCATCCATCCATCCACCATCCATCCATCCATCATCCATCCACCCATTCACCCATCCATCCATCATCCCTCTATCCATCCAATCATCCAGTCATCTATCTGTGTATTCCCCATCCATCCATCATCCAGCCATCCAACCAATCATCCAATCACCCGTGTATTCCCATCCATCCTTCATTCATCCATCCATCCACCATCCATCCATCCATCATCCATCCACCCATTCACCCATCCATCCATCATCCCTCTATCCATCCAATCATCCAGTCATCTATCTGTGTATTCCCCATCCATCCATCATCCAGCCATCCAACCAATCATCCAATCACCCGTGTATTCCCATCCATCCTTCATTCATCCATCCATCCACCATCCATCCATCCATCATCCATCCACCCATTCACCCATCCATCCATCATCCCTCTATCCATCCAATCATCCAGTCATCTATCTGTGTATTCCCCATCCATCCATCATCCAGCCATCCAACCAATCATCCAATCACCCGTGTATTCCCATCCATCCTTCATTCATCCATCCATCCACCATCCATCCATCCATCATCCATCCACCCATTCACCCATCCATCCATCATCCCTCTATCCATCCAATCATCCAGTCATCTATCTGTGTATTCCCCATCCATCCATCATCCAGCCATCCAACCAATCATCCAATCACCCGTGTATTCCCATCCATCCTTCATTCATCCATCCATCCACCATCCATCCATCCATCATCCATCCACCCATTCACCCATCCATCCATCATCCCTCTATCCATCCAATCATCCAGTCATCTATCTGTGTATTCCCCATCCATCCATCATCCAGCCATCCAACCAATCATCCAATCACCCGTGTATTCCCATCCATCCTTCATTCATCCATCCATCCACCATCCATCCATCCATCATCCATCCACCCATTCACCCATCCATCCATCATCCCTCTATCCATCCAATCATCCAGTCATCTATCTGTGTATTCCCCATCCATCCATCATCCAGCCATCCAACCAATCATCCAATCACCCGTGTATTCCCATCCATCCTTCATTCATCCATCCATCCACCATCCATCCATCCATCATCCATCCACCCATTCACCCATCCATCCATCATCCCTCTATCCATCCAATCATCCAGTCATCTATCTGTGTATTCCCCATCCATCCATCATCCAGCCATCCAACCAATCATCCAATCACCCGTGTATTCCCATCCATCCTTCATTCATCCATCCATCCACCATCCATCCATCCATCATCCATCCACCCATTCACCCATCCATCCATCATCCCTCTATCCATCCAATCATCCAGTCATCTATCTGTGTATTCCCCATCCATCCATCATCCAGCCATCCAACCAATCATCCAATCACCCGTGTATTCCCATCCATCCTTCATTCACCCATCCATCCATCCATCCATCATCCATCCACCCATCTATCATCCAGCCATTCACCCATCCATCCATCATCCCTCTATCCATCCAATCATCCAGTCATCTATCTGTGTATTCCCCATCCATCCATCATCCAGCCATCCAACCAATCATCCAATCACCCGTGTATTCCCATCCATCCTTCATTCACCCATCCATCCATCCATCCATCATCCATCCACCCATCTATCATCCAGCCATTCACCCATCCATCCATCATCCCTCTATCCATCCAATCATCCAGTCATCTATCTGTGTATTCCCCATCCATCCATCATCCAGCCATCCAACCAATCATCCAATCACCCGTGTATTCCCATCCATCCTTCATTCACCCATCCATCCATCCATCCATCATCCATCCACCCATCTATCATCCAGCCATTCACCCATCCATCCATCATCCCTCTATCCATCCAATCATCCAGTCATCTATCTGTGTATTCCCCATCCATCCATCATCCAGCCATCCAACCAATCATCCAATCACCCGTGTATTCCCATCCATCCTTCATTCACCCATCCATCCATCCATCCATCATCCATCCACCCATCTATCATCCAGCCATTCACCCATCCATCCATCATCCCTCTATCCATCCAATCATCCAGTCATCTATCTGTGTATTCCCCATCCATCCATCATCCAGCCATCCAACCAATCATCCAATCACCCGTGTATTCCCATCCATCCTTCATTCACCCATCCATCCACCCATCCATCATCCATCCACCCATCTATCATCCAGCCATTCACCCATCCATCCATCATCCCTCTATCCATCCAATCATCCAGTCATCTATCTGTGTATTCCCCATCCATCCATCATCCAGCCATCCAACCAATCATCCAATCACCCGTGTATTCCCATCCATCCTTCATTCATCCATCCATCCACCATCCATCCATCCATCATCCATCCACCCATTCACCCATCCATCCATCATCCCTCTATCCATCCAATCATCCAGTCATCTATCTGTGTATTCCCCATCCATCCATCATCCAGCCATCCAACCAATCATCCAATCACCCGTGTATTCCCATCCATCCTTCATTCATCCATCCATCCACCATCCATCCATCCATCATCCATCCACCCATTCACCCATCCATCCATCATCCCTCTATCCATCCAATCATCCAGTCATCTATCTGTGTATTCCCCATCCATCCATCATCCAGCCATCCAACCAATCATCCAATCACCCGTGTATTCCCATCCATCCTTCATTCATCCATCCATCCACCATCCATCCATCCATCATCCATCCACCCATTCACCCATCCATCCATCATCCCTCTATCCATCCAATCATCCAGTCATCTATCTGTGTATTCCCCATCCATCCATCATCCAGCCATCCAACCAATCATCCAATCACCCGTGTATTCCCATCCATCCTTCATTCATCCATCCATCCACCATCCATCCATCCATCATCCATCCACCCATTCACCCATCCATCCATCATCCCTCTATCCATCCAATCATCCAGTCATCTATCTGTGTATTCCCCATCCATCCATCATCCAGCCATCCAACCAATCATCCAATCACCCGTGTATTCCCATCCATCCTTCATTCATCCATCCATCCACCATCCATCCATCCATCATCCATCCACCCATTCACCCATCCATCCATCATCCCTCTATCCATCCAATCATCCAGTCATCTATCTGTGTATTCCCCATCCATCCATCATCCAGCCATCCAACCAATCATCCAATCACCCGTGTATTCCCATCCATCCTTCATTCACCCATCCATCCACCCATCCATCATCCATCCACCCATCTATCATCCAGCCATTCACCCATCCATCCATCATCCCTCTCTCCATCCAATCATCCAGTCATCTATTTGTGTATTCTCTATCCATCCATTCATCCATCCACCCATCTGTCCATCATCCATCTATCCATACATCCATCCAACCATCCAATCGTCTATCTGTGTATTCTCCATCCATCCATCATCCCTCTATCCATCCAATCATCCAATCACCCGTGTATTCCCCATCCATCATCCATCCACCCATCCATCATCTATCCATCCACCCATCCATCCATCCACCCATCCATCATCTATCCATCCACCCATCCATCATCTATCCATCCACCCATCCATCCATCATCATCCAATCGTCCAATCGTCTATCTGTGTATTCCCCATCCACCTATCTGTCCACCCATCCACCCATCATCCATCTCTTTATTCTTCTACTCACTCGCCCACCATCCGTTCATCCTCCCATCCCTCCAACACTTCACCCATCATCCATCTATCATCCATCCCTCCCTCCATCAGGGAGCCACAGCAGCTGCTTCAGGGCTTGGCAAGCAGGGACTCTGGCCTGAAATGTCAGAGTCAGGACCCATATCAAGGGCAAAGGGTTTCATTTCACATCATCTGCACACTCTGGATGCCAAGGGGCTATGGGAGGGTAGCTCTTAGGGAGGGTATTTTCTTCCCAACTAACCACATGCATCTTTGCATGATGACAGTTCAGCCACCCTAGCAGGGTTTCCTAACGTCTCCTAAAGGTGTGTTGTTATGGTCTAGTCACTGAGTGGTGTCTGACTTTTTGCAACACCATGGACTGTGGCCTGCCAGGCTCCTCTGTCCATGGGACTCTCCAGGCAAGAATCCTGGCGTGGGTTGCTGTTTCCTCCTCCAAGGGATCTTCCCGATCCAGGGACTGAACCCATGTCTCCTGCATTGGCAGGTGGACTCTTTACCACTGAGCTACTAGGGAGGCCCTAAAAGTTTACTAGAGTGCACTGGGCTCTGCCAGCCAGCCCCTCTCCACCCTCATCTCACACCTGCCTCCCCCACCACGGGGCCTTTGCACACACCGTTTCCACTGCCTAGGACACTCTTCACTCTCCTGCTCACCTTCTGCTCTCAGCTGAAAGCCCTTTCTTGGGGAGCAGATCCCCAGGTGCAGCCCCTCCCCCATACTGTCATGGTCGTGATGCTACTTTGATGTGGGGGGAGGTTTGGTGAGGGCTGCCTTCCCACTGGACAGTCCTCTCTGCAAGGGCAGGGCCTGCGAGCCCTTGCACCCAGCGCAGAGCAGATGCTCAGTCAATCCGCGTTGCACAAATGAGCTGGCGAATCGAGCGTCACCTGGCCCTAGTGCCTCAGTGTAAGCGGAGGAGCCTCCTGTGGGACCGTGCTTGCCCAGGGCCACGCGGCACGCCAGCAGGAAGTCCCAGCCCCTCCGGGGCACTCTGGCTTCCTGGGACCACGGTTCCCAGCAAAGTTGCAGTATCCATTCTGACTCCTCCAATCGTCCCCCAGCAACAGCAGCTCTCAGCATCGTGAGAACACGCTCAGACCAGTGAGGGCCACTGTCCTGCCATTAGAGCTCATTCCCTTCTCTGAGCCTCAGTTTCCCCAACTCCAAAATGGGGCAGAAAGTGCAAACAGATGGAGTCAGGAAGAGGAAGGGGGTTGAAGAGTGGGGGTCACAAGCCAAGAGCCCCCGTATGCGACCGAAGCTGTCCGGCCGGGCGGCAGGCCCCGGCCCATCTGGGCGGGCGCTGACCCACCTTCTGGCCGCAGGTACCGGAAGCTGGTGTCCAATGTGTGCGAGGGCGGCATGGACCCGCGGCAGAGCCCGGTGCGGCTGCAGTGCCCGCTCCTGCCGCCGCGGGGCCTGAAGGTCAGCATCCGCGGCGAGGCGGTGGCCGTGAGGCCCGGGGAGGATGTCCTGTTCGTGGTGCGGCAGGAGCAGGTGAGGGGCCGCTTTGGCTGGGCAGACGGGGCGGTGGGCGGCGTCCTCTCTCCCTTGGAGTCCTGGAGTGCAGAGTCATCTGGACCAGCCTTTCCAAACTGCGGAAGGTAACAGTGTGCTGGAGACCCCTGCCCAGGTCCAGACCAGCACTGAAGCAATGAAATGGAAAACTTGGGCAGGAGTGGAGGGCAGGGTCAATGGAGCAGGCAGCCCCCAGCTCAGGCCCAGGGAGAGGCAGGCGGCTTCAAACACATCTTCCTGGGTGTTAACCGTGTGGTGATGTCAGAGTCGTTCATTCCCGTGGGCGCCAACAGAATGTTTCAAACCTCTCATTATATTGATCTAGCTAATTTGGAATCTTAAGAAAAACAAGCAGTTTAAAAAAATTATTACTTTATAATCTCATAGCCAACACAAATTCTGTAATAGGTGATAGGCAGATAAATCAGTTCAGTTCAGTTGCTTAGTCATGTCCGACTCTTTGTGACCCCATGGACTGCAGCACGCCAGGCCTCCCTGTCAATTACCAACTCCCGGAGTCTACACAAACCCATGTCCATGGAGTCGGTGATGCCATCCAACCATCTCATCCTCTGTCATCCCTTTCTCCTCCTGCCTTCAATCTTTCCCAGCATCAGGGTCTTTTCCAATGAGTCAGTTCTTTGAATCAGGAGGCCAAAGTATTGGAGCTTCAGCATCAGCATCGGTCCTTCCAGTGACTATTCAAGACTAATTTCCTTTAGGGTGGACTGGTTGGATCTTCTTGCAGTCCAAGGGACTCTCAAGAATCCTCCCCAACACCACAGTTGAAAAGCATCAATTCTTCAGCTTTTTTTGTGGTCCAGCTCTCACATCCATACATGATTATTGGAAAAACCATAGCTTTGACTAGACAAACCTTTGTCGGCAAAGTAATATCTCTGCTTTTTAATATTCTGTCTAGGTTGATCATGGCTTCCCTTCCAAGAATCAAGCATCTTTTAATTTCATGGCTGAAGTCACCATCTGCAGTGATTTTGGAGCCCCGCAAAATAAAGTCTGTCACTGTTTCCATTGTTTCCCTGTCTATTTGCCATGAATTGATGGGACCAGATGCCATGATCTTCATTTGTTGAATACTGAGTTTTAAGCCAGCTTTTTCATTCTCCTCTTTCACTTTCATTAAGAGGCTCTTTAGTTCCTCTTCACTTTCTGCCCTAAGGGTGGTGTCATCTGCATATCTGAGTTTATTGAGATTTCTCTCAGAAATCTTGATTCCAGCTTGTGCTTCATCCAGCCCAGCGTTTCTGATGACATACTCTGCATATGAGTTAAGTAAGCAGGGTGACAACATACAGCCTTGACGTACGTACTCCTTTCCCAAATTGGAACCAGTCTGTTGTTCCATGTCCAGTTCTATCGGTTGCTTCTTGTCCCTCTTACAGATTTCTCAGGAGGCAGGTCAGGTGGTCTGGTATTCTCATCTCTTTCAGAATTTTCCCTAGTTTGATGTGATCCACTCAGTCAAGGCTTTAGCATAGTCAATGAAGCAGAAGTAGATGTTTTTCTGGAATTCTCTTGCTTTTTATATGATTCAACGGATGTTGGCAATTTGATCTCTGGTTCTCCTGCCTTTCCTAAATCCAGCTTGAACATCTGGAAGTTCTCCATTATTGTACTGTTGAAGCCTGGCTTGGAGAATTTTGAGCATTACTTTGTTAGTGTATGAGAAGAGTGCAACTGTGCGGTAGTTTGAGCATTCTTTGGCATTGCCTTTCTTTGGGATTGGAATGAAAACTGACCTTTTCCAGTCCTGTGGCCACTGCTGAGTTTTCCAAATTTGCTGGCATATTGAGTGCAGCACTTTCACAGCATCATCTTTTAGGATGTGAAATAGCTCAGTTGGAATTCTATCACCTCCACTAGCTTTGTTCATAGTGACGCATAGATAGATAGATATAAATGATAAATAGATATAGATTGATGAAAAATCATTGATAGTTAATGGATGACATAGATACAAACAAATGTAGATGGACGGATATAGAAATATTTCATATATGTGTATATATACACACACACACACATATATATGGGCTTCCCAGGTGGCTCAGATGGTAAAGAATCTGCTTGCAGTATGGCAGACCTGGGTTCGATCCCTGGAACGGGAAGATCCCCTGGAGAAAGAAATGACAACCCACACCAGTATTCTTGCCTGGAGAATCCCATGGACAGACGAGCCTAGTGGGCTACAGTCCATGGATTGTAAAGAGTTGGACATGACTTAGCAACTCACACACACACACACACACACACACACACACATAAACATATAAATTTCCTCCCTGTCTCCTAGTATTTCTTTCTTTTTTTAGTATAAGTGTTACCTTTTTTTGCTGTTTTTAGAACAATATATACTCATTGTAGAACACTGGGGAAACACATCAAAAACATAAGGATATGAACGTCACCCAAAATCTCATTCTCTCAAGGTGACCACTGCTAATTTATTCCCTTCTAGTTCATTTAAACTAATATGCACGGGCTTACTTTTCTGATTATAGATGTAACAAATGCTCGTTGTAGAAAATCCAAAAATAGAAACTAAAAACACTCACAAGCAGACAGGAAAGCACAAAGGGGGTGCAGAGCCCCCTCTTCCTGCCTGGAGCCCCAGCCCCCCGGCTCACAGCTCTCGAGTCCTGGGGGCTTCAGTTAACAGACATGCTGGGCGAACCAAGCAAGGCTCTGTGCATGCCTTCCCAGGTGGGACCGAGGAACGCCGACGCGCTCTCTGTTGCTGGAAAGCAGGGGCTCTGGTCCCATGTGAAGAACTGAATGTGTGGGTGCCTGCGTTCCCCTCCGTCCTCCCCCACCCACGGGCTATGCTCCCACCAGCCGGCTTTATAGCTGGGGAGGCCGAGGCTCAGACAGGGGCAGCCACCCACGTGGGGCCACCCAGAGCTAGTTGTTGGGTCCAGGCCTGGGGCTCCATGGGGACACCTCCTGGTTTGCAGCCCCAAGACCTGAGCCGAGGGTGCATCAGCCTGCTGGCCCCATAATGACTGAGCCTGGCCCTGAGCGTCACGCTCCAGCCTCGGGCCACACTGAGGTGGTGTGTGTGTGTGTGCGTGTGGGGAGGGCGGGGGCGGGGGG